>JAWRVZ010000227.1:0-600000 GCA_037043235.1 Rhodeus uyekii
TTATTTATTTTTAATGTCAAAGCTTGAAATAGAGGGCAGACTTGGATAATTGCAGTGGATGTGTTTTTATAAGGATACACAACGGCTGTCTGGTCACCAAGGTCATAGATGGCCATTTACATTGTGTTTTCTTCACATTTATAAGGGCTATAGTGTTCAAAGTTTTGTGGGTCTGTAAGAGTTTTTTTTTTTATATACTCACTAAGGCTGCATTTATTTGATTAAAAATACAGTAATATTGTGAAATTTTATTACAATAATAAATTGTAATATATTTAAAAATGTAATTTAATCCTGTGATGGAAACGCTGATTTTTCAGTCTTCAGTGTCACTTCAGAAATACTTCTAATATACTGATTCAGTGCTCAAGAAACATTTCTTCTTATTATCAATGTAGAGAAGAGTTGTCATGCTTAATATTTTTGTGGAAAGCATGATACTATTATATCAGGATTCTTTGATGAAGAGAAAGTTAATAAAAAGAAGAATGTTTATTTGACATAGAATTCATCATCTATTACAGATGTCTTTACTGTCAATATATTACACCCTTGCAGAATAAAAGTATTAATTTCTAATATTTTATATATATATATATATATATATATATATATATATATATATATATATATAAACAGAACTGAGTGACCAGCACATCCAGTGTAGTCCAATTCTAATGATTTTTTTTTTTCAGGGAGAATTATTGCAGTGCATTTCTGCCAACTTAAAAAAAAAACTGAATTATTAACTGTTATTAGAAAAGTGTGTAAAAAGAACTTCAGCACGAATGGTTTTAACTGATTAATTATTGCAATGATTAAAAGTTAACTTCATTAAATAAGTACTAAAAGAACGGAGTAACCACAATTTCATTATGAGAAACCAGAACCGAAGTTTACTAATTCTTTATGAATCATAATACTATCTGTTTACATCACAAGTAACAATTCCCAGAGGTGTGCAGTTTTATTTATTTTACCATCATGTTGCACCTCAGATGTATCATATAAAGTAGTGAGAATTTTCACACCAAAAGATTTCAGAAGCTTCAACTTCCCTGTGACCTGTGTGGGTGCTGTCCTCCACATCATCTCCCGGACTCTGGACTGGCTTAAACAAACATGTGATTCTATTCATAGAATGTAAACAGTGCAGTGGTGGCTTAGTTTTGTGGGGATCAGAGCAATGGCCACTGACTACAGGTTGAACGCTCGGCATCTGCAAAAACACGGATGGGTAACCTTCACAAACCAAGATTGCAGACCCAGGTCAAAGCCCATCTGGTGCCCTACTACCACTCGAGAATAACAGGGTTATGGAATGATGGAAAAGGCTTCCTTTGTCCCAGATATGGAAGTGGCAGGATCTTGTGTAAATGTGTCGGAGTTTCACAACAGTCTGTAGTCACAAATAATATGTTTAAAAGTGTGTTCGTTTCAGGCAATCTTCCTTAGACAATGTGGTTTTATGATGCTTTTGAAATCGTTTTAGTAGTCTCAAATGGTGGATAAGACAGAATTGTGCTTAGAAATTCTTTTTGGAAATAATATTTTTGTCTGTGTGTGTGTATGTGTGTTTGTTTGATGCTGCTAGTGTCACATTCTTCACATTTAACAGAACAGCGTCTCAAAAAACATCTAAAATATATAAAATGGAAAAAATATTCACTATCCTTAAAGTTTGGGAAGTAAAAAAGTGAAATGCATGCACTGGGTAGTCCAATTACAGTGAGAGTTTACTCTGTACAATTACAGAAACATCAATGTGACATGAAAAAGGTATTTTTTATAGAAAGCTTATGAGTAGCTTATTTTCCTGAACAATCTTCAGCCCAGAATTGGGGTCAACACCTCAGTTTCACTACAACAACGGTTTCTTTTTGTAAAATGATTTATTTACTGCTCGCAGATGGGACTGATGCCAAATAGACCAATCGGAACTACGGTAATACTCTGGAAAGACTTGTCAATGTCTTAATACTCCAAGCTGAAGAGGTGTCTAACACCAACAGAATACCTTCACACTTTCTCTCTCTGCTAGCACAAAGAACGTCCATTATTGATGTGCATTTTCTCTGGTGTGAACAAAAATGGGATAAAATTTCAGCACAAAATCTCATGAATCATTAAGTGCAGATTATAGAGAAACAGACTAAATAAAAAAGAGCTGTCGAGAGTTGGTTACATTTATTGTCTTAGCGTTCCTGACACAGACTACTGACCCCATGTCTTCACCTCGAGTACATTCAGGGAGAAGACTGGGGTGAGAATTTGAAAGAGTGCTTATGCTGCTGTGTCTAATGTTGAAGTGAATCCTCAGAAAAACAGAGGTGTGAGAACAAACTGTCCCATTGGAGATAACAGAAGAGCGTTAGAAGCTTTTAGGCAATGGTTCTGCATCATGGGCACAGGCATCGGAGCACGTAAAGACCCTTTGATTTTTCTATTTTACATGTCAAGGAATCGATTCACAAACATTAAAGATAACAGCGAGTTTCTCTGATGTTCCTAGGCTGTGATATTTTCTGTCATATTCTTTAATACTTCCTCCATTTCATGCATTTTGGAGAACAAGATGCATTGAATCTCTAAACATTAGTAGGTCTGGTTCGGCATTGCGGCGAAGGTCCCCGCTGACATGCATTAAGAATTTGATCAATAGGAGTGTAAACATGCAAAAGCTGCGGCAAATCCTTTCGTTATGCTGCACCATAAACACAATTTCACTTGCAAAAATTCATTTTCAATCTTCTTTCATTTCCAGTTTGCTGACACAGGCCACAGAACGTGTGACACAATGTGCGAGAAACTGACTACCAAACTAATGGCGTACCTTTCCGCTAAAATTCCCATAAATATGCTAATTTCCAATAGCCTGAATAAATGCGGGCTGTGCCGCACATAAATGGCAATCTGATGGGTTGCTGTGTTGAAGCTCAAAAATATAAAAATAATCTGCATTCCCATCTGACAATAATGAACACCAGGATCTGCTATAGTATCATGGGTACCACTGATCCTATCAAAATATTTTTATGAGATTTTAAACATTTTTAAAAAGTGCCTCCATGTTTAAGGTCACCAGACCTGGTACTAATTGATTGTTGTCACTAGCAAAAGAGTATCATGTTTTTGTTTTTTTAATGGGGTAATGTAATAAGTACATTCCTATTTCCACAATATTCCCATTCATCCGGTGAAATTCCTAAAGTGAATAATTCATACCTACCCTTTCCCAGAGTATATAATGGATAATCTATTGAGGCCTTTGATTAGCGTACAGCTAAAGCGATCAAGAGAATCCATCTTTTAAACCCTGAATCGTCGCTAAGAAAGATAAAAGTCACAGACTTTTATGAGAAATATTACAGAAGAAAGCTCTAATAAGATATTTCATCATTAAGCCACAGAGACCAGCAGTGAACCCACTGCATTCAGAGATCTCCTCTAGAAAAGAGGAAATGAGAAAATTAACAGCTTAAATCAATATTTGAGTATATCTTTAACCAAAGGCACATGTGTTCCTGTGGACCCTGTGAAAATAATTATATTAAATTGCAATTTACACACACCATTTTATCTAATTTACCTACTAAAATATCCAAAAAGTGAATTTTGCCACATCCCAAATGATGTATTTTGCACTGAAAATATTCTAATAAAATTACCGAATTACCTTTGTCTTGGTAAGAATAATTTCACAGTCTGTATTGGACATCCTTATTGTCATTGATAATATTTTCACAATTTCTGCAAATATTACAGCTTGATTAGAAATTATCCACAATTAAAATATTCTACTCAAGGGATAATCATCTTTTTGTTTCTTTGTCTTACAAATCCCACATTCTCAAGCACTTTGTACAAGGTTTCCTCAAGTACACAAGTATAAAACAGAAAAATTGAATGGTGATTATTCCACCTTTTGTTTAGGTTAATGCAATTAGGGACAATACGATTATTATTTTAAAGAGAAAATAGCACTGGAAGCATAAAACTGAAAAAAAGAAAAATAAATAGTTTTTAATAACAATCAACTAACCTCTGGAACATAAACACCCAGATAATGTAGCTTTGTCTAGATCTTTATACATTTATATATCTTATATATTAGCCGTGCGTGACAATGTGTGTGTATCTACTCTGTGTAGGGACCTCAGATAACCTGTGCACTCACTCGGGTCAATGTCCACACACACTTCCCCCATTGAAGCGCCCATATGAAACACTCTCTACACAAGTGCAGCTCCTTATTAATAAATAAACGGCTGTTTGTGAGGTGTTACAAGGTTGCTAACCCATGCAGAAGGAGGGCAGATAGCGAGGATATAAAGAGTGCAAGGGAAGTGCAAGACAGACATGCTGGAGATGTTGGCGTATTTCCAAAGCCCCCCAGAGATGCAGTACCCCTCCTGTACTCGGCCCTATGCTATTTATAAGCTGCTGTAATGTTTGGTATTTCCTCTGGGGATGGGGTAGGGAGAAGGCATTGTTTTCCTTGGCTGACTTTGATTGTTTTGCTGATTCTTTTTGTTGAAATGTCAAAGTCTTGCAGTTCCGTTTATGCATTTCCATTTGTGTTGAGTTGAGAAGGCCATTATTTCCCCACACCCCCCTCTCAGTCATGCTGTTTATGTTTTCTCCCATAGACTCAGGCTTTGCTGTGTACAGTCGCACACCAGTCTAAACCATTCCATTTTATGTTCATTCAACGCCCTGTAGGTCTCATATTTAACACTGCGGAATCACCTCGGACTAAACACTGATGATCAAATCGAGATCAAATGCCAGAGGACTTCCATGAGCCTCTTAAGTTTTTGCAAGGATATTGGCTTCACGAAGCAACCAAGCAACGCAATTCATGCGAAATGTAAAGGCGCATGCCATAACGTGGAAAAACATGATTTTTTTTTGCTATTTTGAGTTTAAAACTACTGTTTGGAGTCAGAAAGATGGGTTAATCTGCATTATAGGCTAAACACATTCATTTAGAAAAGCATTACTTATGTTAAATTGAAGTTTTCCTTGCTGAATAAATTAATAATTCTCTCCAAACTTTTGACTAGGTAGTGTACTAGGTCAAAATTGAAGGTTCTCCACCTAAACCACAAAAAGGAAATCGGCTACAAAGTGGGCCAATCAGAAATCAGCAACTGCTGAAATCCTAAAAAGCATCAGCCAAATTTAGTCAGTCAATCCAAATGTCATTTACATAGAGAAATCTTAAAGGTACAGTAACAAAAACCTCAAACATAATGCTATAAAATTATCAAAAATAGGACTTATTTTACACAAAAGTTCCTGTATTAGTAGTGATGCATTTCCACCTGAAACAGTTTTCAAGACAGTTTGACTTGTGTGTTTATTCTCTACTGAATAAGATAAGCAGCCGTCAAAAAGACAGCTTGGGAAAAATATGCTTCAACACAATGAGCTATAGATAGCATTCCTCAGCTAGAAACACAAACATATGGCTCGTTTGTATTCATAATACATGGATTATGCATCGCATAAATTGCAGGGAGCTTTTCAGTCATGCGCCGTAATCCTGCTCTGCCTTAAGTTGGTCTGTTACTGAGGTGATGGATAGCGTAGGAGTTCCCGTTCTCTTCACTCACACGATGGCAAAGTAAGTGTGTGTGAGCCAACCCTTCATCCCCTCTCTTCCTCCTACCTGCTTTCCCAGCTTCTATCTGTATTCCTAACAAAGGGCCATAAATCCATGAAGCTCGGCTTAAATGTGCAGAGCTCCTTCTGCTGAGAGTCCTAAAGTAAACACGCAAAAGGTGAGAAGAGTCATGCACGTGAATTTACTTTGTGGTTTTATATGGTCATAAATGAGTCAAGAACAGATGATGAGTATGTTGAAATATGGATTGCTGAAGCACCCAAGGTCACTGGTAGTGTATGTCTCAGCATGTACAGCATTTGGGTGTCATTACTAATTCAAAGTCAACATGAAACTAACGGTCTCTGATCTTTCTTAGATGTCTCATGATTCATAAGCATTTACTACTATGAAAAGATTTTTCCATTGCATTCTTCAAAATATAACTATATCTGCCTTTCCTATCCACATCAACCAATAATGGAGTAGAGCATCATTTCTCATCCACTCACCAGCCATTTAAGTCCCATCCTATATGACTACTTTCCACCAAATATTTTGCTCAACATCATAAGTTAATACACTGCGAACAGTATTTCATGCTGACAGTAAGGTTGAAAATGTACACTTCTGTTCAAAAGTTTGGGCACAGGAAGTCTCGTATGGTCACCAAGAAACGAATACAGTAAAAATAGTCTTTCAAATCCTTCAGAATCATTCTAATATGAGGCTCAAGAAACATTTCTTATTTTTATCAACGTTGAAAAGTAAATATTTTTCAACATTTTAAACAGTAGTGTGGCCTATACAGCATTTCCAGGAATTAACTTGGTTTAATATTTTAATCTAAATACAGTAATCCCTCGCCACTTTGCGGTTCAAGTTTCGCAGCCTCAGTGCACCGCAGATTTTTCAAAAATATTTATCAAAAAAATATAAATTCATAAATACCGCCATATAGGCAGCCGTATTGCGGAGAGCAGCGTTGATTTATCGTGATGCGCGAGAGAAACGGTTTCCCAGGATGCCAGACAGAGGGAAACTCGCCAATGAAGCTTTGTACACACCCACGGGCATGCACTCCAGCACGAGATCGACAAATGAGAGCACGAGTGGATGTATCCTGTGAGCTGATTGGTTGATCCTACTTCGCGGATTTTCACCTATAGCGGGGGGTTCCACATTAACCACGATAAACGAGGGAATACTGTACCATTACAACAACAGAATATATAATGTATTTTTAACCTCACGTTATCATATAAACATGCAGTCAGATGTTAATTCTGACAGATACTCATGAGTTTGTGACTGATTCTTTGTACTGTTTCTGTCCAGACTAGAGACTCACAGCTTGCAAATAAATCTCTTTGCTGTGCTGTAGATTCAGTAGTACAGGAAACACTGCACAGATACTTAGAGTATTACCTTGATCCTCTAAGAATATGTGACAACGCTGATATTTATACAGTGTAAAAGTCTTCTAACAGTTGAAGTGCACACCTTGCATGCGTCTATAATCATAACGTTAAGCCACACTCCACCCTGTCTGTGCTTTACCAGGCCTGGAGAAAGAGGTTCTGGGATGAGGGTGGATGACGCCACTGCCTGACCACCGTGCCAGGTGAGATCACAGAATGCACGCGGGCACACGCATACATACATGCATGGCAGCTGGTCCATAACAGCCATAGCGAGAAGGAAGGAAACGGCTGACCTCTTGCCTGCTTCCACCTCAACAGCAGCACTGCCAATTAGTCCCATATGCTCACCTCTGCCTCTTCCAGCCCAGAAATGGAGCAGCTGCGGGCCTTGATGTGGTCAGACATTGTGTCAACTGTCTGTCATTCTAGATTTTGTTATATTATTTATATCACGGTATATTAATATATCCATTTTGCAGTATTACTTAAAGCTCTTGACACATTAGAGTGATAAAGAAAAGTAACAGGCCATGCATTATATTAAGCAGATAAATGTGAAAAAAGAGCTCAATGCAATACTTGTGCTGACTAACACACTGAAGCTGTTGGGAGAAAGCGTGTCAGTATTTGATCCATGCATTCGTGTGACAAGTGACAGTGGCTTAATAAACCTGCTGCAATCTGTGTCCTTTCAAACAACAAAAGAGAAAAGTCATCCACTGTATTGTCTGTAGCTTTAATAAGAATCTATTATACAGTAATACCTCGGTTTACAAGTGCCTTAGTATACAAGCAAATCGGGTGTACGAGCATGGAAAGTCAAATTGTTGCACGAGCATTGTATCGGTGTGCGAGAAAAATATTCCCTCGCCCATGCGCATTTTTGTGTGGAAAAGTCCTAACGCTCAGCGTCGTCGCGTGCATTTTTGCTGTAAATATCCTAACGACAGCCTCTCATAAAACAGTCAAGTGGCTCCAACCCCTTTATCACCCCGAAACCAAACCGAAACTCGTTAATTCTCTCGACGCTGAGAGAATGATCGAGTTTCGGTTTGGTTTTGCTCAATTTGGTTGCATCATTAACCACAGTGCATTCTTTTATAAGTGATTTACAGCGGATTTACCTTGTGTTGTTAACATTAATTAATAAACACTATTGTTCCGGTAGTGAAATACACACGTACAGTACATTATATAGACAGAAGGTACGACATCCTCCGTGTAAGCAGTAACCCCCCCGCCCCCCTCCTCTCGTCTCCATCACAACAGCAGAGACGTTCCTCAAAGGTAAAGTGCGCGTTACAGTATTTTTAGAGTTTAATTGTCAATTATTCATTAGTATTTATATGAGATCTTCATGGTTATAGATTTAACTGTAATTAATAGGATAAAACCAAAAACATATTTAAAATGGGCATTTATGGTCGTGTGGAACAAATCGAGTGATTTTTAGTGCATTCTTATGGGGAAAATTGTTTTGGTGTACGAGAATATTGGGTTTACGAGCTCGCTCTTGGAAAGAATTAAACTCATAAACCGAGCTTTTACTGTACTTTATTTTGTGAAATAAGATTTTGGTCACCTCTAATATTGGGTGTCAAACAACATCTGATCAACTGAAGATCTAATTGTTTTTTAAAAAAAAAAAGCATCAAAGCATCAAATTCGTAATCTGACAACATAACAACATAAATGATGACTAGCCTCGAAGGGCCAACATTAAATGCATTTCAGTGGTTTCCCTCAAAATCAGCACAGAAAATGTGGAAAAATTCCACAGATTCTGCCTGTCAGTACTAATTATAACAGCTTTTTGAATGGTCTAACTGTTCCCAGTGCACTTACGATCCCATAATTTGAAATGGATGTGCTAGTGGTGGTTTGGGTCTCTATAGAGGCTTCTCTGGCACCGAACACACCAGAGCCCATTTCCTGCTGAGCTGCTGTTTGCTGGAGGAAGTGGCAAAGCTGCAGTGGAACAGCGTGCACATGAGCACCCACCCTCAGGGTCAGCGGTCCCGTGAGAGTCAACCGTCGATCTCACTTCCAGCAGCTCACAGCTCAGCACTCTCTTTGGGAACAGCAGGAGCAACATAGGCAGAAAATCCAATTAAGCTTCATTATTTTGTTCAGAATACACTCAGAAATGTGCCATACGGATATTGTAAGTTAGAAGTGGTACAGAAGTAGCCCCAGGAATGGAAGCAGAGTAAAAGCATCCGGTGCGGTTCAGAGGTGGAAGCACAGCATCTCATGTTTTTATAGGAAGATTCGATCTAAGGCTTGGCTCAGTTCACCATGTCAAGTAGTTCAGTTATGCTAGATGATTTGTTTATAACATGGCCCTCTGAGCATTAAAAAGCAAATAAACAAACAAACAAACCTACTAGGATATGCACTACGTATATAAATAAAACTGATAATTTTACATAAAATAGAATTCTAAATAGGTAAATTTAGTGCAAAACAAATGCATTTGTGCTTTCAATGCCAATGTAATGGGTTCAATCCCTAGGGAAAGCAAGGACTGATTAAAATATCAATACGTACATTGAATCCAACGCAAGTTGCTTTGGATAAAAGCATCTGTCAAATGCATAAATGTAAAAAAATAAAAATAAAAAAAGTTTAATTTGATTTTTAATTATTTTGAAGCTACTTGACAATGAGTGTTTAGATATCCAGTATAAGAAAATAAAAAAATCTAAGTAATTTCAGAGCAAATACATGAACGTAATGGATATTATCAGAAAGCATCTATATTACTCTGTCCTATTTGTGATATTTTTAGACTTTAAACTGTCGAAAACAAACTTGTTTTGCAGAAAATTAATCAGCAGAATGTAATGTTGATCCTCATTTATATGACATTGTCTTAATGTTGGGTGTGCTTAAGTTTACTGTGAGTTACAAACAAGCCGCAGGTCATGACCAGAAGCGTTGACACCCATTTGTCTCATGAATACACACACCTCTAGGCACTGAGAAATAACCAAGGAGTTGAACAGGATCATCACATCCTGACAAGTGAATGGGAGCATGTGATCAATATGCAACACCTTCATTAGGTACACAATGACCTTAAACTACAAAGCACTGAGATGTATGCCTTCCCTCCGTGAGCAGCTAGAGCGACCTGATCAGTGCAACGTCTGCAATAGCGACTGTGCAAAATGTACCCTTCACGCTTCTCTCGGAGCCAGTCCAATCCAGAGGCAGTCCCCAGCCGGCCCCTTTAGAGGCTCTCAACAGAGCTCTATGTGAGCTGAATTTGAGGCCATATGATGTAGTTGCAGTGTTTCCTACTTCTGCTGCTGATCCCCCTAATATATATTTAATAAATCCCCCTAATATTTCAATTCAATTTTCTATTTCACTTTTATGGTTGAAATTTCTTCCAAAAAAGCTCTTGCACCTCACAGCTTTCATTGTCTCACATCAATACACTTCAGTACCACATCAACACAATACAATAATCACTATTATTACTACCAATGTATAGTTTCTATCAGTATAACAAGTCATGGAAAAATAGCACATTAAAAAGATTAATGCATTTAACGCACCTGTGAGTAAATGAAGACAGAATTTTTGTTTGTTTGGTAAATTATCCCTTTAACACCTGTTTAAAATTAAACTCATGTCTCATTGCATTATTAACGCAACTGTAATTGCGGTGTACATATATTCATGCCACTTGTAAATATATTAAATGGCAATTCTGATGCAGCTTAAAAAATAAACTAACAAAAAACAGCATGGCCATTGTAGCCTAAAAGTTTCTGTAGTAAATTGAATCGTTAAATCTAATAAAAAATTCACACATATATGTTACGTGCCTGTCGTGTCTCAGGCCACGTCCACACGATGCCGGCGCGTTCCTTATCCAATCTTTTTTTTTCCTCGTACAAAAAAATATATCAGCGTCCACACGATACCACTGAAACCGGTGTAGTTTATATGCCAGACCAGTATGGGGCGCTGTAATTCTGCCACAGATAATACACTATACACAGAGAAGACTTTAAGCATGCGCATTGTTGTTGCTATTCAATGTTGCCAGATTGCTATTTACCTTTTTGTCACGTCCGACCAGGAAAAAAAGCATTGGGCTGGTTGATAAAATTTGGGATGGTTTTTGATGCATAAAATCGCTCAACATTTTCATTATTTATAAGAGTACGCACTTTGGGCTGGTATTTTTTTAAATGGGAGGGTTTTAAGCTGTAGCTGCGCTGGAATCTTCAGTCCAATCTGGCAACACTGTTGCTGTGTCGTATCCCCTAATCATCCTTTGTGTATATCAACCCTGTGGTTTCCCTCAGTTTTTCTCTGTTCATGTCAATGCGCTACCCTTTACCCTGCCTTTGGAAATAAAGCCTGTAAATTGTATCCTCTTTGTTGTCGTGCCTTCTTCCCTCCACACACATATATATATACACACACACACACACACACACACACACACAAACACACACCTTTAACAATTCAGAATGGTTCGTAAATTAATTAATTTCATAGATCTAACACATTCTCTCTTCACAATTCAATTTTACCTTCAAGCGAAGCAGGTGAAATATGATTTCATTTGCCATGTAGAATGAGCAGCAGCTGAATAGCAGCACAGGGATCTCAGTGTCACTGGCCACAATGCATGCAACAGAATTTCACCATCAGTGATAATGGTGAAAGAGCATATCTACAGCACTGCACAGAGGCACTAAAAATACCCCTCTAACTGTTACCGACAGGAAGGGTGCGAGCTCTGAACGTTGTAAAAAAGTTATTGTTTCTGTTTACTGTGGTTATAACGGAGTTCCTCATGGAATGCTGACAACAATGCAAACTCATAAAATACAGCCACACCTGCCTGCTGCCAACGTAGGGAGGTTAAACGTCCTAAACATTCCTGATTTAGGAATTGTAATGCATTTTAAGCACAGCAATGCTGAATATGATTATGGGTGGGCGATATATGTATATATAGTCAAAAGATTTGGGGTCAGTAATTATTATTATCTTTTTTAGCAATTACATTTTATTCAGCATGGAGACATTAAACTGATCCAAAATGACAGTAAAAACATTTTTAATACAGAAATATTCTATTCATCAAAGAATACTGAAAAAATGTATCAAAAATGGTTTCCACAAAACCATTAATCATCACAACCGTCTTCACCAGTAATGATAAGACACATCACTAAATCACAGGAGATTAACAATATTCAAACTGATCTCTGTAAAAATCCTGATTCAGCACCAAAATGTTACTTCCACCACGATCATAATATTTACTTTAAATTGTAACAATATTATTGTTTTAAATATTTGTAATCAAGTAAATACATCCTTGGTGATATGACATAAGAAAAAATATTTAAAAAATAAAATGGTCGATGGCTCCTCAAAATAAAAGAAACAACAACACCCTTTTTAATACTGAATATGGGTCAGAGTATTAATTACTCTACAATTGTCCATGACAGATTCAAGTTATGCACATCAAGTCGAATTACGTTTCATTCTGCTGAGCTTGCACACTTCTACAGCAAAACAAATGGATCAACTAAAACAAGTTCTCCTAGCTGAAATGGCATTCAATGTACTTTTCGGGTTTACAATGAAGATTTTTTTCAAGGTGGAACAATTATTATATAATTAAATGACAAAAATGGCAATTTGTGGTTGCCCTTTGACCACACAATAGCCATCAAACCTCTACTCATGTCCTAGACACAAAAACAATGGCTGGCCACAAAAGAATCACAGTTCAACCCAATTAGCCTTCTGTTACCCAGCACCACACATCATGCCATTACGCTCTTATTCATGTGTAATTCAGCTGAGAGAACATGTCATGTCATGAATCACAGGACCATCAAAAAATAAGGTGCTTTCAAAACAAGCGTATGCTCTCAGTTTGTTTTGCTCAGAGTCACAGTGGAATAAAAGTCATGTTATTTTAAGGGCTAACCGTCCATATTTCAGCTGGCAGTAATCTACCGGTAGGTCTGTAGTAAAGAACATGAAGGGACTGACAGCCATGGTGTACATGCCACTTAAGATATGTTTTATGTATTCTGGACTTTAATGTTAAATGGTTTAGCATCTTGATCTATGTAAGCCAACAGTGGTGCTCTTTCATCAAAGACGCAAATCAGATCAATCTGCCACATTATCTTTTAAAACTGACAGCTGCTAAATGACCTTCAACTCAGGGTCTGCCTATAGGGGGTTCTGCGTGCCAGAGGAACAAACAAAGCCCTATATACCTGCCTTCTGTTAAAAGGGCTTTGACAGCCTTTCAGAAAAGCTTGACAAAAGAACACTTTTCATATTGTAAAAAGGAGTGTAAACAATCACTTACAAAATCAAAAACAGCTGAGGCGTGAAAACAAACAAACGAACTGGGGTTATGCGATCAAAAACTTTAGTGAGTTATGCTAATAATAATAAATAAATATATATACATTTTAGTTGATGGTTAATGTCATAATGTGAACAGTTGCGCATATCGCTATATTGCGTAAAAATATTTAAATAATAATAGTAATTATATATATATATATATATATATATATACATACACACATATACGTATATGTGCGTGTATATATTTTTTTAAATTCATTAATTTTTCTTTATTATTTTTAACACTACTCACTAAGGTTATATATATATATATATATATATATATATATATATATATATATATATATATATATATATATATATATAAAAACACACACACACACAACAAAAAATAAAACCAACATTTTTTGTAGCAATAAAAACGTTCTCAAGCAGGTACGCTTGTTAAATGAACTTCAATTTCATATATTTATAAATGTACTATAAATAAACACTGCAATTAAAAGGTACATCCTCAGTAATAATGTAGTGCACACAGAACAGCTAATCACAGTTAACAAATTTTCAAATATTCCTTAATGCAACAACAACAAAAATGTTTTACAGTAAAAATAAGAAATTGGATGCACATTAGATGTGGCGCTTGTTTATAATAAAGCAATATTCTTTATTATATTATTTAATAATGCATGTTGTGGCCCCCTTGACAATTTTTTCTAGAGGGCCCTGGACCCGAGCTTCCGAACGACATCTTTAAATAACATAAATCCAAAGAAGTAGGACAAAAATGATAAAAATATATAAATCTTCATCTAAACGTGAAAGACAAGATTACCTAAAAGCCACTGTATTGTTGTTCTTTCTCTCATTATGAAGTGTATAGAAAGAAACGCTGAGTTTCCCAGGGATATATGTCTGTTCTGACGCAATGGTAGAGATGTGCGCAAATGTTCACATAATAACATTAACCAGCCCTTTAATTCAGTCTAGGCTACAGGAGAACATCACCGCTGATCGCTACTAAAAACACAATGTCATTCAGCATCACCAAACAGACCCCGTCGAAATAAAGCGCAACAGTGAACTAGCAGGTTAACAAGTAAAACACACCGACTCTAGTGCGCCGTTTCTCAATTCCTATCAAGTCCACTACCTAGAGAGCATTTTGAAGCGCCTACGATGCCCCAAAACACCGTCGAGCTAAGCAGCTCACTAGGTTTTGAAACCCAGCCCTGCTTCGCAGAATTATTAAAACTTCTCCGCTATTAGTTTACTCCATCTGACCCCAAAAGACCGAGTTTAAATCCCGTCCAAAGCACAACTAACTAAAAGCACAGCGAGACACATGACCACATACTCACATACCAGCTTTAAATGTCGAACATTCTTTTCTTCTGTCATCTTGAAAGAACACAAAGGGGGGAAACAAAAGAAAATTTGATATCAGAAAGAAGTGTTACAGTTTCGACGCGCAGTCCTCCGCGACGCAGTGTGTCTCGAGAACGCAACTTTAGAGAAATGAGTGCAGCGCGAGAGCAGACAGACAATCGCAGGAAACCGGGCTCCTCCCACCGGCTACACACGCGCAGAGTCTCCCGAACGGTGCCTGTGAGCGGCTGCGGTCTCCTTCCAGTCAGGTTCTCCTTATTGGCAGGGTCATTAATCACCAGACGCCACTTCTGAGTCTTTATACGCTTAGCAATATCAACCATAAAAGGAATCATGCATGTTATGGTCGACCGTGGACCAGCAAGGAGCAGTCGTGACCCATTTGTTACACCTCGCGCGTAACCGTTGAGCGATAATATACCATATTATTAACGAGAATCACACAGAGATGTATGGTAAACAGAATTACTCATGAACAGCGATATGAGAGAAAATACAATGATGATAAAGAGGGTCATTTGCAGTCTCAGTTAGGGCTTTAAAACAAAGGGAGAGTTACAGTGCACTTTTTTTCTTCAGTGCGAATTATATTGTTTCTATTTAGGCACATATTTTTAAGTCTTGGCTTCAAAAAGCTGTAATACAGTGATATGAAAAAAAGGTGATTAACACATTATGTTTTGTGGGTTGTCACAATGGGATTAGATAAACGATAGAGGCTTCTCAGCTGAATTTAAGCAGAAAAACAAATATGAAACAATAACAATGAAACATCAAATATGTATAAGTTAACAATATCAAACCATTGTTTAGCCAAAAATAACAATCAGTACATTCTAATGATATAATTTACACTGTAAATTACAAAACTTTAAACTAATACTATATCTATTATATTAAAAACATATGTGACAACTGGATTGCCCCAAGCTGGACAACCTGAATTGCCCCAAGCTATAGCAAAAACATTATCCATACTGTAAAACTTCTGGTCCTCAAATTTGATTGGCCGAGCTCCTCTGTATGACAGGACGGACTACCCGATTACACTTTAAAAGGCTATAAAATCCCAAACAAATTACTTCAGTGCGTCACAAGAATGTATTAAACACACAACCAGCAGTTGGAGTTTATTAGCAACATCCTGATATTCAGCTAAGCAATGTGAACCTAATTTCCGGGGGAAAAACCTTGCAAATTGCTATAGACACATGGTATTAGCTGTTAAAGTATGAGCACACCCCCGCTGAGGGGAACCCACTGAGATAAGGCCATGCTGTCATACCACTTGGCTCTCGAATCATTTCTGGACTGTTATGTGCAACCACTCAAAACAACACAATATTCAAAACAAACAATTACTAATTGCTTCCTGGGTTGTTAGTCCTATAGTGCAGATACAGTGTCACAGTACTGCTGACAAAACAATTTACGCTTACAACAGAGTTCAGAAATCAAGGGCACCTGCTTCTAACTGCCAAGTACAATTGACCCTGCGGCGGAGGTTCACTGAGAGCCGTAGGTGTAGCATACCCATGCACGGTCAACTAAGCAAACAAGACTTTTGAATACTGTATATAGAGATTTCATTGAATGATATTATTTGAAAGAGGGAGAGAAAAACAGCTGTAGCTAAACAAGTACATGTGTCATGAACAATACTGCATTTTCCACTGATTTCCTCTGCAGCTGCTGTAAAAAGGCTTTATGCCAGGGGTGCCCAATCCTGTTCCTGGAGATCTACCTTCCTGCAAATTTCAGCTTCAACCCTAACTGAATACACCCGAACCAGCTAATTATGATCTTCAGAAGCACTTGATAATTACAGCCAGGTGTGCTGGAGCAGGACTGGAACTGAACTTTGCAGGAAGGTGGTTCTTCATAAGTAGGATTTGGCACCCAGGTTTTAGGCTTGAACTATTTTTTCAGAAACTTTTCACTTGCCCACAAGAGGTCAAGCTTTGGCTGGTCTTGCGTAGTCAGACCTTCAGACTGACAGCAGAAGGTCTGGATGCCATAGCATCTGTCATTGGCCAAGGACGTCTAACCCAGGGTTTTTCAAACTTTTTGTGTGTGGACCACTATTTGTAATCAAAAAAATTTGCGGACCACCTCATAACACACATAATAAAATGTCTACACACAGTCTTACCTGAATTAATCCGCACCTCTAAATAGGCTTACTAGCACTACTATAACTAGTCATCACATCAGTGTGCAACAGGCTTGTTAAAAGAAAGTTTACTGCACACAACAGCTGCCACAATTTAATTTATTTATTTACTCATGTGCCCGAGGGCATAATCAGGTTCATTTGAACAACAGGCTTATTTCCATAGGAGTAATCGCACAATAACTTGACAATTTAATGCAAATGTTATATCAATATAGGCCTACATATTCTTTACATTTTTTTATGGGAATTTCCTGGTAAAATGAAGATAAAATATTATTTTATTTTGCCTTTCCACGGACCACCTGCAGTACCCTCACAGACCACTAGTGGTCCGCGGACCACAGTTTGGGAATGACTGGTCTAACCGACATGTAAAGCAACCAATCACAGTTCGTCTTTTTCAACAATTTATTAAGGGGTGTGAAAATGTAAAGTCGACATCCCTACGATAACAGAAGTGTGTGCAATTAATTCAAGAGCGTTATGCAAGTTCACTGCAACAATGGTGCTGCTGTGAAGTCCACATCTGAAAATCCAGGATTTAGTTGATCCTGATAACAAACGCTCACAATTGCAAAAACAATGGCTTCTTCTTCCATGAGCTTTGTTTGCAGGTGGACCATTAAATCCGGGAGAATTCAACCTATCAAGTGAAAACTCTTGAAGTGTTTCTCATTTTGTCTGCCATATGCATCAGACGTTAAGCCAACGATCCATGGCTGAGATATCAGAAGCTGGAGCTAAGGCTGTGTCCGAATGTGTGTTCCGCACTGTTGGTTCCGGTCGGGTCTAGTCGGATGCTGTCGAGTTTGTTTTGGCCGATTCAACATGTAGAATCAGCTGGGCCGTTGGTGAGAGAGAGAACTCCGAGAGACTGTTCAAGTTAGCAGAGTCTTGAAAAAGAAATGAAAGCAAGCAAATAAGTCGTGACGGTACAGGCAGAAGGCTAATTCTACGTCATCTTACTTGAGCATTCCACTGCATGAATATTTTCATAATAACAAGAGCGGAATGGAATAAAGAACTTGATTAGCATGACCATGGCTTTGTATACCTCTTATAAAATTACCTCTGTGTTTCTCTTTTCTTTTTGAAAGACAAATATAGTCAAATATATCTACTTAAAAAGACAGGTTCAGAAAGCCTGTGCTAATTGACAGTCACCTGTAATCCTTTCGGTGTATTCAAGCACAGATGTTTTTCCCTGACGCAGGAGATGTGAAGCGACAACATAGCCGACTTTAATCAGCGCCAGTTCTTTAGAGTCAGTTTGGTGTGTCCCTAACTTAAGGTTTGGTTGACTAGCAGTCAGTCAGCACACAGTTACACACACAGCACAAAGCGAGTTGCTCCTTTGAAAGGCACTAGCCACGTGTGTAGATATGAAAACATGAACAAATGATGTAGTATCATAAAATAAGGTAGCACAGTTTATTCTTGCCACCTAAAATGAGTGTTTTCCTAAAGCAGACTCAGCCAATATGCAAAGTGACTGTGGTTTAGTCAACAGAGAGGCCCAGTGAGGCCTGATATAAAATGCTTGTGGTCATGTAGATGAAGAAAGACAACACTGTGTTTCCCGAACGCCTGCTGCCACATGACCCACCCATCACAAGAGGAAAACCTGTCAGGCTTGTAAAGCTTATTCTACTCTGAGGGGAGATGATACGTCTGAAGACATTACAGTAACATAAAAAGCAGTGTCTGCGGTCATCTGACGAAACACAAAGACACTTTCTGCAAGAGCTTCCTCGAGAGGCTTTCAAGTCCAAACCCTCAGTGGTCTGGAGGGGGAAAAAATTATTATAATGTGGAGAATAAATCAATTTGTATTTTGCTGGAGTGTGGTCATGTTTGAGAGGATGTGCTTTCAAAAAATGGCCTTTTCATTTCATGATGAATTCACTCATTCTTCTCAAACAGGCGAGTGCCGTCTGCATGCCTTGAACGCTTATGAGACATTCCTGCCTTTCTTTTTTACTTTTTTTTTTTCAGAGGGTGAAATATTACAAGCTGCTGATCAACGGTTTGAGAAGCCTGGGTGAAAGAATGAGGGTAAAACTCTGGCTGACAGGAAGCAAAATGACATGAAGGCAGCTTACATAACAGATCATCATCAACACATCAGCGTGAAGATCCAGGGGAAATGCATCACCGCCCCTTTTTTTATTCAGTCTGTTGACTATCTGAGGTGGGCGACACGGTGCGTGACAAGCTGCCTCCACACGCCCTCATGCGTCAGAAACACAGGAGATGGATCAGAACGGCTTTCGAGCTAGATATGTTAATGAAACTTTCAAACACATTCAACGGACGGATTCCCCAGAATGTTTAAATTGGAGAAAGGGTGGGTTGACAATGAGCCAATCAAAGGCAAGCCTTTAAGAAGAGACAACAGCAATAACAAAACAAAAAAAATATTTAAAAAAAACATTTGATTTCAGCAGAAATACCAAGTGGTTGAAGTTCACAGGAAGCTGTGGAGCTAAAGACAGATGGGCTGTACAGTTCTGGTTGGTTTATAAACCTCCACTGACTTTCATCCGAGTTTGGGCTGAACCTCAACATGTGCAAAAAAACCACTAACAGAACTTTCCCACTGTTCTCAAAGCTTGTCTGTTCCTGTTTTAGAATAGTTTGACCATGTCTCTGATTAGCACTGTGTAGCTATACACAACTTGGTTTCTTGAACCACCAATGGGGTGCTGCCATGATCATCCCCTTTTTCCGTTTGCCAGTTTTCGGTTTCTATTCATTGTACAAGCTATACACCACTAGAGCCATTTGAAAACTCACACAGATCTAGTGTGTATAATTAAAATGTAATGAAAAAAATGAAACCTAGGAAAACAAGAAATATAAAGAGAATTTAGTAAAAGCCAAACAAGCTTTACAGATCATTATTGAAAATAGTTTACACAATGGTTTTGAAGCTAATTCAATGAAACAAAAAATATTATTACACATGCACCTGTGGAAAAGACCTTAATTGGGACCGATTATGCAAAAATCACTTTTACATGGTGTTTGAACATAAATGAGTTCTGGCAGTGTGTATACACAACCACCCTATAATGATAAAAATCCATATAAGGAGTGTCTCAGAACAAGTCATTTGCAGATTCTGGGCAAACTGACATCACTTTGTACAGGCCTTGCCCACACGACTGCAGATAGACTCTCATATTAATATGGTCAAGTGGCCATATTATCATAGACTCTGCCCTGAGTGAGTAATACAATGTCCGCCACCATTTTCTCCAAGTAGAGCAGCTGTAACGACAAGAAAGTCTTGTTGTCTGATTGAGGTGTTTTGTTACTGGATGTAAGAGTGAACATAATAGTCTTCAAGTAGTCCTGACATTAGAGCCGCAGAAGACGGGTTTTATTTTGACAAGGAATGCACCACCATATACCTACATTTGTTTATGTCTGCGCAAATCATTTTACACCAAACTGCTTTGTGAACGAGGGGCAATACAAAACACAGGTTTTGCTAAAAAGTTGTTACTCAAGGATGGATTAGTATCGACTGTCCGTGATCCCTAAAGTCTCTGAAGTGATAATGGTCACGGCAGTAATGAAAGGGAGAGCACGCTTCATTAGTTCATCGGAGATAAAAAGTTTACCAGTTTATTGAGCACCTCCCAAAAACGTGTAAATATTTTAAATATTTGTGTAACCTTATGTCTCTTCAGAAGTGTTATATTTGCAATAATGGCAAATCTGATCGGTAAAAAATACAAAAATCCAGTTGTGTTAAAACCTCTTAGCCAACAGTTTTGAAATGAAACACCTGTTTTCATTATGGATTATTATTTCAACATTCTGCATGACATCTTCAGTAATTCATTTTCTTAATTAAAAACAGCATAAAAAAAAATGTTAACATTATTTTTTATACGTAATAATTTGAGTTAAATAAAAGGCAATATAGCACACATGAAGTACCACATTTTTTTATATTTAGAGTTTTCAATTATTTTTCAAGGACACTTCAATTCTGCATATGTTTTTATGTACAAGTACAGCGTGTACTGTACTTGACACACTGTTAAGCACTTGTCTTGTAAAAAACATATATATATATATATATATTTTCTGCACTGCAGTGTCATCAGACTGTATTTAACTGCATCTCCAACAATACAGCAGAGAGAGATGGAAATAAACCCACTTTGATTTTTCTTCTAAGTAAGCACTTCACTTAGAAGTGGATGCAAAATGTTTAGAAAACAACAGACTCAAACTAATGGAAAAAAGCATTGTGAATGTAAAACAATGACCAGAAAATGACAACATCCTTGTAAAATGAGTCTGGGGAAAAGGTGGATGAAGAAATATTTAAGCATAAATACAGCACAAAATATATTCCTTATACGGTTTGTAAGTATCTTTCTAAATTCTATATTTTTGGTGTATCTTGACTATCAAACAATGGCTAAGCTGTCGTCTTGGCCAGGCTGCAGAAGCAGAGAAGACAGGTTATATTATCTCTGTTGTTTTTGTTGCTACTTTCAGTCGAACAAAGACATATTGTTTCTGACAGAAATGTGGAGCTCTAATACGCAGACTCCATCACTATCATACACAGATGCATTCACACTGACTAACCAAATTAAACTGCCACAAATGTCAGTTGTACCCTCTCCCCCGTCCCTAGAGGGGTTATTCAGTCTGCATAACCTCATTCACATACTTGTGAATCACACCCTATAACTTTACAATGTGCACTGTCTGTATTTATTCAATATTCTTAGGAAACAAACATTTTAAATAAATCAGATGCAACCATGCAACTATTCATTACATGACAATGATCCCAATCTAATGAGTCATATTCAGGGGATACAATAGAATAGAGTAGAAAAACAAAATGTTTGAGGAAACACTTTTTTAATGTAACTATAATTATTGGAGCTTTAAGCTCCATGGTTATCTAAAAGTTTATTTCCTGTTTTTCTCTTAAAATAAATAAGCAAATAGCAATAGAGTCAGATAGAGTAAATGTCACAATGTGTAAGATCTTAAAATGTGAGTAGACCCCCTGTTGTGGATCCCACTGAGATAAAGAATGTTAGGTGTCTGGAATGTTAGGTGGTAATATAAAATAAGATATTAAAAAATTATATAAAAAAAATACAATATAACCCTCCAGACATTATTTGAGAGCCCAGTATATATGTGTGTGTATGTATATGAACTCCAAAATGAATGTCAGAAAGAAAGGTGATTTAAGAAATTTTGAGCGTGGCATGGTTGTTGGTGCCAGACGGGCCAGTCTGAGTATTTTACAATCTGCTCAGTTACTGGGATTGTCATGCACAACCATTTCTAGGGTTTACAAAGGGTTTGCACGAGCTCACCAAAATTGGACAGTTGAAGTCTGGAAAAATGTTGCCTGGTCTGATGAGTCTCGATTTCTGTTGGGACATTCGGATTTTAAAGTCAGAATTTGGCGTAAACAGAATGAGAACATGGATCCATCATGCCTTGTTACCACTGTGCAGGCTGGTGGTGGTGGTGTAATGGTGTGGGGATGTTTTCTTGGCACACTTTAGGCCCCATAGTGCCAATTGGGCATGATTTAAATGCCACGGTCTACCTGAGCATTATTTCTGACCATGTCCATCCCTTTATGACCACCATGTTCCCATCCTCTGATGGTTACTTCCAGCAGGATAATGCACCGTGTCACAAAGCTCGAATCATTTCAAATTGGTTTCTTGAACATGACAATGAGTTCACTGCACTAAAATGGGCCCACAGTCACCAGATCTCAATAGAGCATCTTTGGGATGTGGTGGAACGGGAGCTTCGTGCCCTGGATAAGCATCCCACAAATCTCCATCAACTACAAGATGCGATCCTATCAATATGGGCCAACATTTCTAAAGAATGCTTTCAGCACCTTGTTGAATCAATGCCATGTAGAATTAAGGCAGTTCTGAAGGCGAATGTTGGTCAAACACAGTATTAGTATGGTGTTCCTAATAATACTTTAGGTGAGTGTATATGCATACACACACACACACACACACACACACACACACACACACACACACACACACACACACACACACACACACACACACACACATATATATATACTGGGCTCTCAATGTCAAATCAAATCTTTTTAACACTACCTACAATATATAGATATATTTATATAGTCAAATTTATATAAATAAATGAAGACTTTTATTCATTAAAGATGGATTAAATTACTCAAAAGTGACAGTAAAGACTGCTTCACAGATATCTATTTCAAGTAAGTGCATCAATTTCAAGTAAACGTTCTATTCATCAAAGCAAGAAAGATAGGTCACAGCTTCCACAAAAATACAGATCATTTTCAAAATGTAAATTTATAAAGTTGCCAAATCTTAATACTACTTCCAAGACTATATAACTTTACCTGTGTGATGTATTCATGAGCTGTTTTTGCAAGAGCAATGTTCAATACATCACAGCAGACCACAAGGTCCTCCTCTATGCTCAGGCCTGAATAAATTCACATTACGTTCTCAGTACAATGAGACTGGAGGCATAAACTATCCTAAATCGGTCATCCAGATGAAATGAGGACTTTAATTAATAGTGGGTAACAACACTATTGCCTTTGCTTTAAAAGTAATTTACAGAATTGCAGAAAAACAAATAATCTGACCAATAAAGCAGTAGGAACAATCCTAATGGCTATCAAATAGAATTATTAGGTATATACAGCTTGTGTCTGCCACTAGAGCCACATCCATTAGTGACTACTGAGGAGGTGAATTGATCTTGCTAGGCTTCAGTTTAAATTAGATATACACCAGTAATACATTTACAAAAAAAAAAGACATTACAGCCATAGTCAAACACAGGGCCAGTAAAAGACTGTATCGTTTAGAGCTCAGTAAAAATGCTCTGCATGAGCGACTAGCTCCACATGTGGCCTCGAACTAAGTGTCTGTCGTTAGCTGTCAGAAAGAATAGGATCACAAGCGGTTTTAAATGGCGCAACAAGTTGTGCTAAGGGCTATCTCAGCGCTGGCTGTTAGAGAGCAGATGATTGCAGAAGGCAGTGATTTGTTTTATGGGGATGGAAAAGCTTGCTTGATTTCATGGCCTGTACAGCCCTGTGGAAAGCAATGGGAAATAAAATGTAATTCAAGTTGTAAAATAAGTAATGACTGGTCCACTGCACTTAACCATGTGTTACATTCCTCTCACA
This sequence comes from Rhodeus uyekii, assembly GCA_037043235.1. Lineage (NCBI taxonomy): Eukaryota > Metazoa > Chordata > Actinopteri > Cypriniformes > Acheilognathidae > Rhodeus > Rhodeus uyekii. Next base: position 24,195 of record JAWRVZ010000227.1, read on the forward strand.
CACAAGTCCAGGTGATCTCAAAGCCTGTAAAAACAAGTTGGCAGTATGTGCCTCATACCGTGTGTACAGACATGACAGCTTTTGTGTTGCGGCTCATGTTGGCTGCATCCGAAATATGCTGCTTCAGCAGCCAGGATATGGACGGCAACAAAGCAAATGAATACAAAGGTCATATCCTTTCTAGTGAGAGTTGAGTCGATGTAAAAAAATAAAATGGTGACCGAAAGATGCAGTTGGTGGTCAGTAGTATTTTAAAGCAGTAATAAAGGAGTTATAAGGAGGAAATAGTTCTCACTTTAGATTAGGTCACAGAAAATCTGAAAATGTTAAGTTATTGGACATTCATTTGCATTAATATTAAGTATTCCTTAAGTGTTTACAAATACATTTAATACACACACATGCTAAAAATATACAAACATAGCTGAACAACCACTTTTTAAACAAAGAAATTTAACAAAATAACGCTGTCAATATGTTTTGTGTCTATGCAAATATAAGTAAATGTACATACCTACAACACTCACACATGAGATAAAAGACATCAGTTTGGGTTAGATTTAGGAGACAAAGCATAAATGATTTGTGAGTACTGTATTTTCCGCACTATAAGGCGCACCTAAAAGACTTAAATTCTCAAAAATCATCCATGCACCTTATAATCTGGTGCGCCTTATGGTGCAGAAAATACGGTACTTTATTACTATATACTCATCATAAAGTGTTATCGATAAGATTTTTTGACTTCTGTCAGTTTTGATGTAATTTCTAGAAAAGAAATTAGTATTGTATCAATTGAATATTCACTCATCAAAGCTTGCACTTTTTTGTCATAGATCATTAGACTGTTGTATTGCCTCAGAAATCTGTCTGAAATCATTTTCGCAACAGAACCTTAGTGCACAAATGCTATCAGTGAAGTCAGCGAGGAAAAAAGTCAGCTGCCTAAGTTTCCGGAGGAAGCCATTATCTACCTTGCTGTGTCATCAGAAAGTTTAATAACCACCAATCAGGTGTGACCTCGAGGCTAGATTATGTGCTTCAACCGCACTATGATTCCAGCTCTAAAACGTTAACTCTAAATGGGCCGTTTTAGATTAGCAACACAATGCTACATATGATTTTAGCTTCACAACAACTGCTTATATTGTATAGAGGCCTACATTAGGGATGGGCATCTTCATTCTTAGAGGGCCATTGTTCTGCAGAGTTTAGCTCCAACCATGATAAAAAAGTACATGCCTGTAGCTTTCTGGTAGTCCTGAAGACATTGATTAGCTTGATCAGGTGTGTTTGATTAGGTTTGGAGCTAAACTCAGCAGGACAGCAGTTATGTTCACCAAAGGCGGTGTTTATTTGGACTGTTTTTATACTAATCTCCAAAGACTATTCCCAGACTAAAATGCCTATTTGAACTGTCTTAACTGAAAACAACTTAAAATATGTCAGTGTCATTGTTTTGCATGTTTTTTTTAAAGAAAACATACTTAAAGATATTTAACTAAGGGATACTCCTGGCTTAATCTAAGCCCTGTTTGTGAAATCTACTTCTATTTGAATATACTTTAACATTTAATTTATTCCTGTGATGGCAAACTTGAGCAGAAATCATTCTAATATGCTGATTTGGTGCTTTTTGGAACAATTTTTTATTATCAATGTTGAAAGCAATTGTTTCTATGTCTTTGTTGAAACCACGTTAAAAATGTTCAGGGTTTTTTGAGGAATAAAAGTTCAAAGCAACACTATTTATTTGAATTCTTTGCTAACATTATGCTGCTATAATTTATTAAATAAAGAGCATTCATTTCTTACAAAAATATCCATAGCACAACAATTAAAGATTGTTAAGGTGAGCTACGAAAACAGTAAGTGTAATTCTGAAAGTTCACTGCTAAATGTCTTCGGTCTTTGTTTTCATGAAAATTCATCAGAACAAAATACTGGTTACCAACTTGAAAAATAATTGAAATAACAATGATTTTTTGTCAAACTTCTATTTTGTTATACAAAACATTCCTTTTATTTTCCTCAACTCCCTAAACTGGAAACATCACATGTTGGCTTTATATTTAATGATCAAAGGTTATATAACAAATAGCAATCCACTTACAACTATAATATCTGTCTACAGCAGCTGAAATGATTAGGACTGTACAATTGCATAATCAGCATTCAAATCAAACATGTGAGATGTTAGCATGGCAAGTCTGTTAATAATGTGATTTAGAAGTTGTACATGAATCGCTAATTAATTATAAACAAAGCACCGCTTTTGAATTTTAAAATCCTCCTGTTTGCCTAGACTAGGTTAATTGGTAATGACTGCTGTTAGAGAAACTATTTAGAGCAGGGGTCTCAAACATGCGGCCCGCGGGCCAATTGCGGCCCGCGAAACGATATTTTGTGGCCCGCGGGACCATTTGAAAGTTTAATGTAAGTGCGGCCCGCGAGTACTGAATGAATAGCGCTTTACCGCGTTGTGTGCGGAAGATTCATTTTTCGTGCGAGGTGGAGCTGGAGCTGTACAAACCAACCAATCACAGTGGAGTATATGACTCCCGGGGGCCATTCACAGTGGAGTACATGACTCCCGGGGGCCAATCACAGTGAAGTAAATTACTCCCGGGGGCGGGGCATCGGCCGGGCTTGATGCAGACAGAGAAACAACTGTGGAGCTGCCCGTGTAACATCACATTTGTCAAAGCCGTCATAGAATTATTACTTCTTATTGTGATTGAAATTGAGCATGTTCTACTTTGAGCTGGACGAAGTGAATGTTACTGTTATCGGCGTTGGATTTAGCGTCATGCGGATTGTATTTGTTTTTCCATAATTTGAAATGGGCTGATTTGCGGGACATCGGTGTTATAATATAGAAAATAAAATCCAGTAAATATCGCCTCCGTGGCTGCATCCCATTGTTTGTATTATAATACATTTATTAATGGTGTCCCACAGTCCCAGCTAATAATTAACAGCCGGTAGCAGTCGCCTATATCTGTATTTTCTACCATATAAAAAAATATTACGATGTTCATGTCATCAGGAAAGTATGGAAGCCCGTTTCCGCCACAGTTGAGAAAAAAAAGGATTATTTAAGTCATAATAATGAGAGTTTCTCATAATAATGACTTAGTATCTGGACAGAATTAGAAGTTTCATAATAATGACTTAATATCTCGAAATAATGAGAAAATTTTTTATAATAATGACTTATTATCTCAAAATAATGAGAAAGTTTCTCATAATAATGACTTAGTATCTCGAAATAATGAGAGAAATTATCATAGTAATGACTTAGTATCTTAAAATAATGAGAATTTCTCATAATAATGACTTAATATCTGGAAAAAATGAGAAAGTTTCATAATATTGACTTATCTCAAAATAATGAGAGTTTATCATAATAATGACTTAGTATCTCGAAAAAATTTGTAACTTTTTCCTCAACCTTGAACTTCAGTAAGTCCAAGTACATAGAAGAAGAACCCACTGAAGTTAAAGAACTGTCAATAATGACGTTTGAGAAAATATTTTTTTTGTGAAATACTTGATGCGGCCCTGCCTCACCCAAACTCTGCCTCCTGCGGCCCCCAGCTCATTTGAGTTTGAGACCCCTGATTTAGAGCATTAAAATGCATCATAACCATTTATGAATAGACAAGCCTTGGTTATTTAGGATTAAACTCTCTTTAAACATGTTAGTGTATCTTATCTTCTTAAGGCCAAATCAATACAGAACTAATCTCACGCACCTCTGCTTTCATTGTGCGCCGACAGACCTCACACAAGTCATTAGGAAGCATAATGCGGTCTCACCATGCTGTGAATGGAAATAGCCAGTGAGGGAATTGCTGCTGGTGAGGCATGTGAGATGAATTCTCACGCGTGGACCATTTAAAATGACAGATCATTAACAGAGCAAACCAGAACGGCTTCAAAGTAATTCGGCAGGCAGCCCTTTGGCCTACTGATGACCTCGACACATAAATCAGCATCCCTCAAAGGCAGGAATCAGCTCGATGCAGTTAGATGGTAATTCTGGATTTATTGGTTAATAGTAAGTGGGGTGTTTAAACTTACTTGCGTTTGTAATTCAGTCAAGACAGCAGGGCTTGATATGAATCAGAGCTGGTAAACAAGTTCAGACTAATCTCATTATGTATCCTCCTCCTACATTTAAGAGAAGATCAGAGATAAACAAAGGATTAGGTTCAAACTAATTTATGCGAGGAGAACAAACAAACATCACAACTATACATGCACACACAAAAAGATTGCCGTCAATATGTTGTTAACATTTTATAATAAGGCCTCGTTTGTTAACATTAGTTTGTAACGGGAATTGACAGGAAGTAACAGAGAAAACATCCTGATCTATTAATAAAAGTTAATGCATATTAGCTGACATGAACTGAGCAATGTATAATCACAGTAATATAATAAAAAGACAATGGTTCATTGCTTGTTTGTGGTAGGTTACTGCAACTTTTGATTTACATTTTTTTTAGTAAGGCTTTAGTTTAGGGTCCAATTCTCACTATTAACTATTTGCATATTACTGTTACATATCTGTTGTGTCTCTGTACACTTCCTGGTTCCTCTCGTGCTCTCCTAGTTTTTTTTCATGATTTTTTTTCTCATAATTAAACACTTTGTTAGTCTTGTCAGCTGTGTCTTGTCCCCTCATCCAACCTTGTGTATAGCTACCCTTTGTTTTCCTTCAGTCATTGTTGTCCGTCGTCAATGTAGCGTCTGTGTTACGTCGTGCTCGGTATGTCCAGTCATGCTCATGTTCCTTGAGAACTTTTGCATGACACATGCTATTTTGGTTATTTTCAGTTTCGGTATTAAACACAAGCTAGCTGTTTATTAGCACATATTAATGCCCGATTCTGCATGACCTTATTCTACATTCCTAATCCTACCCTATTCTTATCTAAACGTAACAAATAACTTAACTTCATACCATAATGTATTAGTAAATATAGAAATTAATATTAACTAAGATTAATAGGCTAAATGCTGTAGACGTCTTGTTTATTCAACTTCATGTTAACTAATGTAGTAATGTAATGTACATTTGGTGCTATTGTGTGATATTATCTATTTAGGAGACAGCGATCACATTACCATTTTTTCATGCAAACCGTGGCCTGTTTTGAACTAAATGGTCAGTGTGAGAGTACCCGATCTCTATTTTGATCGCCACCACAGTTTTAATAGGCTATCTGAACTATAGACTTTTATCCCAGCACTTCTGTGATCATTTTAACACAAAAATAATAATTTGTGTGGTTGAAAAGACTATTTGAAACATACACATGAACACTGCTCTCCCTTGCTCAGTGGCAGCACAGATTTGAATCTCTGTGATTTGAATCACTGTGTACTTGTCAAGTGTTTAATAGACATCGCCGAATCATGGGCGTTTGACTTGATATCTTGATCTTTTAACAAATAATTGTGCAACTCTATGAAATGTTTTTAGAATTTAAAATGACTGCTTTCTATTTTAATATATTTTATAATGTAATAATGTTTTTTGTGAAGGAAGTAAGGAAGGAGTGTTATGTATGTCAATGCAATCTTTGTTTTCTTGTTTCTGCAGCAACACAGTTTATGCCAAAGGTGCACTCAACAATCCTACATGCATCCAAGGTATGAATTGATCCAGCAAGACAAAAACAAACAAAGTAAAAAGGGTAGAAACAAACATTTATGTTCATCTACTTAAGGGCAGTAAATCACAAAAGGAGTAAATGAGTTTTCTGAATTCACATGTCTTCTACTGAAATCAAGTGAATCAATACTGAGCAATTACTTCTAAAGGATAAAACTGTGACCATTGCCATAGAAACAATGGTGGCTAGAGGCTTTTATAAAGACTATGTGCTTCTCAATCAGCTCCGTATTCAGAGCACTGATCAGTGATTCTGCCATTTTATGGGCTGTCTCAATTGCAAATTCATCACAGGGCATTGAAACATTCACTCCCTAAAAAGTCCCACATGCCACAATTCTCACTATGTTCCCTTAATTAACGGGGGCTCTGCCTACACATAATGACATGCCATAAATGTTTTCTTAAAACACAAGCTATTATTGTATTATATATCAGCATAAACATACACCGCTAAACATGTTATGAACATAATCTAACTAACATTATAATTTATTTATGGCTGAAATGTTGCACCATATGTTAATGTACTTAAAAAATAAAAAACAACGTCAGAAAGATATACCCGATCTGCTGTTGTTCATAAATACCAGTACTGATGCTGTACAATAAGGATGTTTTAATTTCACCAGAAACATAGTCATCAGTGTCCTAATGTGACTCTTTCTGTCTGTTCTTACCAGTGGCAGAATTCACGTACACAATGTACTGATTCACAACTTAGGAAGCTAGGGATCTGATTGAGAACTATTGTTTATTTATTCTAACCTTATGGCCTAATATACAAAAGCTCATTATTAATTGTTGTTTAGAAATCAGGTAATGTGATTTCATCTAAAAGAAACATAATTTTATGCCAAAATCCCACCCATGACCATTTGATGAATCTACTTACACCAATCTAATAAAAAAAAAAAACGTCAGTTCACTTTCTGTGTGGTTCATGGCCAGACTAAGCTTCAATGTGTGATTGCAGCCGGAACTCCTATTGCTTTTTATACATACATGACCTTTTGGACATGCATGAATTCAGTACATTGACAACAGATTTGTGTATACCATAACAGTTTATGCCATTTCATGTGATTACAGAGGCCAGTGGCAAAAATCTGGGTCAAGCTCAAACCGCCCATTCCTAAACTGATGAGATTGGAGATTGCAATTCTAAAAACGCAACAGACAACTGGAGGCATTTGTTTCTCCAGGGGAAAACAAGAAACTAAAACGGAGTGAGTGGAGCATGAAAGCAGCACATGTACTTGGAATAAAACAGCAGAATAAACAGACAGAGGAAGTGTGTTGGCCATGTGCTGCGAAAGCAGAAGCAATGGAAGGAACAAGTCCACCAAACACTCAGAGTCAATCATAAAAGCAGCCACTGCTGGTACATCATTACTCATGAGGCTGCACTTTAAGCCAATGGCATTAACAGACACCGCGCACCATTTAACTGCAGCATTAGTCAGTCTCATATGATATTCACAAGGCTGGCACAAACTCATCTGCATGATTGGTGTTTGGGTCCGATACCTCACTTATGTGAAATACAACTACTTCAGACTGAGCTCTAAATCCCTTTTACATGTGTGATTCAGCTTCACCTAAAGCCTCTTTACACTTCTAAAGGAATAAATTTAACTCGCTATTAACTGAGACTTGCCTCAATAAACTCCTAATTACAGCTTATTAACAGTTATTAATAAATAGTACTAATAAACAGTCAATATCCTAAGTAACTAGTTAATAGTGAGAATTGGACCCTAAACTAAAGTGTAACCAAAATGATTCACTAAAGATTGGTTTTTATTTCAATTTATTCCTAAGAATGGAAGAATCTTCAGATATTATGTATACAGCAACAATAAAAAACAATGAAATACAAAAATTGTGTTATGGCATATGGTTCTGATTTCAATTAATTTAAACACTGAAATTCATGATTCGATATTTTTTTCAACAGCATGAGGGGGAGGAAATAATGACTCACTTTTGAGTGAATACATTTGTCTGAACCATTCCTTTAAAATGTGAAAATGCATAATTTTTGGAAGGAAAATATGTGCCACGTATAGTTGCCTCTAGACAGTTTACTGGAACCCAAACTAAAACCACCAATCCTAGCCAGAACTACCATCTCCACTCATGTGGAACTCCAGATGACAGATACTATATTAAGCTTATGTAATGATTAGTCAAATGATGAAATAATAGAGCATGGAAGAATGAGCATTGTTCTGGAACTAAATTTAATTACAGCCATTGGTGCTCAGGCTAATGAGCAATGCCCCCTTTACCTCCCCTGAAACTGGGTAGAGCAACAGTGGCCACTGGGCATGTTCTCTGGGGATGAGTCAAGAGATGATTAAGTAAAAGTCAGAGTACACAAAGAGAATCTTTCTTGAGCTTTCACAAGAAAGAATCAAGACTCATTACAGCCGCCTCTTTCTAATGTCGACAGAATCCGGCACAAATCCTAACTTGTTGAATCATTTTTTTAACAGTGTGGAGGGACACATTATAAACCTTTTCAGCTTTGCTTATGAATATAAATTAGATCAATATAATGGCTGCCCAGTGGTCCTCTATCTAATTTGCTGAAAAACAAGTCTTAACTGCTTACCTGGTTTGTTTGACTGGATGTTAAAGGGATATTTCACCCAAAAATGGAAATTCTCTCCCACAAAAGAAGATATTTTGAAGAATATATTTATAATTTTTCTTTCTTCATACTATGGAAGTCGATGGGGCCCATAAACTATAATTACTAAAATATCAAATTCAAACAGGTTTGGAACAATTTGAGGGTCAGTAAACGATGACAGAACGATCATTTTTAAGTTAAATATTCCTTTAAAAATAATTTTTACATGGATAGCAACTTTTCTCTTTTTTTCCCTTGGGTCTCATTTTTTTCTTGGCAAACCAAAACAAACTCTACAATAATAAAATGATTATTGGCCGAAAAGAAGGAGAGAGAAGCATAAAAATGCCACAAAACTGTTTCTGTCCATGCAATTAAAACAAGACTGGACCCCACTGACTTTCACTGAATAATAATAATGATGATAATGATGATAAGACAATGACAGGTTATTTTTAAAATATCTTTTGCGGTCCTCGTGAAATTATATTAATTAAAAATGATATACTCAAACACAAAGTCCAACAAAAACAAACTAAACTATAACCACTATTAACCATGCATGAAAATATACAAAAATAGATAAACAGATAAACACGGTCATTGTATAAACATACAAAAATGAACATCACAGAAAGTCATGTTACTTCATGTCTATGAGGCATCCTCTGTTTGCAAGCTGTGAAGTATGAGATATCTTGGCCACGTGCATTAGAACATAGATGATATTGATAGTCTGGATGAGAGCCATTGGACACAGAAAGCCTGCATTTGTGCTGCAAAAAAAATAAATAATAATTTTCATCAGTCTCACTATTTATTGTGCGTTAGAAAAAGAACATGCTCTCACAGTCTCATAAGAAATAAATTCAAGGCATTCACTGCCTCATGGTATTATCATTCAGCTAATTAAAAAAAAGATAAAAAAAAGACAAAAACAGCCAAGCTTCAGACATTCTATGTAGGAAAAAAAACTAAACCAAAGTATTGCTTTGGCTGACTGAAGAAAACATACCAAGAGATGTTATGATTACACACAGCTACAAAATCATATATCGATATCCATCCAGTATATCTGAAGAACAACATGCTTTGATTAAAAAAATACAACTCTTGACCACCAACTCTGGCATGCACAAAATGTACACTTCTTATGGCTTCTGACAGATGAAGATATGTGAGGTCTAACAACGTGGGTCGATAACAAGCCAATATGGATTAGTGTGTAAATTCTGAGGTTTTAATTCATTTCAGAAGCTTCAGCGTGAGAACTACAGTCTGATTGCAATTGAACCCTTAGGATGGGCTGCAGCAATCCATCATTTTGACATTTTGGGAGCAAAGTATAAAAGTTTAATGATGGTTGGAGTCACTCTTTTGACATACTGTGTTGGTACAAATGTGAATTTATTGCATCCAGAAATCCAAACTCAGCACTAGTACTGTGGCACTGACAAAGTGTGACAAAGTGATAGTTTGGCCCAATGACCAATGGGTCAGAAAGTCGTCAAAATCAATTGTGCTGGGTTTATTTTTTCCCTCCTTTCTAGTTTTTCTAGACGTGCGGGTGACAAAACCATCAAAAGTTGGACCGGAAAGAACACACCCCGGGCCATACAAGCTTTTCAGCCCATGCGCTTTGATGAAATTTAACATTGTGTTCCACTTCTGCAAACTTGCTTTGGAGAAGACGGGACTTTTTCACCCTTTTAGGGACAGCTTTTCAAAGAGCCCTGAGAGTTCCACATTGAGCCCTTTGAAGGCTGGTTCTCTCACACCCGCTTTCATCTGTCTCAACCCAGGCAAGCGTCAGGTTTCTCAGAGCACACATCATAGAGAGAGGAAAGGTACAGCTCATACCTGCAGCCTCTTACTGTGTGTATTTCAGCTCTCTATTGAGGGGTATGAGCCTGAATTTTTCAGAATATAAAGATGATCATTTATGACATTACAAACTCACACCAGTCATTTCAGTCCAGTTCAGTTTCAATATATTGTGAGTAAAAGTCACGACTGGCGTTTGGCTGGCTTCCACCAATCTGTGAATTTTATACCACCAATTAGTTCAAACTGGTTGCTGAGGCATGAAGACTTGATGAACTCAAACAAGCTGTTTTCCAACCGCTTGTCAATAGAGCAAGGACATGTACCTGTGCCACAATGTTGCAAGAAAACACCAAAATAGGCAAAACTCAACAGGAAAATAGTACACAGCTCTAATGATCTTTGTAAAGACTTTTTAATAATACGGTTCAATTCACTTCTGCTGATATACAGTACAGGCACATAGTATCAACACAACATCAATTATCAGTATATATATATATATTTTTTTTTTTCATTTTTTTTTTTCAGTATTGGCAGATATTGGTTTAAGATCGAGATCATCACCTGGCAAGAATTTGTGATAGATTAGAGTAAATAGTTAACCCCTTAAAGTCAGCGTGAAGTGGAAATTATTCATATATGTATTTTTTTATGCATGTTACAATGAACAATTAATTCTGACGTCTCACTGGTGACTGAACCTCTCCAAAATTTTGTCCACTTAAACCAGCATTCACATTCAGATCTGCCTCCATCCAATCGAAAAAATAAAATGTGGGAACGTTTTTACATAACTACACAGAAACGTCACACGTCCATTTTCTCAAACAGTGAAAAGAACACAAATAATGCACTGGAAGATAATAGAAGGTCACTTTTCATATAAAACAAAGTTTCAGAGTTTAAATTCTGGCGTTTTTATCCTGTTGTTTAATATATTTATTTGCTTGGTCAGTGGGTTTTGGTTCTTTTGCTGTTGTAGCCTATAAGGATTTATAGGCTTTTGAAAAACATTTGAAACAACTGAAATCATTTTGAAAGGTGACCTGCCTGGAACTACTTTAGATGTATGTTTCACTGAAAATAATTGCACACCTTAGCATGTTCGCCAACCAATCAGATTCAAGCATTCAAGCGACTGTAATATAATATCAAAATAATTATTGGCTTCACAGTATCAGCACAAATTTCAAATTGCAGTACATTCTTACACACCGTATAAAATATTTGTAGGTTTTACAGGAAAAAAAACTGTAAATATGATGCAGTAAAATAATGGTCATTGGTTAACTGTAAATGACCTTATCATAAATGGTAAAAAAACAAAAAAAAAAACAGTATGTACAGTAATTCCTCGTTTATCGCGGTTAATGTGGACCGGAACTCCCCGCAATAGGTGAAAATCCGCGAAGTAGGATCAGCCAATCAGCTCATCCACTCTCATCTGATACATCCACTCGAGCTCTCATTCGTCGATCTCGCACTGGGAACCAATCACGTGTCTTGTCTGAGTGCCCGTGGGTATGTACAAAGCCTCTGAGAGAGTTTCTCTCTTTGTCTGGGAAACTTTCTCTCGCGTGTCACGATGAAACAACGCTGCTTTCCGCAATACGGCTACTGATATGGCGGTATTTTGAAATTGTATTTTTCTATGAATATTTTTGAAAAATCCGCGATGCACTGAGGCCGCAAAACTTGAACCGCAAAGTGGCAAAGGATTTACTGTATTTAACTACAATTATTAGTAACTATTAATTACCATTTACAAATCACGCATATAAATGACTTTTGATTCTTATTTTTGTTATCAGTAATGTACATTAGTGTGTTTTGTGTTCATTTTATGTAGATTGTACACTGTAAATTGTAGCATATTGAATTGACATTATTTGCATGCATATTGTCAGCCTAATATTACTGCACTGTAAGACTGAAGGCATTGTTGGTTTGCCATATTCCCCACAGAGAATCCTGAATGCAGACTGCAGTGTCTGAGGAGCCTGGATGAAAAAAAAGCATCGTCACTACAATGATCAGCAGAATGCTGAGAGGATAAGATGTACAGTAATCTCTCAAACACCTATGAGAGAGCACCCATTCTTTGCTCACATTCATAATACATCACAAAGAGCTTACTGACAGCACCCCGCCAATCACAATAGGGGTGTAGAAAAATGTATCGGATGCTTCTGGTTACAGGGAGTATTCTCCAAAGATCGGACCGGGAGGATTGCTGTCCCTGAATCCCTGACATCTCTATAGAGATGTCAGGGAAAAACTCTCCTGCAAAGGGATCATTAGGCAGGAGAGGAAGGTACCTGCACAGCGGGGATGACAAATGTCTGTAAGCGAAGAGCAGAAGGAACCATCTGAGGCAGCATTTATCAGCCAAGTTAGCCTGAGAAACCTTAATGCACTTTTTAATCATTGGTTCTTAACTGCAATTTGGCACAAAGAGAGAACATTACTTTCCAATATAAAGGATTGTTTACTACAGTTTACTACAGGACTGGAATACAGAGGATGGTTTGTGAAAAGCAACTATTCCCAACTCTTATTTGTTACTGAAAGGCCCAAGATTGATATGTTATCAAATGTAGCAACCATGGAATATCCTCTGCTAATTAGGATTCAGTGGGACTGCGCAGGGACTCTCTGAATGACCTATGCGTTGAATGATAACATCGGTTTTAGCCCATTGCATTTACAGCTCGATATAAACAGCTTAGTAAACAGTTAGCACCATTGCTTAGCAGTTAGAGCATATGATTTAGAAACTACGATGTTCGAGCTGAAATACCCACCTATGCATAAAGGCTGTAGCCAGTCTTCAAACTTATGTGGTCACATTCAAATTCAATTTTGATAAGATTTGAAAGTCGAGTCAGTGATGTGCATAATTGTGCATTATTTATCGATAATTTGATTAATTCATGATTTTTTTTTAAATTTTATTCAATAAAACTTATTTAGTTTTAATTAATTTTAGTACATTCAAACAACAAATATTTTTTTATGGTTTGCTGTAGCTCAACCAGTTTACAACACCAAGGTCATGGTTTTGGTTCCCAGGGAAAGCAAGAATCAATTCGAATATCAATGTGTTTCTTGAATGCAATGTAAGTCGCTTTGGATAAAAGTGTCTGCCAAATGCATAAATGTAAATGTTTGATTAAACCCAGACATTTCAGGTGGCACAACCGTCCACACAAACAAACAGATTTTAAGTTTTAATACTATGGCATAGTTTTATTTTTGAAGCCTTTCATTTAAACAAAAGCTGTTGAAATAATTTAAAAACGTTTATCTGGGAATTTGTATTCAAATGGCAGGGTGGCACAACTGCGAACATGGCTCTTTTATTATGAATTGTCAAGGTAATAAGAGTAAGCATGGTAATACAGCATAAAGAGGGCCATAATTGGTCCTTGTGGCAGAGTGAAAAGGTTTGTAGATCTCGTTTAAATACTGATAGAAATAGCCATGTTTAAGAATGGGTAGGTTGGTATACAATGTCAGGTATACAATGCCAGTGGTATACAATGCCAAACTAGGAAAATGCAATTTTATCATAAACTTAAATTGTATTTAGAAATTACATGCATGAATTTGCTAGCATAAGCAAAACCTAATACATGCGTCTACGTAGAATCTTGCTCAATGTAAAATTAGTTGCAAAAGTCAGGAAATTAGGTGGTGCAACGGCAATAAATGTCCCTATATGGAAAAAACAAAAAAACAAACATTATTTAAACTAAATAATACAGTTACAAAGTGTCTATTATTATAGTATTTTTTTTTATCATTAGTACAAAGCGTTAGTTTTAAGTTAAAGATGTTTTACACTGATTTTCATTATAATGTTTAAATAAACGTTAAGATGCCACTATCATATCAAGTAAAGAAAAATCAGTCACACTTTTTATTATGTGTCCTAAATTACTATGTACTCTAAAAAAATTTTAGGTACAATGTATTTGCGAAATACTTGTGCTCCTATTGAGGTTGATGCGAATAAGGTTAGGACACGTTTGATGGTATGGTAGGTTTAAGGGTGGATTAAGGGGTAAGGGAAGGGTCAACAGTGTAATTACAAATGTCATTAAATAGATAAACATACTTGCACTTAAGTGACACTTAATATAAAGTGGGACTGACTTTTTTTTTACTGCAAGAGAAGAATACAAGAAAAAAGCAAAAAGTTGCAAAAGCTCATATAATATATATATATATATATATTTTTTTTCCCTTGTTTTGTTTCTGATGAATCACACCAAATGTTCATCTGTGACTAAGAGGAATAAAAAATGTCTGAAGTCTGATCTGTATCAGAACATTCATTGGCTCAAACCAAGTATATATACCCAATTTAAGACCACTGCATTGATCCCTGAAGGACAATTCAGGTAAACTAATACATAGCTTAGACAAGCAACAAACATGGTTGGCTAAAAGTCCTCTTTGCAATTCATCATGATAAAGAAGGGCATATTTGATCTTGGATATTGGGCCTAATAGAGCCATCTACTATATGAAATGTTGCCTTGTGAAGTTTGTAAAGCATGGATGTATGCCTTAGTGATTCATGGGGCTCTCAAGCGTAATGAGAAGCATAACAGTTGCGTTATATAGAAGTGAGGCTATTACCGTCGCAAACATACCCCTTCACGCATAGTAAGAAAGGGAGAAGATATAAGCGGCTGTCAGGAACCAGGAGGCCCTGCTCTGAGAGCACAGCAGTGTTATCTCTCACTCTCTGGGAGGTCTGATTTCCTGCCAAGGTACAGAGCTAAAGAGACACACTCAGCAGTAATGTGCGCTGAGACCTAACCAGACACGAAGCTAGAGGTAAGATTCTTATACAGGCGAGGGGATTTGTTGTCCAAATCCGAAACTACCATATCGGCATGCGTGGTGAGCTGAGAGAGGTCTCTTTTTCTGCCCCCACTGTGGATGAAAGAGCAGGTAAAAATAGCACAGAGAGCAAACATGCACCTGTGGGCCCCAGCCTACTTGGTGCTGATCAACAGAGCTGGGGACACGCAGCTCTGGGCAGGAGCTGGAGCTCGAGGAAAAGACAGGATGAAAGAGGAGGGAGCGTAATTAGAGTGGCCACGCTGAGGCGCAGAGAGCGAATCAGACCGTAGATGTTGAGCGCTCAGCTGAGTCTCACACCTGTGCTCGAGGACTTTCCAGCATGGCTGCTGGCAGAGCGCTCACTTAATGAACGCCTAAGGTAATCCCCATCAGCCTTGGCAGCCGATCCTGTGACCCCGACCAATCAGATGTAGCTGAGTACAAAAGGAAATTAATGCTCACTCTATCAAGGTACAGGCAAGAAAAACCCACGATTCCTACCATTGACGGAATCATCATTTCACAACGCTATTTCCCGCTACTAATGACAATCCATGTTTTCACTGTTGTACTGTTGGGGGAGGGGCAGGTGAGGGGTAATTACACATCTTCTTGAAAGGGTACTGAATCTCCAGGTCAAAGCACAGGCGAAGAAGAAGCAGAAATAAGTGATAGAGGCATTGCTTATGCCAATGATGGTCAACGTAGGTCCTGGGATGCAGGTTTTAGCTCTAACCTTGATCAAACACACCTGAACAAGTTCGTTCATGTCTTCAGGATAACTAAGGCTACAGGCAGGTGAGTTTTTTTTTTTTAAATCACAGTTGGAGCTACAATTGGCATGACAGTGGCACTCCAGGACCGACGTTGACTATCCGTTGCATAAGCAATGCTCCTATCGCGTTTTTCAGCTGCTTCTCCTGTGTTTTTACCCGGAGATTTCATACTCTTTCAGAAGTTTCTCATCCCCGACTTTTACACATTTAAAATAACACGATCATCAAATATTTTACAGCATATAAATCCGAACTGCCTAACGTTACTGAATAAAATGTCAACCCAGGAAGAGGTATGGGACTATGCAAGAATTGGGGATGTTGATGGAAGGGATGTACTCCATATTTGTTTTGTCATCTTTCTGAATTTGATCCGGACACATTGTCTCAGCTTTTTGCTTTTGTTTTTTTATCTTTATGAAACTTACCAATATAAAAGTGTTGATAAAAAAGAATGCATGGCGCTAGAATAAGACGCTTTCATTTGTCATTATTCTTTCTGTTGACATGTTCAGATATTCATCCAACAAAATATTCTGGGGCAATTAAGTTTTTTTAAATTGGGTTAGGGTTAGACCCTAAAAAATAAAAATAAAAACGCTTGCGGAGAAAGACTTAACATTAACAGATTTGTGGAAGGACTGGAACTTAAACTATTAAATGACTACATTTTTAAAGCTATAGAGAACTAAAATAAAAACTTAAAAACAATTAATTAATTAATTATTGATTATTAATTAATACATATCTGTAAAAAATAATAAATATATAAATTAATAAAACAGAAAATATACAAATAAAAGGCAATTCAAAATGTTTACTATTTATACTACATAAAATCAGCACTGGCTACCTAATCAAATATCTTCTATTAGGAAACTGGGTCATTATAGCAGGCTATTCAAATAAAATCTATACTTAAAGCACTGGCTAACTAAACAATCTTTATATATAATGACAATGCAGCACATAGTTTACATTGTTAGGCTGGCTATTTCTGCATAACACATTACAGCCAATTCCTTTGAGCAGGCTTATTAACAAGAAAAAAAATACAAACTGTCCAGCTCAGCCATTACTAACGACAATGAAGTCTGCTTTGTGCATTACGAACATTTGCAAATAGCTGACCATGTGCACAGGACAACAAATTAAGCTTTTATCCGAGGGGGAAAAAAAGAGAGCCAGGCACCTTTTTGTTAGAGCAAGAAAAGAACCAAGCCAACAACAGACTTGCACTGACAGTACTTCATGTTCACACAGTTGATTCGACAAGATTTTTTGTGATGTGTAATGAGAAAAGCACAGAATATTAGCTGACTATTAGAGAGCTGCAATTCAACAATGTCCATAGGGAGGGACTTATGATAGAAATAATGTACTGCGGCTACAGATGATTCATCATACAGAAAGAGCATCACACAGGAAATGATTACACTAAGGATGGTTTCTGCAGAGAGTACAAATTATTTAATTGAGGTATCATTAAACTTTAATTACTCTCCCTTTGTTTTGCATTGGTTTGTAATACAGACATGAATCAGAAAACATCACGCTTCAAACAAATAAATGAATATTGTTTTCAGAGATGACGAGGACATTTTCATTGCTGGGCCAATAATGAACAGGAAACATTTCTCTTTTATGTTTATTCACGCCGTCTAGACTATTAAATGGCATCTGATAATGAATCCGGTTGCACGATTGGATTACCGATGCAGAGCAGAACTCAGGATGTAGAGCTTATATAATGAAGGACAAGAAACGGCCTCGTCTGTGGAGACTGAGGCTGTGCGGACACGGCTTGTCCACCCAGCATGCTGAGTGCACCAGCCTTCATTTATCACTTTGGGTGAGAGGTCAGCTTCACCCTGGTTTCACAGCCTTTCAATAGGACTTTTATTACCACAGACTGCTCTAGAAGCGTGGCCCGCATAACCAACAGCACATCACCAAGCAATCTGCAGATGGAAAGCTGGTGGGAATCGCTTGAATTCAAGTCTGTTTACGACAATGCTTTCTTTCTAAATCTTCAGCCGGGAAACATTCTTAGGGGGAAGATCAATGCCTGAAGAAAACAACAGGCGCATTTGGACATTTTGATGTCCGCCCGCTGTTCCAGATTAGAGAAGGAATCTAGTTATCTCTATTTGTATCTGCTCAATCTCTCCCTGCATTCAAGATCACATGGAAGACAGATGGAGCAGGTATTCAGCACCATAATGACTTCATACAGGCAGGAAGAGCCATTCCCTGATGTTTTATATCCTTTACCCATGCAGAATTAATGATTTGGCTTCTATCTGCAACAGATACAAAAGGCCTTCTTTTGAAAAGAAAAAAAAATGGCTGGGCACTGTAGCAGTAAACATATTCCTTAAAAAAACAGATTGCTTGTTTATATCCAGTTATACTTATATAATAGATTCACCCTTTACACAGTCAAGCTGCTAAGGATGCTCCAATTCTGAATAAAGACATAATGTTGCAAAAGCTGTATTAAAGTGAAATAAAAAAATAATGAAATAAATATAGAAATGACAAATTATTCAGGTTAAGACAATGTTGCATAAAAGCTGGATTAATATCAAATTAAATCAATGCTTCAATATAAAGACAACATGGATAAAGGCTATACTAAAATTAAATAATTAGTTCTGTAATTAATATACTCTTTTATCAAAAAAGATGAGGAAAAAAGATAAATACAAAAGACACACTACAACTATGTCCAAATGTGAGTACTTATGCACACACATATTCTATATGCCATTCTCTAGTATAAATACCAAAAGGAAAAAGGTCACTTTTAATACCCGTATGACACACTTAATTAACTGAAAAAAATACAGTGTGTTTGAAATGTTGGATATAGTCAATAAGGTAATGGAGGGACTATAACCTTATAAAAATCATACCTATAAGGTTTAGTACATAGAGCATAAGTGCATAGTGCATGATTTGGGACACAACTCATGTTAATTGTAGTCTAACATGTCTCAAATAAAGGAATCGGTTCCAAAACCTAAAAAAAAAATAAAATAAAAAAAATCAATGTCACTGACTGATTCAGTCAGTCTCACAATGATTTGGTACAGTGACCATTCTTATTCTTCAAGTGCTAAAAGAATCGTTAATAAATAAAACAAATGAGTAGAAATCAAAGCATAACAACAATTCCTCATTGTTTTAAGCAGTTGACGTGCCACGTCAGTGTAAAGCAATACAGCTCAAACATTGTTAAGTTATCAAGCAGGAATTCTTTGATTTCTCAAGGTGGATACAAGTTGGCATTGACCAATTCAAATACACCATTATTAACACAGCTGGTAAAGTTGGTAATGCAAAGTCAGTGGCTGTTAAAAAAGTATTATCTGCGATAAAAAAGACTGTAGTACAACCAGATTTGTTTTTTTGTCTTTTCTTTTTTCGGCTCAGGAAAAGCTTTGATATCATGGCCACAAAACATTTTCCACTTCCATCCATGGATATCTTATTAGCTTTCAATGACACAATCACACAACAGCCACTTCAAAGAGTGACGGTTGCCATAATCAGGTATCAAATGACTCGAGAAAATATCTTTGCCACTTGTTGACAGATAAAAACACCAAAGAAAGTGTTGCCCTTTTGATGATGAAATCATGGGAAACACCAACAAAGACTTATCTGTAAACAGCCACGAATCAAAGCGGAGGCTAGAAGACAAATGTCTGGTTCAAATAAACACAACACAAGGGTTAGTCTGTGTACGCTCCCGCTTAATCACATTAATGAACTTCATTTACACGCTGACATACGTCTTCATTAGCATTTATGTTTCATGTGATCAGGACTATGACGGATGGGTCTGGCCTGATTCAACACTCTCTCCATCTCAGGCAAAAGAGAAATATGAAAGGAA
This sequence comes from Rhodeus uyekii, assembly GCA_037043235.1. NCBI lineage: Eukaryota > Metazoa > Chordata > Actinopteri > Cypriniformes > Acheilognathidae > Rhodeus > Rhodeus uyekii. Next base: position 43,886 of record JAWRVZ010000227.1, read on the forward strand.
AATCTAGTGTGGAAGTTCTCTGATGTACCTACATTTTAATGGAAACAGGAGGCTATAAATACAGGCAGGTGTGGTGAAGTGAAGGGTCAGCACTTCGGGGAACCTGTGACGCAAGGGCTCTCTGCTGATGAGGAAGTGAAGCATGACGCCGAGAGTGAATCTGTCAGCAGCTCTAAAGTTATAGCTTCCCCCATCATCCTACTCGCTTTAGGTGAAACCATCCAAATCACTCTGCAACTGCGTCCTGATAATACCGCAAAGAATGAGAGTCATTTCCTGTGATATTTTAGTAGGGAACGCCCAACGCCTATAAATCTTCATTCTGCTACTCTGCACGCATACTCATGAGGGAATAGATGTAGAGCTTCTCTCTTAAAGATTCTCTCCAATAAGTCCCTTGTCAATATTCAAAAGACAGCTGAAAACTCATCTCTTCCGTGAGCTCTTAACATAAAATTACATGCATCCCCTTTCCTTTATTCCCTCCATTTAGCTGGCTTATACTACACCAAGCAATATCTGAAACTTTGTATTGTGAGCGCTTTTTGTGTCTTTTGCCTCTTCACAACAAATCGCATTCTGTATTCCTCAGTTGTTAGTCGATTTGAATAAAGCATCTGCTAAATGAAAAAATTTAAATTAGTTGGCGCAAGGTGCACATATTCTTGCAGTGTTTGCTCATTGCGTATGATTCTGGTGTGTCCAAATTAATGTACACCTGGTCCTCAAGCCTCTCAAAATTTCCATGTGAAACCCAACAACAGCTGCCGTATTCCAGAGGTATAATGAACGTTGAGCTGTTCAAGTTGTAGTCCTAGAACCCAGAGGAGAATTTGCATGTTGAGTCATGGTATTTATGAATAAAATAAAGACTGTGGTTAATATAAGTTGAATATACTCATACATATTATTCTAGATGATATATTTATCTCTGTAATACCTAAATGATCATTTCTAAGTTGTCCAACTCATACTCACATACTTGTGGTGGTGGTTGTTGATCTTATGTATCAACTAAAGTCTAAAAACGCAGGAATTTCCTGAGGAAACCCATGACAAATTCAACAAAAATCTGCACGACTGGATTGTCTATGTGAGAAAATCCATTACTGTTTAAAAGTATGGGGTAGAATTTATTTATTTGATCAAAAATACAGTAAAAATGTTGCGAAATACCTTCATTTTCTATTGTTATACATTTTAAAATGTAGTTTATTCCTGTAATGAAAAAGCTGAAATTTCAGCAGCCGTTACGCCGGTCTTCAGTATCGCATGATCCTTCAGAAATCATTCTAATATGCTGACTTGGAAATTTCTTATTTTTATCAATATTGAACAAAATCATGCTGCTTAAATGGGTCATATTATGCCCTTTTACGTAACCATGATTTTGTTTTTAAAGTATACTAGAATATGTTTTCATGCTTTATTGTAAAATAAAGAACACAAACACGAGGGGCGAAGGTATGAAGAGAGTAGGGTGGGTCGAGGGCAATGAGAACAAGCTTGTTGATGCTTATTTTATTATAAAAATGTTTGCCGGTTCTCGCCTCCTTCCCTGAACAACATACATTGTTACAAATATATTGTCCCAACAAAATGGGAATCAGCAACGCCTTTCAGGAGAAGCATTTGTGCGTGGCCTGCATTGTACTCCTTCAGCATCGCACAGACAAACGCTTATAGACTATAACAGATTATAATGTTCAGGAACAGTGTTAAAAATAAATTAACCTTAGGACAAACTTTTTCCAGGGTGGAAAAAACGGCAATAAAAGGACCCCTTTAATATTTTTTTGTGGGAACACAATTCTGTGGATTTTATCACTGGTAGCATTTATTTGAAATAGAAATATGTATGTATCAAAGTAAAAGACTATTCACCTATTTAATTAATTAATTTCCTAAAACTTACTGACCCCAAACCGTTGAAGAAGTTAGTGTACATAAAGTAAAATATATAGAAACATGAACATACTAAACATACTGGCTCCAACACACACTGAATGAAAAGTTTCATCAATTTGTTAGCTGATGTGCAGAAATTGAAGTATTTCAATGATATTACATCAAGCAATGACAAAGATGACAAAGTGCCTTGAACAAAGCTAAATCGTGGCCGCTTTTGCAACACAATGCCCAAAATTACCCCTGGAGGCAGCCAAATGGAAGATGAAAAAGATAAATGGCAGTTGTAAAGTAATGAATTATGAATGTTGTTGACACTAGTTTGTGTGAGGGGACGTGAAGGCACAAGACTGATAAATACCCCCGTATGCGATTAAACTGCCCACTTTGATTTTATTGCTAACACTCATCAAACATCCTGCAGGCCAAGCTGTATTTCTCAGACATGGAGAAGAGAAATTAAGTGTCACCATATCCCTGCAACGAATAAATGAAATGTTGCCTTCAATAATATCCAGAGCTTAAATTTGGAAGAAGGCTTATTTTCATGTTTATGACTAGTCAAGTGCTCGAATGCCTTTGCAATGGCCATTGCAGTGTAAAAAACTATGAAAAAATTACCTTCATAATAAAACAACCTTCAACAATGCAAGCAAATGATACACGCATATGTAACAACAACATTTTTAATTTAAATAAATTAAAATTTCACTCGCCTATGATTCAGTTAGAGACAAAAGAAAGATAGGTGCAGACATAGATTTCAATGCCTGCTGAGCTTTACACACTGAGAACGCCCTATATTGCTGTCTCTCAAACACATGAAATCTACGCTAGTTAAAATAGTATGCTCTACATACGGTAGTATGAATTTGGGTAGTTTGAATGAAATTCAGATATATCCACCATGTTGTTGGTGTCACATGGCTTACCGTTATCAGTTGCGTCGCTTCACTTCCATTCATAAATCCTCTTCTGTGTCCTCATGGAAAGTGTTCATTGAATGTGCACTTCAGAATCTTAGCGATAGAATCAACACTAGGTATTCGGACATACTAATCTGTTGGGATACTGTTGCATACTAAATAGTAGGGCAATAGTGATTTTGGACCCTGTGCCTGTGACCCGTGTGGTGGCAAAATCTTTTATCAATTCCGAATAAGAGACAAATATTAAAAAGGTTTATTTTCTTGCAAGAAAAGTTCAACAGTCATACAGACATCCGAAGCTGCCCAGCAGAGTGTGACAAAGAAGGGAGGGCAGCTTCGGCACTTATATCTCTAGTCAAGGCTAAAGGCTCAGTTGTAATTTTCCATTCCTTATCAGGAACACGTTACCATCACTATACCTCAAGCGTATTTCTTCAAACTTATTATATTTTACTTCCTAGATCTATAGAATAATAAAAATGCAATTAATGTCACACAATAATCAATAATGTTAAAAAAAACAAAATATAATATAAGAAGGAAAAAGAAAATATATCATTGATAAAATTCCATCACAGCCTCATGTAATCTTGTCATGTGCTTTCTTTGTTCATGTTTTCATTGGTTGGTTGTTCTGTCTTGCCATAGGTTAATTTCCCTAGACATTAATCAGGATATTTTATTAGTCATTAGTCCTTGTGTGCGTGTACTGAAGGGACTGATTCTGTTATGCACTGCCGTATCAATTTTGAGTGATTTGTGATGAGTGCTTTATAATTAAGTTATCGATGTATAATTTAAGTTTTTGAATGACTTCCTCAAATGTATGTACAGTTCAGTCTTTCGCAGCCATGACCAATTATTTGTTAAATCATTTACTTTTCTATATTCAAACACAACAGAATAGAGATGAATATTGTCTGAACCTCTCACTGAGAGAGAGAACACGTTATCAGTATGTTTTGGGGAAAGTTTCTTGTTTAGAGCCAGAACTTGACCAACATCAACCTTGAAGAAGCCGTGTATCCTGTGAATCTGTATGTGTTAGTAAGATCAGTGACATTAGTAGGTGATCAACTGGTGCCGCAAGGAGACAGAATAACTAGTTTTTCTCTTGTTTTTTCTAAGCTGACGCCTAGAGACGCAGGTCTTCGACCTGGAAGGTCAGTTAGTGATTAAACTAGAGGCCTTGTTATCAACCATGTGTTTGACAAAAATATGCTTCTCTCCATGAGATGATGTTTTCTATGTAATCAGAATAATTTAACATCAAGTAATAACGTAGTTTGAAGCTTCTGTTATATAATTGCTGTGAATATGTGATTATAAGCGGGGCAGCCTATGAACTCCTTGTGAGAATTAAAGCTGGCTTCTATTCTTAACTGCAAACTATTGTTCAGTAAATTTCCCTTAATTGCTTGCACTTCTGACTCCTGATATTTCATTCATCATCTGGTCCTCGGGTCTTAACTGTAAATTCCCCTAGAGAGTGTGTGTGTGTATATATATATATATATATATATATATATATATATATACAGGGAGTGCAGAATTATTAGGCAAGTTGTATTTTTGAGGATTAATTTTATTATTGAACAACAACCATGTTCTCACTGAACACAAAAACTCATTAATATCAAAGCTGAATATTTTTGTATCAATATTTTAAGTAGTTTTTAGTTTTAGCTATTTTATGGGGATATCTGTGTGTGCAGGTGACTATTACTGTGCATAATTATTAGGCAACTTAACAAAAAACAAATTTATACCCATTTCAATTATTTATTTTTACCAGTGAAACCAATATAACATCTCAACATTCACAAATATTCATTTCTGACATTCAAAAACCAAACAAAAACAAATCAGTGACCAATATAGCCACCTTTCTTTGCAAGGACACTCAAAAGCCTGCCATCCATGGATTCTGTCAGTGTTTTGATCTGTTCACCATCAACATTGCGTGCAGCAGCAACCACAGCCTCCCAGACACTGTTCAGAGAGGTGTACTGTTTTCCCTCCTTGTAAATCGCACATTTGATGATGGACCACAGGTTCTCAATGGGGTTCAGATCAGGTGAACAAGGAGGCCATATCATTAGATTTTCTTCTTTTATACCCTTTCTTGCCAGCCACGCTGTGGAGTACTTGGACGCGTGTGATGGAGCATTGTCCTGCATGAAAATCATGTTTTTCTTGAAGGATGCAGACTTCTTCCTGTACCACTGCTTGAAGAAGGTGTCTTCCAGAAACTGGCAGTAGGACTGGGAGTTGAGCTTGACTCCATCCTCAACCCGAAAAGGCCCCACAAGCTCATCTTTGATGATACCAGCCCAAACCAGTACTCCACCTCCACCTTGCTGGCGTCTGAGTTGGACTGGAGCTCTCTGCCCTTTACCAATCCAGCCACGGGCCCATCCATCTGGCCCATCAAGACTCACTCTCATTTCATCAGTCCATAAAACCTTAGAAAAATCAGTCTTGAGATATTTCTTGGCCCAGTCTTGACGTTTCAGCTTGTGTGTCTTGTTCAGTGGTGGTCGACTTTCTGCCTTTCTTACCTTGGCCATGTCTCTGAGTATTGCACACCTTGTGCTTTTGGGCACTCCAGTGATGTTGCAGCTCTGAAATATGGCCAAACTGGTGGCAAGTGGCATCTTGGCAGCTGCACGCTTGACTTTTCTCAGTTCACGGGCAGTTATTTTGCGCCTTGGTTTTTCCGCACGCTTCTTGCGACCCTGTTGACTATTTTGAATGAAACGTTTGATTGTTCGATGATCACGCTTCAGAAGCTTGGCTATTTTATGACTGCTGCATCTCTCTGCAATATATCTCACTATTTTTGACTTTTCTGAGCCTGTCAAGTCCTTCTTTTGACCCATTTTGCCAAAGGAAAGGAAGTTGCCTAATAATTATGCACACCTGATATAGGGTGTTGATGTCATTAGACCACACCCCTTCTCATTACAGAGATGCACATCACCTATATGCTTCATTGGTAGTAGGCTTTCCAGCCTATACAGCTTGGAGTAAGACAACATGCATAACGAGGATGATGTGGTCAAAATACTCATTTGCCTAATAATTCTGCACTCCCTGTATATATACATATACACACACACAGTAATGCCTCGAGATATGAGCGTCTCTACATACGAGTATTCCAAGATATGAGCAAGCCTTCCAGCAGATTTTTGCTTCTAGATACGAGAACATTTGAGAGATACGAGCACACGTACTGACGCAGATAACGACTCACATTCACTTCACGTGTTCACTGACTTCTGTATGCGTCGCCCGCGAGTAGCTGATTTTCTCTCTGTTCTGTTCATTATTCTTCATAATAGCGAAGTGGTAAAGATGGTAGTGAGAAGAAGAAACGCATGATGACCATTGAAATGAAGCATGAAATTGTGGATAAATATGAGCGTGTGCTCGCGTGAGTAATCGAGCAGCAGGAGCATCAGGAACTGTCGATCGCTGATCGAGCTGCAGACGATGGATCATACTCTGGTCCGGTGTTGCAGGAGCTCAGCAGTGGTAAGGAGGAGGAACCGGAGGAAACATTTCTACAACTGAAATTAAGCAAGTGATGGCTATGTGGCAGAAGGTTTTTAAAGGGAGGCAGAAACCAATCTCCCTCGATTGGTATTTTGTTAACAGGTCTGCGCCAAAGTGAAAGTGAGGGTGGTCAGGCGAAAAAAAAGGGAAGAAAGGTACGAAAGCTAATCGAAAAAAGCAAAACAATACTATAAAATAGAAAAGTTAAAAAAATACGTAAGCTAAGTTCAGTTTTGTTAATTTAAGTTTACGTAAGTTATGTAGTGTTCGTGTAAGTTACGATACGAAGTGTCTCCGTACCACCCCCTCCCTCCCTCCCTCCTCCGCACCTGCCACTACTGAGTGTAAAAAATTAATTAAAGCCACATTTTATTTGATGTCACACAAATCTTTATACTGCATGTATTATAATTGTGTGTGTGTCTAAAACAATAAAAACATATTTTTTTCTATTGTTACGGATCTGGAACGGATTAATTTGTTTTCTATTATTTCTTATGGGAAAATATGATTCTAGATACGAGATATTTGAGTTACAAACTCCACCCTGGAATGGATTATGCTTGTATCTAGAGGTATTACTGTATATATATATATATATATATATATATATATATATATATATATATATATATATATATATATATATATATATATACACGCACACGCACATTGAATAGGCTTCATGTTTCCAACTGTTGGTGATTTTGTCAATCTTGCTATAGTCATGTTCTGGCTCATTCTGCGTTTTACTTCTATTTTTTTGTATCTTGTTTACTGTTTTTACTATAAACTGCACCTGGGTTCTCATCCTCAACTCTCCATCAGTAAATCAATCTATTTAAGTGGCATTATTACTTGCTAGTATGTTGTTGTTATTCTAAAATTTCAATGGTCACCATCAGCGTTCGAACCGACCCATGTCTTACAAAAAAAATGCTGAAAAATTGCATCAAATAAACTGAACTGTAATTTCTTCTTTTTTTCTCTTGCACATTCAGCAAAGGTCATTTTCTCCTAAAGCAGTTCAGAGAAACGAAACTGTGGGAAAATGCCAGGTCCAATGGGACAAAGTGAAGAGTGTTAATCAGAACTCAGGAATTATCTCATCCCACATTATCTGCTGGTCTCCACACAACACACTGTGTGTTTCTAACAAACTGTGGGAACTTTTACTTTTGTGACCTCACTGACCTCTACACCAGTGAGGTCAGTTCTGATAGTAGTTTCCTGCAGATGTTTCAAGCATTAACTTGATGAAGCAGGCTGTTCAATAATAAATAAAAAAGTTATCTTACTAAGTAACTTTAAACTACCTTTAAAAACAAACTTTGGGCCATGAGGACAAGGGCAGGTCATTAGACTTTGAACACATTTCAGGCATTCTCAGAACTTCGAAAGCATCCAACTTCCTATTAAGGTTGACATGTCCTGTCAAAGTGGTCACTACATCTGGGTAATTGTGTGTGAAGAGCAAGCTAATTGAACTTTGTGATGCTGGGCTATGACAGGCTATGGGCTATGGCATTAACACCTCCGGGTATTACACCTTAATAAGGTTCAGAAAGATCCATTCTGGGTCCAGTGCACTTTTAATTACGTGCACCTCAGTCGGCACTACAACACCCACGAGACGACACTGTTCCGTTCAGAAAATCTTAGGGCACTTGGAGGAGATGAGCAAGCATCCTGAACTGAACTAGCAATGCAAAGTGCATTACACAGCTTTTCTTCAAAGTGAACTTAACATAAACTGTTTGTTGTACATTTCAAGTCATCAACAGCGCATGCTTAATCGTCTTATAATGTGCAGTAGAAACACTATATTTATATGCAGACTAATCTAAATATGAACTACATAAAAAAAAGATACACACACACACTAACTCGACATTTATAAAATTCTGCGCAAACGTCTTAGGCACGTTAGAATGTTCACAATGAAAGGTTTCAAGCCAGTTATTTATATCTTTTGCTGTACGTTGATGGTAGGAAATATCAGTTTACATTTCCAAAAATCTCTTTTGCCATTAATTGTAATAATACAGTAAGACAACAGCCGATGCTCCACACCGGCATCTGTTATCATCATCATCGACTACATCCAAAAGAACTCCAGCAACATCTCCAAGATTTCCTTACCAGTAATTAATGGTTAGAAATCATAGTGTTTAGCCTTTTTTTTTTTTTGGCCTAGTAGTGCATTTCTGAATATATATTTATATTCAAACCTATAACTGTAAATATTCAGATTTAAAACTATATATTCAGATTTGTATACCTACACATTTAGGCCTATGTGATCTAATTTACATTTATACATTCAAAATGATTTACTTCATATTTAGGAATCATAATATATTCGGATTTCATATATATTCCAATTTGCAGTAGGAGTAACAATCAAAGAAAAACTGTAGGATTGCATATGTACTTTGTTTTGAATATAAGGCGATTCTAGTCATGGCTGTAGCTACTGAAGATGAAAGCAATGCCTAACTAGGATTGGGTTAACACTGTGAAGTTGTACATTATTCATGTGTTTATTATTTGTTGAGAAGATTGAAAACACTGAAATGGCTCGACTATGTTCGAAATGCTAAAAAGATATTTGTTAGTTTTGTCCATTTATCCATAAACAGACTTCAGAAAGAAAGCAAAACGCAAAGCAAAGCAGACACAGCCATTCCAAAAATGACGAACAAGGGACATTTGTTTTTATTCATGAATGTTGTGTTCCTCAACCCTACTCTGACAGCTATGCACTGCCTGTTGGAGGTCTTCTGTTAACACAAACATTGACAGCGAGAGCTAAATTATTCAGTTTGTGAATATTTCATGATCAGAATGCTCTCTGTGGGGCCACAGATTCTTTTGATATGTCTATGAACTAATTCATTAATACAAATAAAATGTTAGTTTAGACCTCTTCATTGAGACTATCCACTGACAGCAGGTAAAGACACAATTATCGCCTTTAACTAACTCTCGGGTGGGCCCCAGCAGAAAGTCAGAGCCACTAAAAATAATTCTAAGTACACATGCCATCAGAGAAGAGATGCCACTGTGCAACATACACACACACACACATACGTGTGATTACAGTGGAACCCACTTATCTTGAGCTCGGTTAACTTGCCAACCCTATTATGTCGACATTTTTGAAGTGCAACCGCCAAATTCCCTCATTGTCTTAGCATTTTCTTATCGGTTATGTTGGTTATATTCTTTTATGTCACCGAACCCTGATATCTCGAGCACAAAAGAGGGACAAATTCGCTTTACATCGGTTATCTGGATCCCCATGACTAATGATAGTAACGAGTTCACTGCGCATGTACTGAGTTCACATTGTATTTGCATCACGGTCCGTATGGTCGCTCACTCCAATGACGCTTCACTCACTCTTGGGCACAGTGCCGTGCAGCCAGAGAAGAACTCGCGGAACTGGCGGAAAGATCAAGTCTTACAGATGCTATCTTGGAAGAGGAGGCGCAGGAGTTCGCCATCACTTTCCAGGAATTCCCACATTTTACATTGACATCGAAAAAGATGTCGTAACTGATAGAAGCATTTGATTTCAAGCAGACCGTTAAAGGCAAAAAGCAACAAAGCATTTTAGACTTTGTAAAGAAAGCATAGTAACCGCGTGTGCAATACTATCAGAACTGTGTCAGATCGAAATTTACGCTGTGAGCGAAATTGTTTTTGCAATGTAATTATAATTAAAGGTTTGTATCGAGAATCGAATGTGGTTTTTATTGTATACTGGTAAATCTCTGCTGTTAGTTGGTGCGCATACACTGTATATGTTTGCTAACAATAAAAGGCATATGTAAATTTTTATAGCATGCCGATCACTTTATCAAAGACACCACCATTTGGCTTTTGGTTCTCTTGATCATCGGCTATCTCTACGCTTTTTTGCAATCCCCGAGGCCGTCGACAGGTTCTATATTATCTAGCCACAAGTTGACTTGCTCAACATGAGAATTCGCTGTCTTAACTGACTTTATATGAACATAAATAGACTTTAAACACTTGTTTAGCCTGAATTAGGCTTTATTGGTATCAAGAAAAATCACACTTCTAATGAGCAATAACACTGCAGCCTTTCTTTCTCATTGGTGATGCATTACGTCTAGTTTTGCTAGGTCTCTAATAGAATGCATTCATGGACAGAAGATGAGTCCCTCAGGCTAGAACACACTCCTGAAAAGGACATAATACACTAGAGAAAATCAAACCTTCTGCGCAAATTCACAGCAGCCAAAGTGGATCCAATAATGGATTCAAAATAGAGTTGCAGTGTCATTTCGTCTTATAAATAGGGAGGAATTGTGGAGCACCTATTTTTAAACTCTGTCCTATTTCTTTAAATGTGCTAGAGTAACAGTGATAAGCTACATTGAGTCTTGCAATTTCCCTGAGTAAATGTAATATCCAGCATGTGGATTTACCTGGGTTGGGTTATTCCGGTTACATAGGGCACTTTCAAATGCTCATCATATCAGACTTAATACAAAATATTAAATTCACATATTTTAAATGTGAAAATTATACTTATTTTCTTTGATTACAATGAACAGTGAACATGAGTCACCAACACATTTGGTAAAAAAAACATCCTGTATGGTTCACATCACACGACTCAAGCATCTTCTAAGAAATTTCGTCTCACATTTTCTTCTCCAGAACTCCATATGGCAGCACATATGTCAAATATTTGTGATATTATGACAGCAAAATGGAATAAAAAGTGAAAAATCTCAATGTGCCTTCACATTTTTGTGACAGGTGCAGTTGCACTGAGAGATGAAGACTGTCTCATGTCCAATATGAAAATGTGATTCACTGTGCAGTGCTATTTACCTCAAATATGCAAGGGAAAATAGCTAAGAGCTAAGGATAAAATACTTTTGAATAAAAAAATATCCAAAACACTGTTTGTGTTTTAATTTAACAAGCAAAAAGATTGGCTAGAACAACCATGTATACCAAAAATAGTTATGTTATGTGATAAGCTATGACATGGTAGAACAGTTTGGTCCTGAAAATAAAAATCCCATTTATTTTCTCAATAGGGGAAATTATTTTTCACTATAATTTATACTCCTTTAAAGATAGACCTAATGTGTTAATAAATGGTATATTTTTCTGTATATCATTTTTCTGTAAATTCAAAATATTTAAAATCATCAGTTTATATTTATTCATCTTTTTTAACTTTCATTTGTCATTCTTCTTGCTTGGGATTTTAGTTTTGTCCCCTCATTAAAAGCCGTTTAATTGGACAGTATTGTACCTTTTGTCTTTTTGTCAGATTTTCAAATAATATTTGCTAAAATATGTATTGTTGAGTAAATCCGTTCACCTGGCTGGTTGGTTTGGTTCATGGATTTAAACTCTTTAATAAAAACCTTTTTAAAATCCTATGGGAAAAATTTGTAAAAAAAAAAACTTTCAGAACTAAGTTCGCTGAAAAAGTGGACGGTCACTGTTGCACTGTATAGTATGAGTTTGGGGATGAGGCTATTTGTCAGTCTGACCAATGGTAGACGAGGGCTGTCAAAACAGACATTACTTTTGTTTGATGACACTTCATAAATGGGTCAAACTTGGTTCAGAAATTATACACTACATCTTTAATAACCTACATTTATCGCCGCCACATTATAGACACAAACAAGCCCAAAGCAACAAATATACAAATGGAGCAAATAAGCAAAAAAATAAAATAATAAAAAATGACAACAGTGTGTGTAAATCAGCTGGATTTACAGACAGTAGCAGTTAAAGTTGAGAGAAAAAGAAAATGTGAACCGCATCATTGCCTTCAGAAATCACTCTCTTTTGTGTTCAGCGGATATTTACCGCATGACAACAATCCCAACATTTGAATACTCCTCCTCTCTTTTCCCAAAGCTACAATAAAAAAGTTATGCCACAATTTTGCACCGAACATTAACAATGCCTGTCAAAGCAATATCAGTATGTTCCCACACAATAAGCCATAAATAGATTTGTATTATGTAATTTTTGAAGGGACTCAGCTCTATGGCTGATGATGTGTTTTGCGGTTCTCCCTATGATTAAACACAGACCACCTGCTCAAATATCAGCGTTCTACAGCTTCAGATGGATTCCCGTCTGCTTCAATGTCTGTGGTCCGTCTCTCAGGTGAAAGACAATACCGCAGTAAACGGAGATGTGAGTCTCCCGATGGCATACGGCTCATGTTCTGTCACCACACAGAAGACAAAAGCTCGAGGGTGAACATCTATCAAGCAGCTGCGTTCCACTGAGGGGGGCCCTCAAAAGAGAGCAAAATAATATCTTCTTTGTGCAGTATGAAGTCAGAGCATGCTGCAAAAGTACAGGGTGTTTTCCCACCCCATTAAATGACTCTGAGTCATAGAGAACATCTTTGTTGGAGCTTGTGAAAAAGCAAAGGACAGCCTGAACAGAATGAAAGGTTCCCAGTGTGAGATTGTAGCCATCTCACCTTCATTCCGTCCAGCCCTTCCATCCGCCACAGACTAAATAAAACTAAAAACACCTCTTTTCCCTTTTACACCACCTTTATGACTCCACGAGGAGAGAAAGGTCAGTGGAAATGGAAAAGCTGTAAATTCAATTCACATGCAATTGCTTTGGAAAATGCAATTCTGTGAAAGTCTGAATCTCCCCGGCCGCAGTGAACCAAATAGCAGAAAAAAATGCAATGTTCTGTGCAATCCAGTTTTTCATTAATGGCTTAAGTGTCTATACTACCGCAATTGTTTTACGTAAAAATGCATAACCTCCTCATATCTACAAGGTCTACTCAAACAACATCAGAAATGTTAAAATTACAAATGCATACCATAGCGTTTTGCTCTTTAAGTCACAAATCAGGATCCATAACTGCATAATATGGTAGCTATCATTTCAATCACCCAAATATAAGATTTTACGGAGGAGAACCACAGGATAATAGGATAATATATATATATAAAAAAAAAAACATTTAAGCATTGGCAATATCAAAGAAAAGAAGTAGAGCTGGAAATTCAACCTGTATAAGCTAATAATACTCTGTATTCAAGGGCCGTTTTGCTAGCTGATGAGCCACTGACCCTGGCAGTACATGGCAATTTTGAATTTTGAATTGAAAACAAATTACCTATGGCTTAAATGTCATTAAGAGTGTAGCTGTCTGGATTAGATGTGCAAAAAATTGGCAGCAAGTCAAAGAGCTCCAAGGCAGTGTCAAGCTAAGGCATGAAAACTCCATTGAAGAGTTTTATAATACAAATCTTGAAGGCAATTACTTGATAATAAATGAGACAATTTGATGTCTGACAATCCCATTTCAGTCGAATAAAAGCTGTCGAAAATAAACTCATCCAAAACAAAACGGTTGGTCATACAGTATATCTAAGTGAATACCAAGACATAAAGCAGTGGTCGAGTCAAATATGCCTCACAGGAGTGGTTCCTCTTGATCTTATTAATTGGATCACTCAGAGAGGAGAGGGGAAGTGCATCTGTCCTGTGTACACTAATCCCTTCAATAAAGATTAGCTGTAATGTGTAAAAAAGCCTGTTTCTGCGGCAGTTTGTCTAAGGCAAAATCTGCTTAAAAGGATCAAAAGTATCTCAGCAGAACTCAAATGAAGCTGCTGCCAAGGAAATACAAATGCATCGTGTTCTTAACTCAGACACTTTCTGTGAGAGAATAAATCACAAATTATATGGAGAATTTTGTGAGAATATATAGGCTACTGTGTTGTTGGACTGCATATATCAACACTTTTGGAAAGCTGCTTGGCCAATTAAATAAGAGGAACAGAAATAACTGTTGTATGAATGCATTTATGTCAGGACCAAAACATATTTCGAGTCGCAGCTCATTAATTTCTTGCTCTGATCCATGAATTAATTTAGTCTACAGTCAGGATAGAGATCTCTTTCAAACAAAATACAGCCAAACACAACTTGCTTATGCTGGTTTGTGCAAGTTTTCTCAGTATAGTGATGCAAGTATGGACGCTGGAGTGTGCATCCACACTGCCATCTAGTGCATCACAATGCACGTGGGCATTAAGTGCATACTTGATCAACTCTAAAGTAGTTACATGTCATGCAATAAACACCCTCTTATCTAAAAGTATTTACAGTATAGTTATGAGCAGGTGTTCAATTTGATCATTAACCCTTTACTCCGCACCCATGGTTACTGTTGCTAACAGCCATTCCAGAATATTTCATAAGAATGAACAGGAGATTTCTGTGAACAGCACAGCTTTAGATTTCATCTGCATTTTTTCATGAAATTGTTAAATTAAGCAGTAACGCGATTAAAAATTAAACCTAAGTGAAAATCACAGTCGAGTGAACAGAGCAAAACCTAATTTTAAAGCGATTTCAAATAAGAGCGAGGAAGATAGCGGAACGGTTTCTAAAATTTCCACTAAGACATTGTGAACTGTTTGCTATCAATACGTTTAGATGTTCTTCCTGATGTAACGATGTCATACATGTTTTTTTGGGATTGCTGAGACCGTTTAATCCATACCAGTACCTATAATTGTAATAATTGACCATATTGTAAAGCATTTTTCCCTGTTAATTCTGTAAAGTTTTATACTGTACACACAATTGAGGCAGGACTTTGAGGAATATCAGTGGTCATATTGGGCTTGTTGCAGGTATGAGTCAGTGTAAATGTAGTAGTGATATGTTGTGCTATAAGGACAAACACATTGAAGCTACACTCTGATGAAGATGCAATGAGTCTGCATGAACAGACGAAATCTAAACATCTACAAGCTCTTAAATTCAAACTGTGAGAAGACGCCTTCTGAAACAGCTTATGAAAGCCACTATTTGTCCATCCTACAATTCATTATGAATTATTACTATCCCCTTCTCTCGCTCTCTGTCACTGGCATTTCCTAAACAGGGGTGATTTTATGCATATTCAGACTAAATCACCGAATTAGTCTGTGCAAACAATATTACACTATCCTAAAGCTTTATTCTACAAATTACAAAGTAAATATTCCCTGCAAACACCACTTAAACAAGACATCCTTTACTCATAAATGCTGTTTCCCTGCTTTTCTGAATATACTCAATAAATCTGGTGCTATTTGATGAGCATTAAATTGCAGTGGAAGACCATTTACCACTAAATAAAAAACATACTTTGGAAGACAAACTGGCACTCGGGTCATTATCGTTCCATTTTCTCAGCAACGGTGCTCTCATAGAAAGTGCCTCAGGTGCTATTACGTATCGCGGTAGAAATTCGATAGCCAAGTCCCGTGAGATTGACTCTGGCATTGGTTCAGCTTTGGCTAGCGGGGTGGAAGTGGAAATTGAGCTCTGAGGATCAGAGGGGGGTGAGTTGGAAGGGAGGGTTACTCAGCACTGCCACTGAACTGTGTGGTTCAACTGAGGGGCAGCCACCTGTCACTAGGCTATCCCTTTACCTCAACCAGCCGTACACAGCCCGGGCTCCTTGTTCGGACTCCCCGCCGGCCCTCTGGCAAACACTCTGTGTGTTCCTTAAGACTCCCATGTGTTCATCCACATGTCTGCCGTGTAATGTACTGTCAGGTAATGGGATAGAGAGCCTGAAATCATGCAAACACTTAAAATATTGAATTACTCTTCGCACATGTTCAAGTTAAATACATAACCTGATAAGCATCAACTACTAATATTGATCCATGATACATTTGCTAATGGATGTCAAAATGTATTTAGTTCAAGTGAAGAAGCCACATGCTCCATTGCATTAAAGCTACTTTAGTTTTGCTTGCATTCATTCACATAATGCATGACAAATCTCTGCATTTTCATATTTGATGTCAGTAATATTAAAAGAGCTAAAGCTAGTCATGTGATTTGACTGTGAAGGTACTGCACTTATAAACCTGCGTAATATTTAAACTCAGTTCTCAAGGCGCCATGAATGTCTTATTTGATCGCCTCAAAACAACCAGAAGAGTATTTATAGTTCAAAAAGTGCACTTTAAAAACACAAAAGCCTCTTTACAAGGAGGGAAAGAAAAGAAGTGTTGTGCAAAGAAAACGCATTAAAATGTCATTTTGAATTCCACAAAAGGCAATTTAGCCCCACAAAGCCCTGATAAAAACCACTAAAAGATGACAAAAGGGCAATGAGAAGGCAGATGAGACACTAGCGCTAAAACCCACTGAAAATGCAAGGTTATAATGGATGAAAAACGAAAGCAATGCTGTATGTCAGATGGCAGAGGCGGTGCCCACCAGCTGCGGCTGATGACCCGGAGAGAGAAACTAAAGCCGTCATTACTGCTTTCTGAATTCATTACAGCAGGAAGAAGTGACACACTACCATCATTGATGTTCTTGTCTACCTAAACAATGTCTTACTGATGAAGAGCAGATCTCAGGCTGCTCATTTAAGAACAATATGCTTGACAATTAAAAAAGAGAGTTTCTGTGTGCTCAGCCTCTCCCTGTTAATTGTAGGTTGTGGGCTTTTCAAAGATGCACCAGCAGTGAATCTGTGGGAAGACAAACTGAACTGAAACAACAAACCATTGTGCTCACACAGTCCTATATTTGAAGAAATGTATTATTAAAATGCCATCACATACGGGATTTCTGAATCGTTCTGAAAGGGATATTTCACCCAAAAATCAAAGCTCTGTCATCGTTTCATGCCATTTCAAAGCCATTTGAACACAAAGGGGGAAGTTAGGCAGAAAGACAGCCTCAGTCACCATACACTTTCATCATATGGAGTAAAAAATAAATATGAAGATGAGATCTCCCTGTGTGTTACACGGAGGAATGAGAAGTACGAGTTTTGAACAACATCAAGGCGAGTGAATTATGAGATTAGTTTTGAGGTGATGATCTTTACCTTAGTAAAGTACAAGATCAAAGTGTTGAAAAGATAAGTGATGTCCGATTTGTGAATCACTCTTTTGATCTTTAATCCAGTTATCTTTAATGATTCAGTCATTTCTGTAAATCATTTTTGAATATACGCAAGAAACCGACATGCTGGCGCTACACACATTACAGCCACATTTACATCAGCCAATGAAAACACACTGCGATAATGTTCCATGTTCCATCGTGTTCACACATATTTAATGAAATGTATGTATTATTTATTTGCTTTATACAAGTTCTTGATGCAGTTCTGCTAGACTGGGTCTCTGACGGTTAAATAAACCAACCGAAAAATTCAATTCACTAAAGTGAATCAGACTTTCTAATATAAATTAGCAAAGATTCTTCAGTCATAAATATACAAAACGCTTTATTGTACAGTGCACAGCCAGCCACCATTACCATTACCATTACCATACCATTTCCCATATACAAGAATGGAATGTTGTTGATGGATCCAAGATTATCATGTTTCATTTAAGATGGGTAAGATGGGTACAAACTTTCCCAGCATGCCTGGCTGATTCCTTCAGAAGTATGCCAGTTTGCTTTTGTTAGTGTTGTGGATAGATTTCCCTTCCCAAGCTCTGGAATCCAGCAGGCTGACTGGGTGGCAACAATGCAAGTCTTTATTCGCTCCTTAAGGCAGAGCGAGGTACACCTACACATGGCGAGTGCAAGAGTGCAGTGATCCACACGCTATGGCCTTCAGCCCAACCAGGATGGCAATTAAACCAGACAAGTCAAAACTGCAGGGCAATGTAACACTTTATGAGTCACAAATAACTGACTTGAACTATCGCTAGTTTATGTTGCTGTGCACATGTGTGACTTTAGGCAAGCCATTTATTGAGATGACTTTATTACAAACTAGTAATCCAGGTGGAAAAATACAGTGATCCCTCGTTTATCGAGTTTATTGCCGCAAATGTAGGATCAGCCAATCAGCTCACGGAATACATCTACTCGTTCTCTCATTCGTCGATCTTGCGCCGGGAACCAGTCACGTGCCTTGTCTGAGGGCCCGTGGGTACAAAGCTTCATTGGCGAGTTTCTCTCTTTGTCTGCCATCCTGGGAAACCGTTTCTCTCGCGCATCATGATAAAACAACGCTGTTTTTACTCAAAACTTAATATTCATCAATTATATTAATTTGCCTGCTCTTTTAAGGCTGTCGTTCAGCCAAACAAACTTTGTTTATAATGTTTTCCTGTGACCACTGTAAAGCTGCTTTGAGACAATCTGTATTGTGAAAAGCGCTATACAAGTAAATGTGACTTGACTTTTCCGCAATACGGCTGCCGATATGGCAGTATTTTAGAATTTTTATTTTTCGATAAATATTAGGGATGAGTACAGCATTATCTGTATCTGTTAACTATATGAATTAACTGTATCTGTATCTGTACTCGGACTGGGCGGGGCCTAACCCTAAAGTGGGCGAGATTTAACCTGGAAATGGGCGGGGCTTTAACTGGTATGTTATTTTTAATCATGCAATTGATATGGGTTGATCAGAAAATGTTATATTTATTGCTGATTAGAAAACTATTACATGACAGCATCAGCATTGAGCTTCAGATCAATGGTTTTGATCACGATAACAAACAAAGTATATACAGAACAAGAATTGCAACAATGAATACAACACATGCGTTTGCAATTATGAAGAAATCATAATTTTTAATCATTATTTTTTGCGTGAAGTCAAAAAACTGGTTAGAGCCAGCAGATGGTTAAAAAAATAAAAATAAAATCTCAAACAGGCAGAGACGCAACGCTAGTCACATTCTACCAAGCACCACGTCCAAAACTCTACTGGTTAATAACTAAGTACTACAAACAAACTGAAATAAAAAACAAACCTGAAGCTGAAGAAACCCTAAACGTTAACGGAAAAGATCCGTGAACCTGAGTGACAGAGGGAGAGACAGAGAGAGAACGAGACCTGTTGTCTTCTCAGTGTTCCGTGTGTGAATGAGTGAGCAGGGCAAATCTGTATGTGTAGGGGAGGGGCGCTGTGACTAGTCTTCACTGAACGCAGACACAGTCAGCTACCCAATGAGGATTTTTATTCAATCCGAGCACAGATATTGACGCGTATTGCTCGTATGATACTCGTACTCGGCAAAAGTGCTTTATCCGTACCAGATACTCGTTTCAGCCGAGTATCTGACTCATCTCTAATAAATATTTTTGAAAAATCCGCGATGCACTGAGGCCACGAAACTTGAACTGCAAAGTGGCGAGGGATTACTGTATAAGTGAATTTAGGCAAGAAAGAAGTGAGGGAACTAATGACTTACTTTGTAGGATTTAATGCTGCGTTGGCATTGACTAATTACATACAATTGCTTGCTCCTCAACCTTTCCCCATTCCCTTCAACAAAGAAGTGGGCACATAGTCCGTTTCCTGTTCATGTTGAGGGCAGGAATGGGTGAAGAAGAGAGTCCAAATGAACAGCGGGAGATTTGTGATGATGTATCAAAGTAATTAGTCTTTCTTTTTTCTGAACAAGCACTTTTCACACTTTGAGTTTGTAGCGTTTCTCCAATCTAGGCACAGCAATTAGCTTATGGATGTTTTCTTCCGAATGCAAATATCCGAAATGAAAATGTGGTGACCTGACATCTCGTGAAATGTATTTATGACAAACTGCTCTACCCTCTATCCATGTAATTAATATTTGGGCAAGCAGCAGTCAGAACCAAGAAAAGCAAAATGCAAATCGCTAGAGTACTTAGTAGAACGGAATAATAAAATATGCATGAGCAGAAAAGGGCAAAAAACCCTTGCTTGTTAGATCTCAATAGTTTAGAAAGCTGTAAATGTAACAACAGGTGAAATGCGAAGAGAATTATGACAAATACTTATAAACTGACATAGCTTAAAGTTGGTTTCTTCGCTTAGATATGAACAGACACACATAAAAACAAAGAACAGGGTGAATGTTTTGACGAACGTTAATGCAGGGTTCAAAGATACTCATTGCTTAAAGGTGCAGTAAGCGATTTCTGAGAAACAATGTTGAACACTGTTGATATTTCAAATCAACCCAATCATCCCTTCATTCATTCATTGCTCTTCCCACAAAACACACAATGCAAGAGTGGGTGTCTCTTTATCATAGCTGAAGTAAAGCACCATAATGCTTCGCAAAGGAATAAGGAAAAACAAAAATTAACACAAAAGTGCACAAGAAAATATCCAAGAGTTGGTTGTTAGTTGCCAGCAGCGCTCCAACAGCTAACATTACAAAAACAGAATATTTTTTGTGAAACATAGCATATAGATCAGAAACATCACAACCTTAGTGTCCTTTTTTAGCCCTTCCATCTTGATTCTCTCCAGCGCTGGAAAGCTTTTCTAATATTATGCGGGTCCTAAAGCTCTTGCCCGATCATAACCCATATTTTTCCAGTGATATTCCTCTGATCTTTTCTGTTTTGTCTCTTATCCATCTCTCTTTCTACAGTGTTTTTTCAAATCTCCCTCTATCTCCTCCCCCCATCATGAGTGGATACGGGCCTCTCCACTTATTGGCTACAAGTGTGTTGTTGTGCTCTGTCCAATCCACTTTCAACAGTTTTTCTCAAAAATTGTTTACTGCACCTTTAAAGTCCCCCTGTGCTCAATAATTGTATTCCTTAAAACTGATTTTTGATCAACAAAATTACATATTTAAACAATTTTTGTTCAGGGGAAATTTGTTGTCATGCCTTAATATAGCTTGAATGCAACATGGTTTGATTAAAATCCTTTCCTTATTCTCCATCCAGAGGATAATTCATTTTATTTTTCCATGGCACATGCATTTTGTTTCTTTATTTGTAGCACAATGCTTTATTTAGGTATTGTATTTTTGTTTTGTTTTTTATTAGGCAATAGATTATTTTGGTAACACTTTTCAATAAAGTTTAAATTGTTAATGCATTAACAAACATGAACCAACAGAGCAATTACCTTCCTTAAATGTAAAAAACTAAATGTGTTCATATTAGTTCACAGTGCATTAACTAATGTTATCAGATACAACTTTGGATTTTAATAATGTCTTTGAAAATGTTGAGATTAACATTGACTAAGATTAATGAATCCCATTAGTATCTGCCAAAGTGTACATATTGGTGCATCCCTACGCTAAACTTTACTCAAGATACTGTAGTAAACGCTGCACAAAGGTGTCACTTTTTACAAAGGCGAACACGTAATGGTAATTAATATGATTAGCCTTTAGCTTGGCTACATATTCAAACAGCTATCAAGCTTTCCTGTTGCTCAGTCAGTAGAGCATTGGTGCTTGCAACACCAAGGTCATGGGTTCAATCCCAGGGAAAGCAAGAACTGATTCAATGTTTTCCTTGAATAAAATGTAAGTCACTTTGGATAAAAGCATCTGCCAAATGCATAAATGTAATGTGTTGCTAATGTTACACAAACCATGTTCCTGTTCAATCAGAGTTTCCACAAAATGCAATGTTGATAATATAATAGAAATGATTCTAGCAAATCAGCAAAATAGCTTTCCCATCACAGGAATGAATCACATTTTAAAATTTAATCAAATCATTTTTTTCTTTTTTATTATAAGGTATAATAAAATTAAACAATATTACTTTTTTATTATTTGATTAAATAAATGCCACCCTCTGTAGGAATAAAATACTTACTACACACTACACAATTTATAATTGTTTAATTTCCAGCTATTATATAATATATACTTAACACAGTAAATATAAATTAAAACTACAAATGCATTTATCTGACACCACACATAAGTTGCTAAAATAAAACCTGTTGGCAGGGCAAGTAAAATTTGGCCCTACTGGGCAACCAAAAGTAACCTTATTACTGAGACCTATGTGAAAAATGGCCCAATTTTCTTGAATTCACCCTATACAGATAACTGTGGAGATACTGTAAGGAGGCTGTCTGGAAGGAAAATAGTGACTGAGTGCAATAATGAAAGTCTGGCCCCAATGGCATCTAATCCACAAATAAGAACTCTACATTACATGGCGTTGTCTGGCCAATGGATAATTAAGGGTCATCTGCTGCCAGAGAACTGTTCTTTTGGTCCACTATTTTGGTCATTACACAAACACATGGTCCCCCCTGGAGTCTAGACAACCCCACCCGGCTGACTGGCATTCTAAGGCTCCCAACAAACAAAACAACTAAAACAATAGCATTGTGTTTAAACTTTCCCATTGAGATTACAAGTTGCAACATCTGTGCTACTTCCATCAACTGAAGGTGATGTGTTTGACCTTGAGAAAAACACTTAAGTAGACTATCCGTGTGGTTCATTCCCCCCTTTTACACCATTTCAGTTTCTATGGTTATATTTGTGGCGAGAGCCAGGTTTAGTTATTAAAAAAGACAATTAAATAAGATCTTTAAGATTACTTTGGAATTACTGGCTTAAAAACCAAAACAAGTTTCTCACATGGGTAGAAGCATTACTGTCAGGTTTGATGAAGGGGGATGAATGAGGACTCAAGGATGCAGAAGATGGGGACACTTTATTATAAAAAAGAAAAGAAAAACACAACAGAAACCACCCTAAGGGGGAAAAACTAGATTAAACTGACTTGGAAACTGGGCAAGAGCAAAGACACGACAGGAACACCACCAAAATACGACTACGAACCAGCACAAGACAGCAAACACAGAGAGAATATGTAGAGAGCACATGGGGAAGGTAATCAAACTAATGACAGTGAAACAAGACGGGCGGGGTAACAGACAAGACATGAACACGGAGACAATGCGGACACACATTGCTGCATGTTCACATTAAACAAAGACAACGCGCAGCTGGTGACAACCAAACTGCGCGTGAAAAGAAAACAACATGAAAGCACGCGGCCGATGAAAACACGAACCGCGTGCTAAACATAACACACAGACGAGAGAGAGAGCGCGGCTCGCGCAAAGCTTGACCATGACCATGACCATTCACATAACAGAGGGCGCAAAAACGAGTAAAGATCTGTTCTCGTGCACTCACAACAAGGACGAACACACGAGTCATGATTGCCCAAATCCGGACACAAATCGAAACTGAACCAGACCAAAGTATCGGGACCGGACATCATAACATCACACAGACAAGCGTGCACGCGACTCGAACACTCAAAGCCACGCACACACAACTCGAGACATTACGGTAGTGTCAGAGCGCTGCCACAAAACCAAGAGATTACTAGACCGAATGTGGCAGAACCCTGACAATTACAATCCAGCAAAATATGCTTAAAGGACAGTGGATCCTGTTAAGATCTCTTTGGCGAATTTTCTCCTGATAGTAAAATACTATGGGTGAGTCTTGAGTGTCTTAAACGGCATTGTTTGTAAATGAGTTGATCTCAGTGATTATTAAAATGTAATGTTTTTTGTTTTTATCAGTCGGGTTTTTATCTGTTTTTTCCTCTGAAAGTTTCACACACACTGGTGTGCCCCAAAGAAATTCAAACACCATATTCAGGTAAGAATTGAAGTCAAACACTGTCTGTTTGTTTTACGTGGAGGGAGAGGTGTGTTTGCCATGGACTGAAAGACAAACAAATTAAAACCTTTTGAATGTCACAAGCTATGGGGTTGTTTGACTGAACAATGAAGCAAAATCTAGCTAAGCATCCAGTGGCTGATTCACAAAGTTTTCAAAAGAAAAATATGACCAGTTCCTTAAGGAATTTGTTGGGGTTCTCTCATGACTCGTCATGACCTTGTCCTGTACATTTTTTTCCCACAGCAACCATTAGGGATTCAAAAAATGCTTTTATGTTTACTGAGGCAGACTGACATTATGTTTTGATGCTGAGAGACATGCAAATCTTTCTGGTTTGGTGAATGTCTTGACATCCATCTCAGTGACACTAATGTGCATCGAGGCTAATGAGCTTATAGCGGCATTAATTATTTCAGCAGGAGACAAATGACAATTTGCCATGTCTTCTAAGTGTTCTGAATAACAGCTTACAATGCGCCACATCCTTTAAAGTGAGATAAACTGCCACTATACGGACTGAGGACTGAACATTTTATGGTGATGTCCTGTGTCTTGGAAGGAAAAGGGAAATTGTAACACAGTAACAAGTAACACAGGATGACACTTTTATGAGGTACTGGTATTAATAAATGGCATAAAAATGGCTTTTCATTATATGAAAGAACGACAGTTTTCAAACAAATATTTAGTATTTTTATGTGTTAAATTACTTTTAACAAAAAAAAAAAAGTGTTACATTAAGTATGATCAAAGCAGACCACATGTAAAATCCATGAACCTATTATTATGAATCATTTTTAAGGGTACAACCTTAATTACAAATGTTTCTGTAAATATATAGACTGCATTAAATGGCCCCTAAACTATATATATGTGGAATGAAAGTCACATAAGAATGAGTTTATTTACCATGTGGGGCTTTATTCCTAAAACTCAATATGGATCTTGGCCAGCACTGGGCATTTGTAAAGAACCGCTCTCAAAAGCACAACTTCACCTCATCCTGACTCTGGCTCAAAACAAAATTAGTCATAGCCATTTCAACAGTGCTGCATTATTTGAAGGCTCTCTTAGAAAAAGCTGTGTGCATTATGAGACGGCCTGCCATGCAGCCAGCTCCATTGAGTCATCATTCAGTGAGAGCTCAATATACGGGACAAAAAAGCAGAAGGAGAGTTTAAATCAGCACACCAAGTATAACCGAAAACCACAATGTGAACATTAAATCAGTGTGAGATCACATGCTGGATATGCTAAAAAGTTTACTGCAATCATCATCATCACAACGTGCCATATTGTCAAATCACCAAGCGATCTCGCCTCACAGTAAACTAGAAATGCTTATTATAAGAAATTTTTAATCAACCTTCAGGCCTCATTTATGTAACTGCTGACATGAACAATATTGGATATTAGACCCCTGATGAGAAGCTAACAACATTAATGGACCCCCTTCCTAATCTCCACCAGATTCCTGGAATCATATCGAAGAAATATATCAATATTTTCAGTAGATATATCCTCCAGCTCTTCAGCAACCATTCTCAGGCTGCCTTGCCTGAGATAAGAATAGTACATAGCCTCAAGAAATACATTTGGCTCAGCAGGTCAGCCATGGAAAATTACCTTCTGTGCTTTTTAATATCGAGAAACTTTTCTCCCCTTTGGAGCTTCATGAACACCACTAGTAAAGAAGGAAAGAAAGCTCTTAAAAGATGGCACGAGACTTGATTTTTCTAACATACAAAACAATATAAATAAGCTTTTGGATTGCAAAGCCTTTATTTGGTAACAGATTATTTTCTCATGTGTCATGTAATGTTAGGGTGATCTAAATTGGATGTTTGTTGCTAAGTTTAAGAATGCCCTACAACACTGGAAGGAAGTTGAGACTACTCAGCATAAACAGAAGAAAGGCTGAAACAACACTGAAGCCTTTTTCAACTTCAGTCCTTCTGGGCACCTTTTAACCGGGTCTTAGATGCCAACACGATACCTCCCATTCTAAAATAGTTACTTCCTCAAGGAAAAAATTAATCAAATGAGCAACTCTAATTATTATTATCATCATCATTACAAAACTAATTATTTTCTTCCTAAAAAGCTTTACGGACTGGTTCCAAGAGCTGCAACTGAACAGATGCATTGTAAACCATTATACCGGTAACTGAAATGCATTTAACCACATGAATGTCATATCAGAGCTGACAGCACAGCTGGTGTCACATGTGTCAATTCCCCTGTGGATATACAGTAAGCTCAGTGTTACTATGGGGATGACAGTACTTTTTTTTAAAGAAATAGCACAAAAATAAATTACCCTTCAGTGCACAATGCATCGTAACCTAGATTATATATTCAGATGTGGCAAGACATGAAAACCAACTGGCTACAAACAAATGCCCCACATGAACTCCTCTGAATGAAAAACAGACAATTTCAATACGGGGGCGTGAAATATGCTTCCTCACTGCTGAGGGCAGGTACACCTCCACACAGTTCTGATATTTCTGCCATGAGAACAAAGCATGTCAATTATGTTTAAGATGCAGACACAAACTCAAGCCACTGAAGCTGCCCAAGAAATAAAGGAATAGTTGAGCAAAAAATTAAAAATCTGTCATCACTTACATTTACTATGCAACACATAACAATTACAAATCATGTTGATAATACAATTATGTTGATAATGATAAGAGCAGCCACAATTTTTGGGATTCAGCAATTCTTTAAAAATCCACCTTTAGCTGCACAGAAGAAAAATTATGACATTTGTCTATGTGAATGGTTTGCTTTCCTGTAGCTCAAACCATAGAGCCTGGCGCTTGCAACACCAAGGTCATGGGTTCGATCCCCAGGGAAAGTAAGAAATCATTATAATAGGTCGCTTTGGATAAAAGCGTCTGTCAAAATGCATAAATGTAGCCTAAATGAATGGCATATTTCTGTGCTTTCTCTCTGGTGTTTCCTGTAGCCCACCTCTCTTTCAAGACATCTAAAACTTACATACACACATTACACCGGGATACTGATCATTGGAAAAAACAAAAACTGAAGAGGAGGCGAGAATGGGATCGTGTTGTTCTTGCAAGTTATTCGGAAGCTTTCATCACCGGAGAAGTCACATGGAGGCTACCTGCTGTATTTCCATTGTGTGTAGTGTAGCTATAGAAAAACACAAATTTGCCTCAAAATACTAATAATCTACAACATTAAACAGGAAAAATGATTTTCAAGGCTAATGAAGTAAACATTTTAGTTAGGAAATTATCCTAGTAAACGGTCTGTTACGTTTTAACCGTTCTAAAACTTAGAAAACGGTTGAGATCCGTGCACTCACCTTGAGTTGCAGTGACAAGTCTTTTCCTATTTTGCCTATCTTGTTGCAATAGTAAACAGCAGCGTTGATATTACACTGAGTGTGTTTGTTGGGATTGAGATGCGCCCAGAAGTTTATGAAAATCGCTCGCCAGATTCCTGGTCCTCACGTGCATTTTCCTTCGCCTTGAGCAAAGCAACAAACACGCGCAAATACAGTGTTGACAGCTTCCTTAGTGAAACAATCAAGTCTGAACGTCGCGCTTGACGCTACACCTCCCATTCCACGGGCTCTACACACACAACTACTCCCCACGGACACGTGATCATCCCACGGGAATGGCTCTCATCCCTCCCTCATCGGCAGCTGGGATCGCTTCGGCAGGACACGTCCTTGAGTTCGGCTCTGTCGATTCAGTCGCGTCCTTCTTGATGGCATGTGCACAGAATGTATTGAACAACGTTATGGAAACCATTTGACAGACATTGACATTGAGTCAGTTTGAGCTGACCGCATACAGATATCGATCTGGTTATGTAAACCGAGATATCGACTACAAATACATTGTGGCGGAAAATGATTGGGGTATGAACGGGTCTGACAGTCCCTCCACACATCTTACAGATAGCCTTAAAAGTATTAATTTAGTTTTAGTATATCAAATATGTTAAATCTTATATAGACTGTAAGTAGCCTATGTCCATTTCAAGTTCTGTAACCAAACAAAAAGATTACAAGTTAAACAAAGCGCACATTTCACCTGAGAAATAACAATAACAATGCAAAAATATGGTATCCACGGTAACAGAAGGACCCTTTGGTCATGTCAAGATGGAAAGATATAGTTTTAAAATAATTAATATCAGACTATAGAATGTGTTATATTCATTGCTGCTTTAAATATCAAAAATATATTGCAGGAAAACATTTGGATTGTGCAAAATGAACATATTGCTTCCCAGCAATTTCCTATAGAAATCCCATTAAATCTTTGGAATTCCTTGACTTTACACACTTATGGAGATTTACTCGGCCATACTTTTTAATAGTGTCAATAAACAGTAACGTAGTTATTAGTTTTAATAACTAAAAATGGTTTCTTTATATTCACTAGTATATTCTGGTAAGTTGTGAGAATAAGTGATATCTCGGGAGTCTTGTCAAGTCTTTCACATAAAATAATGAATCTGAAATCAATATTTTATTGATTCAAGGCAGTCCTCATGACCTTGTCGGGTTTAATTTGCTATGATGACTGACTGACTGTATACAGTATTATCCCGTACTAATTTGAGGTCAATTAGTTGAGGGGAACGAGCTGTAGAAAATATATTGTTGTTGCATATGGAATTTCTAGCTTTGGTCTGCCTCCTAACTTTCTCTAAACAGACTGAGTTGGGGCTGAGAAACTCAAGTAACATTCTGGCACGTGACCACATTGGGCCTCCTCCACACGCGGATTTCCAAATGGAAAATCTTTCCTTGGAACACAGGTTTCTGCCAGAGTTCAGTGAGTATTTACCATTACATAACAAGGAGAGAAATATTGCACATGTTGGGTTGTAATGTGAACTGTTATTGTCTGAAGTCAAACAACTAAAGTGAAATAAACTACAAAAAAATCCACTTAAAGTAGATGCAATATTTGTGGAGCCTGAGATTTTCTCCCATTAAATTGGAATGATGACATACCAAGAGAAAAACATGGAATTGCAATTACCACAGTATGACTATCCCTGACTAATAGAGGTTAATGCGCTACAAACCCTTCACGACGGGGATGCTTTGATGTTTTACTTCTTTCTGCTAAACATTATTCATTTTTCACATCTCTGAACATTCATTCACATTTGCTGTGTCTTAGTGCTCACATCAGCATTTTTTATTTAAATGTTCTTATAATTCCCCTCTTACATGATCAGTACACACGTTTTAAGTGCCCTGCTGCAAACAGCTGACGCAAAAACAAAATGGCATTGTGACTAAGAAGGGTTTGGACAACAAACAAAATGAGATCCCTTAAGGGAGCCTGCTTTTGAGAAGAAATCTCAATTCATTCAGTTGCTCGGGACCCTCATGGAGAGCAGCTGTGGGAAGCGGATGGATCTTTGTAGTGCTGTCATGACTCGCCTCCAAGTTCTCATGCCGTTTTAGTAATGAATTCTTCAGAAGCCATTTTCACCCTGAGCTCGAGGACACATTTCGACATTTGGGTAGTTTAAACAGTCTGATATGATCCAATAGTTCTTTGCTTAAATATTTATACACGATTTAAATGAGAGCCCATTTACAGTACTAAATGAGGGGATTTTTTCTGTTTCATTTCGATTTAACTCTAAGCTCTTGCTCTAAACTCCCTTAAAAAACATTATTAAATCTTAAACCTTTATTTGTGTTTCCACCTTCTGGGATTCCACATCCACATCCTGCAAAGAGTGTCAGGAGTAGTTTGTAGTGTGCATAAACAAGAGATTTGCAGTTGTGTTGTACCGAGAGAAACTCAAGGCAAAGCCTGGATATTGGATGTAGCATCCTGTTCTGATTGCTTATGCTGAATTTAAAACAGGTATCCCATGAGCCACAAGCCCTCGAAACACTATAAAATCATGCTATTTGCATCTGCAAATGACTAGTGTGGATGCACATGCATACCACCTAGCATTATAATTTAGTGTAATGGCCCCTAATATGGAAATAGTCACGGTCGGTATATCATTGCCAGTCGGATTCTTACGAGAAAGGCCTTTATTCCATATGGGGCAATGGAGTGGCGTTTTCCCAGGAAACTCATTATCACTGAGCTGTTGACAGTAAATGCCTGACAAATGTCAAACATCACAATTGTTTTTCCTTTCAAACAAGGACAGAAACTTTTTAAGGAGACACTTAGGAGTCTGAGAGAGCTGTGCAGAAAACTACTATGTGCCCTTTTGTTGATGCTTTGCAAATGCTTTACGAGTTTAATTCATTCCAAGAGCGAGCTCGTAACCCAAAATGCTCATACACCAAAACAATTTTCCCCATAAGAATCCACAAAAAATCAATCGATTCGTTCCACACGACCATAAATGCCCATTTTAAACTAAAAATACTTGACAATTTACTGTAACTTTAGCTTTGAGTAGCGTCGCTGCTGGCGTGATGGAGACGAGAGGAGGGGGAGGACGGAGGGGGGTGGGGTGTTACTGCTTAGAGGGAGAATTTCCTACTTTCATTTTATATGCTGTACTGTACGTATATATTTCAATACGTGAACAATAGCGATCACAATTAATGTTAACAACACGAGGTAAATTTACCGCTGTAAATCACTTACAGTATGCACTGTGGTGAATGATGCAAACAAACCAAGTGACGCTGAGAGAATGAACAAGTTAAGGGGTGATAAAGGGGTTGGAACAGCGCAACTGTTTTATGACAGGCTGTATGCGCGCAAAGATGTTGAGCATTAGATCTTTTCCACACAAAAATGCGCATGGGCGAGGGAATATTTTTCTCGCACATCAATACAATGCTCGTACACCGATTTGACTTTCCATGCTCGTACACCGATTTGCTCGTATACCGTATTTTTCGCCGCATAAGACGCACTTTTTCTTCCCCAAAACTGTCCTATCCGACGAATATAAAGAACCCGCGGAGCGCGCCACGCCACGAGATGACGAGTGGGGGGAAGCAGTGGCGTAGGCCCACCCAGGCCCCCTCATTTACATGTCCGGCCCCCTCAGATTTTGAATTGTTTAAAATCGCGACTGTGAAAACTAAAGTGAAAACATATATCGCCCGGCGCACAAGACGATCGCACCGCACCCCCAAAGTCAAGAATAGCACGTCTAATAACCAGTCTTGGCTGAGAGGTTAAGGCGATGGACTCTTAATCCATTGGGTTTTCTCCGCGCAGGTTCGAATCCTGCCTATTTCGTTATGCTCAGGCCCCCTCATTTTAAGCTGGGCCCCCTCAAAAATAAAATTCTGGCTACGCCCCTGGGGGGAAGTGGTGGACTTTACAGTGATGACTGTGTCGAGGGGGGCGTGGTTCAGTGAGGTCTGCAGCGGGAGACGAGCGGTGCGTAAGAGAGAAGTGAAACGAAACTAAGAGTGAAACGAAACCTAGAGAGAGACGCGTGACTCACTGAGAGTGAAGCGTGAGCGCCGAATGCGCATGTTTTGGTTGTTATTTTGTTTTTGTTCAAGTCTAAGGAAATAAAAGAGCCCGTGATTCTCAGCACGCTGACCCTGCCTCCTCAGCGTGCTGAGAATCATGGGCTCTTTTATTTCCTCAGACATGAACAAAAACAAAACTGTCAGAAAGCCTGTCCTAGGAACTAATATTTTGTTGTTGTTGCTGGTGTCCCGTTATTAGTGACGTACACCGGTGTTCGATGACTGTTCATCTTTGTTCATGTTGCTGACTATGTTCCGTGCCATGCGTGCGTTCATGCACTACCTACCACGCACACGCACACCCTTATAATATTACAGCTGCATACCTGCATATACTGGATATAAATAAATGCCTCATCACCAAGAATCATTTCTCCATTCCTGATTCTCTGACCGGAATTACAGATCCATATTTTATAATATACCTCACTGAACCACGCCCCCCTCGCCACAGTCATCTATTCCCCACTTCCCGATTTACACACAAAGTGAATAAGCAAAGAGAAAAGGAACGGTAAAAAATAATACTCTTAACAACCACAAGACATAAGACATAAGGAACAAACTATTAGACACACCATACACATTGTTTACTGACTGTTAATGAGAGTAAAGATCGTTCTTAATATGTTACATGGTTGGCATAAAATTGTTCTTAAACTGCTGTTAACTTTATACAGTTGATATAAAATATTTTACTACAGTATTTGGTTCAGAATCTTTTTTTTCTAGATTTTCCTCCTTTAAAATTGGGTGCGTCCTATGTTCCGGAGCGTCTTATATGGCGAAAAATACGCTACTAAGTCACTCGTAAACCGAGGTATTACTGTACATACAAGCACATTTATCTGGTAAATATATGGTAAACACCTTTTGAGATTGATTGTAAACCTCTGACTGCAACTGCATGAGGAAATGGCCATTTCTTTGTTCCTCCTCATCATCACGAATTGGCCAGCAAAATGAATTTAGGACAAGTGAACTCATAAAAAAATATCCCCTAAAAGCGGATAATAGTAATCTGAGATAAGACTGGGGTTGATGAAATACTCTGGTGAGTTGGAACTCTAGGCCATACGCCTTGCCGGGTGGTTTACTCAGGCAATCCTATAAATCTTTCTTCCTCCATGATCCTACGCAAAAATACAACAGTCTGATCCCTAGCTGAACAAAGACTTGGATTTCAAATCCCCCAAAACGCATAGTCAGGGCTTTTTTTTTTTTTCTTCAGGGATTTTCGACCATATCACAATCCTAGATTGTAATTTGAACAAGCTACTTAAGTGCCTCTTAACTGCAGGACTGAAAAAAAGATTATTTCAGCAAACATATGACATTAAATCAGCTCTTTATTTATAACTGTGCCATGCAAGTTTCTGTTGTGTGCCATGCTCCCTCTAATCCCCTCTGTTTGGAATTGGAAATTATAGATTGCAGATTTTATATTGAAAAGGAAATGATCTCCTTGACATTTTTTCAGATCAGTGAAGTTAGATAAGATGGCATAATATCTGATGAATCATGCTTCTCATGGCGTGAATCATTAAAGCTTTATAAATAGTTCATTGGATAATGGGGGACTCAGGCAGGTTCTGAGCAATAATTGATGAGACTGTACAGATGGGCCACGCTGCCTAATTAAGTTCTGTAACTGATAACCTTGCTCTTTATTAATGGCTCAAAAACTTTTTAGAGCACAAGGCAAACTTAAGAGCACTTAAACAATTAGAAACTGTGGTCACATTAGATGACATTTGCAAATTTAACTCTGGGCACTCCAAAAGGGCTTTTAATTGTCACATCACTTTCACTACAGTTCACCTTTGCAAGTCCAACTTCTATTTTTTTATTTTGCTCGCATTTAATGCTGGCCTCCGGAAAAATGGTTTCCATTTGGGCATTCGTT
This sequence comes from Rhodeus uyekii, assembly GCA_037043235.1. Classification (NCBI taxonomy): domain Eukaryota; kingdom Metazoa; phylum Chordata; class Actinopteri; order Cypriniformes; family Acheilognathidae; genus Rhodeus; species Rhodeus uyekii. The sequence continues at coordinate 77,129 of JAWRVZ010000227.1, forward strand.
TTTTTGATCATAAAGCATTGAAAAATGTTGAATCCCTTTCTGCCATGCTTCTCTCATCTCATCATCAAAGAGCCCACAGCTCAGTTTCAATACAACCTTCAGAGAGCAGAAGTTGATTATTCCTTTTTGAATTTTGCTAATTAAAAAGTGAGAGCATTTTCTATTGCTAAAGTAAGCAGATTTTGTAAAGCTTCCACAGAGCAGGATATTGGTATATGTATACTTTTTTAGCACTAAGTGAATGATTGACATCCCAGATGATGCAATTTAGAAAGATTCTTTCGGGCAAATATAGCTTTATCATACTTTTGAAATAATACCATGATCATTTAACATTATTAGATCCAAATCAGCAATTTACATACAGTTAAATCATTCCACTATATGCTATGTGGAGGATGGTAGATATATTCTCTTTGAGCTTAGAAAGTAGGAAACAGACATTCAAGAGCTACTTGCTGTATTACTACTTCCAAGGAAACACGTCCTCTTTTAACTTGACTTCCAGACAAATCTGAGGTTCAAAGCACAAATGCAGAGCTCGGTATCCCTAACCTTTCTCATATCCATCTGCAAAAACTGGTTGTTTTGAACCAGATTTGTGGTCTGCTCTCAGCCATGCTTCTCCTGGTATTGGAAATGGCTCCCTCCAGCTATCATTATCCATATCCATGCACAGCACATGACACTGTCAGCCTCTGCGATTCAGATGGGTGCATTTATTGGTTGCCAAGTTTGTGTTTGTGAGATTCATGCAGTTTTATGAGCCTGCTGCTGAATTGCTTATCACACTGGGAAATCTGTCTTTTGAAATATGAAGCGCTAAATGGGAGCATAATTTCATTACAACAAAATGGAAATGTATGATGCAACTTTTTTTCTCTGAGACCCATGTATGATGAAAATACAATTGTTTCTAAGCATTCTAAGCAGGTTTGCTTCTTATATACTAACGATAGTGTTTTTGAGAACATGGACAACATTCAGTCTGACTTAACAGCATAACTAAGCAGCTGCTGTCTGTCTTGGCCAGGAGGCAGAATAGAAATCGCTGGAAAGGTCACTGATTATTTGGCCAGGTCTAGTGTCATATTTTGGAAATCCAACTGGGTTGTGTTCTAACAGCATGCAGTCCTGCAAACAGAGTGATAGGATCAGAAAAGGGCTTTACTGTCAGGAAGGTAGCAAATTTGGGCATAGTTAAGGCAGACAGATGGTGACCAGTCATTTCACTGATTGGCTACTGGCTTTCAAGGTCACCTTGTGAATGGCTGTAAATTACTCTAACTGCATCTGACCTGACAGGGAAAAGGTTTTGGGGGTTGATCATTGCTTCCAGTGTCTAGATTTGGGCTCTTTTGACATTGACTAGTAAGATTGCATACACTGTAAACAATGTTTATAATTTGTGAAGAAGAATATTGTAAAAGTGCTATAGTAAAAACTGTAAGTTACCTTATACAGTGAAAATATCAAACATATGTAATTTTACTGTAAAATACTGTCTATGAATACTCCAATTCATACTATACTAGGAATTACCAGTAAAAAGACAAATCCCTGTGTTACACATCACATTTGAGTATATTTTTTTTGCAAATAACTGTTTCTTCTCCTTTTTGTAATTAGTAATGTTCACTGTAGGGTATTTTGTGTTACATTTTCTGTTAATTAGTTAATGTATATTGTGTTATTTTAGTGTCATACGTGTTACCCTGATGATGTTTTGTCTTGTGTGTACAGTATTACTCTATGCACTGTCTTTAATATTAACTATGTTTTGTGAACAGGCTTATACACACCTGTATTATCAGTACATTTTAAGATAAGTAGTTTGGTGTGTTAAAATTACATCACTTACTGCATTTTTTGCAATCTACAATACACTTGCACCAATGTGTCATTTCATTGTCACCATATGGTGTTTTTTACTGTAAATTGAACAGGATGTCTTTACAGTATAGAAGCCACTTTTTGGCAATCAATTGTATTTTTTTGAGTTTTTCATAGACAAGTACCACTCACATTTTCTGTAAAATTTGAAAATCTAGTTAATTTAAATTAGTTTACAGTGTGTTTGTTTAACATGAATCCTTATAGTGTACCTTGGCAGTTGCCTACACAAACAGAACTGTTGCTTTTAATGATGAACATTGTCATTCATTTTATCTCTGATAGTCACAATATATTGTCTCATCATTTCCCAGCACCATATGTTCTACTATGAAGCTTAACATGTCCAACAGTTTTCTGGAGAGAGCTCAAATATATCCAGTATGCCTTACAGCCACATACTCTCTAGAACCATAAAAACAAATCTCATCTTTCACAAATAGATTGAAAATCAGTCACCCAATAAATTAAGGGAAGAATCAGACGACCAGCAGTTATGAGTGGAGCAGACATCTACAGTATAAGTGGAAGCCAACTTCATTGCCTTATGAATAATTACTGTCAGGAACTGCATAGTTTTGACAAACTGGAGTGGTTAAATCTATCCAGTATAAAGCCTGATTCTGAATTGTAGATGCTTGAGTGTGGCAGTGATGGACGAACAATATGGCACACAGAGGATGATGGTAGGGCAATAAATGTGCAGTCTTTCCTCAAAGATGTATGACACATCTGTGAATAGGAAGCACTGGATTGTCAGATGACTTTTATGTTTTAAAATAGGGAGCAATTATATGATGCTATCTTTCTGATGTATGAAACTGATGGCCTCTTTGTAGGGGAATCTTGTGGATCAGTGGAAATTGTGAGGGTCATATAGGCTAGAGTTTAATATTAAAGACTTTAAAAAATCTTTTGCAATCTAGACATGAAGAGAAAGCTATTTTCTTGAGTCAAAATTTTAACAAAAGCCTCATTTATACCACAACAGCAAATTGCACAGACTTGCATCATAAAGGTTTTTTCACATGAATCAGAATTAGAGTATCACGCACTAAGTTATAGATTTAAATCTTGATTTGGATACTGATTTTTATGCACAGCCACTCAGCTATCAGTGTATGATGGCGAAGTATGAGCATGTATACTAATTTTCAGATCCTATAAAAATTATATTTAACTATGGGATTTAATTATATATATATATATATATATAAAAAATTTTTTAGATACATTTTAAGTGAGTGTTATTTAATGACAAATTGTAAAAATAAGGGTAATTAGCATGCACAATTAAATATTAATCATTGGCTTATACTGATAAGTTGTTTAGTACATTTAGTACGTATATATTTTGTGCATTCATAATATGATAATATTGTATAAATAATATTTGATGCACATTGTAAAATATTGGGTTCCACCCACAAAGGCTATAATGGCCCCACTGGCACCCCTCAAATGTTCCCTGCACTGTTAGGTTTCTCATGTGGAAAAAAAATTAATGCCTATAAATATACGGATGCAGGAAGCGGGGCCAAATATACCCAATTGTTTAGTGTTGTCACTTCTCTCAGCACACTAAAAGAGAGGAATGAATTTAGACGCAGGGAAAGCAGGGGAAAGTAGGGAAAAGCCTGTTCCAGCACTGAAAGTCTCAGGATGTGATATCTTGAATAGTTGGGCTATAGAGTCGAGTGAGTGCTTTCAAAAGCAGGTACAAACATGGTGCCATGACCCTTTGTTCTAGTATGCTCTTATCACTGTGCTCTGATGTTGTTTAGCTGGCCCATGGAGATATCTTATAATCTGAAATGACTCTTAGTCTAAATAAAGTAACACTGATTCTCGAAAAATCCTCAGAGAATTGCAGCAAAGGGTGCATGACTTATAGTCTGTGGTTCATCACTTCCAATAATATTAGAGACCAAATTAGAGAATCCATCTCAGACCAAAGCAGATGTTTAGGGCTAGGGCTCCTAGCATCTTCAAGCTGAGCATGCACTTTAGGCTTTATTTTCATAAATACGGTTAAAGTGGGCATAAAACCGTGTCGGAGGTATCAGTCCGTTGCATTACAATTGCAAACAGTATCAATACTATCAAAAATGCAATGCAGTCAAATGTACTGGTGTGTTTGCTGTTTAAACGAGTGGTCTACCTTTACGCTTGTGGAGCTTTGTGGAGTTTTGATATGTTTTATGGACTCAATTAGATGTGGTGAACCACCCAAAAAAAAAAAAAACACAGCACCCCCAAACTAAAACATCTTCCCACGACCCTGCATGAAACGGGAGTTGGAATAGTCTTTTCTTCACTATTGTGACATATCCAAGTGAAAGAGCGGTTTGGAGGTGGTTAGGGTTTTGAGGATAATACTTGTTAGTGTGTGTGTGTGTGTGTGTGTGTGTGTGTGTGGATGGCCAGGGGAAAACTCAGGTAGGTATAATCCAAATAAATGGAGTTGATCATACACGATCAAAAAAAGAATAGGAGGAGATGAGGAAAAAGGTACAAAAAAGCAATATTTACAAAGACGACTTGAAAAAAACGGATCCGAGTAAACAGAGAAACAAGCCACCAGCAAAATAATAAAAACTAATAAATAATAAAATTATGTAATTTATGAAAGGTGACAAAACTAAATGGTACAAACAGAAAGAATCACACAATGCCATACAAACAATATCAATAGGTGAGGATATATAGCACGATACATTTTAAACACAAAGTCAGCGAATCAAGACAACTAGCATGCATTCTCTCTGGGATCCTGATACATTTCAGTTCTCTATTGGAAACAAGAGTGGTGACATCAAATCAATGGAAATCAAGATGGAAATCTCATCAGGGGGGAACTTATAGAGAGAGAGAGAGAGAGAGAGAGAAAAAGAGAGAGAGAGAGATAAACAGAAGCACGTCAACAGGAATATGCAGTCACTAATAATCCTTCAGAAATCATTCTAATAAGCTGATTTGCTGCTCAAGAAATGTTTCTTATTATTATCAATGATGAAATCAGTTGCACTGCTTAATATTTTTCTGGAAACTGTGATACTTTTTTTCAGGATCCTTTGATTCAAAAAGTTCAAAAGAACAACATTTATTTGGTGGAATAACGATAGAAATCTTTTGTACACTAATAAAAAAGAAAAGAAAAATAGATTAGTGGGGTTCCCATATAGAATCCCAGGGTTCTTATATACGAAGAAATGTCTTAAGTTATTGCATGATACTTTCATGTTTAATGGATAAAAAAAAATAAAAAAAATCTAGTATTAAAGTCTGTTTGCAAGTTGGACAGAATTAATTAAATCTAAATCCATAAAATGACCTCATGATAAGAACCCCTAAAAGGTTCTATGAAGTGCCTGACATAACCCTTTAAAGATCTATACAGAAACCTTTTGTTGTAACATTATAAATGTCATTACTGCCACTTCTGATCAATATAATGTGTGCTTGCTGAATAAATTTCTAAAAAAATAAGAAAAATAAACAGGCATTTGGTATTTTTTAGTCCTGAATGATTCAGTGTTTTTGAATTGTTTAGCACAATGAACATATAAAGAGAAAAGCAGGCTGTATTTTCAATATCATAGTTTGCATTTATGATTTTCAATCTTAACTGTCTTAATTTATTTTTACTAAAAGCACAGAAATAGTTCACAGAGCAGTAATATTTGTCGTGTTTTTGACAATCCATATATGACCTAGTAATATGTACTTTCTCTAAATGACAAGCATCTGCTCAGATAGACTTTGCAGAGTGACAATCATTAAAAAATTAAAATGCTAAAACAAAGCTAAACCAAAGTCAAGCTAATACACTTTGTTTACAGAACTGGAGGTGTAACAACTATAGGTCACAGTAGCTTCAAATAGGTGTAAGGTGACATGTTGTTATTAGGACACCTTTGCCCTGAAACACACTGCTCTCTTCCATCCAACCAAACTGAAACACTAGCATGAAGTCTGTTCATGTTGGCTAAGGATGCCATTCACATACCAGAGGATTGTAGTCATGACTAATTCTGTCTAGAGTTAGTGGCTCCGTTAGCAGTTTCACCGCTGACCTAATTAGAGCGTCCTCTCATAATGTGACGGTAGAGCACATGCAGCTGTAGCTGTGACCCTCAGAGCGTCTGTCCCCTTTTCAAACTCTTGTCTCGTGTCTAGAACGTCACCAATGCTAATAAAGGAGCAGACCCTCAGCAGGGAGCTAAGAGGATTGTCTTGAACTAACCTCCCGTCAGATTCTTGGCAGCTATAGACCCACCACACATACTCAACTAAAGTTATCTCTCATGGGAGACGCGCACCCCCCTGGCCTCAGTGAGGGTCTCTCTGTTTCTCTAGGTGACATTCCTAGTGCAAAAAGAAACTAAGGTGTATGTAGATGAAATAAGAAGTTTGTTTTTATTGCACAGAACGAAGTGTAATGCCTGTTTGCGTGGCATCACTTTACTTTTGTCCCTCATGGAAAGTCTACACTGTTCGCGTGGGCTTTGAGATTCAGCTAGATACGTGACCCATGCAAAGCTTTTTAGTAGAAGCAAGTTCAGTAGAACCCTTAGACCTCTAAGGAAATGTTAGGAAACTCAAGGCAAACAAACCATTACTGCTCCGTACACAGGAAACAACTTTTTCATTACGCTACAGAAGAGAAATTGAGCGTGAAGTATTACTTATGGATACTAAGCAAATGCAAAACATTGTCTAACACAATATAATTATTATGAAAATAATATAATATGTACAGAAAAAAAGCTAAAAATAGCTCTTATTTTAAATTTTTGTCATAGGTTTGCAGGAATAATATATAATATATTATATATATATATTATATTAATATATTAATTCTCCAAACTACTTGGCCAATGTAGGTTTACAGGAATAATAATGCAATGTAATAGAATAGAATATCTGAATGCTAAAAGTGTCAATACTAAAATAAAAGATGAATACTGACTTTACAGCTCTGCTCTTCTCTTCTCTTCTCTGTTTTTTCAATCAATCAGCACACAAGAGAGCCATGGGAATGATGAATACCCACATTTCCAAACAAACTTCCACACATAGTAAAGAACAAACAAAAGACAAGCAGTAAATAAACAGAAGGCATTGTTCTGCGATAGAGTTAGTTTTTCTATTATTAGCAACCAGCTCTAAATGCACAATTAAGAGTCAATAGCTCAGACAGAAAGAAACAGCTAAGGCTTTTTCCTTTTCAATGAGACAAGAGAATTGCAGGATACTCCCAAACAGTCCATCTACCCTGGATGCTTTCTAGCTCACACTCAAACAAAAAGCACATTTGGTGAGATAGCTTTCCTCGAAGAATGAGATACAGAAACTATACTCACATCAAATGAAAACTCAAAGAAGAAAAATAAACTTCCATCCAAGCATTATAGATAAAGGTAGTGAATATGCAACAGAGTAGAAACAGATAGTGAAATATTCACATCAAAGCTAAAAATATTAGCATACTAGCACGTTTGTGGTTCTGGTATTTTTGTTTGCATTTTATTAGAGTTGAAATATCACCATGTCATGTAAGATTTTTGTTTAGCTTGTATCTTCTAGTTTTAACTGTGGTAGTTCCAGTTTCCTGTGTTCCTTTTCATTTGTTTCCATTGCTAATCAATTGTTAATTGATTTAGCAGACATTCCTTGTTTTCTCTCTATACTTGCCTAGATATAAATAGCCCTCATTTTCAGTTGATGTTTGTCTGTTCCCGTTGCTGTTTAGTTGGTTGCATTTCTCTGGTGTTATCCTATACTCCTGTGTGTCTGTTATTTTGGTTGCATTGTTAATAAACATTACTGCAATTAGCTGTAACAGACCAGTTATTGCTTTGGAAACTGAAACCAGAGATTTAGGAAAGAGACAGTAAACATGCTTTGAGCTAAGGAAGATGGCCAAGAGCAAAAAGAGGAGGGAATGAAGTAACACAAATGTGAAGTGAAGTGATGTGTATTGTAACCCTTGCTTGGAATTTGTCATCTACATTTAACCCATCCAAGTTTGTGCGCACACACAGTAGAAGTCGTGAGCAGTAAGCAAGCAAGCAAGCAAGCAAGCAAGCAAGCAAGCACACACACACACACATACACACACGGAGCAGTGGAGCCTGGGGAATGATTGGGGGTTAGGTGCCTCGCTCAAGGGCACCTCAGTCACTTCTGCTGGGATTTAAAATCAAACCCACAACCCACAGTCTGACTCTCTAACCATTAGGCCACGGCTGCCAAAAATTTGGACAACAGCTCCTTGCAGATTTAGAAAAACGTTATGAATGCCAAGAGTGAAAGGCACTGTTAAACCTAAAAGCCACAAAGAAAGCATCTGTGTAAGATACATTTAAAAAATGTGAAACATTGTCCAGTTATTAAAAGCATCAAAACCAGTAATTAAGATTTGACAATGTTTCATTTGACCATTTATGATTTGATCATTTTAAATAATAAAATTAACTTTTTCTGCATTAAAGATACTATATTTAAACTCCACACATATTATTATTATTATCATTATTATAATGTTAAAAAGTAAACACTAATTCACATATATTATTCAATTTATATTTCAGACTTTTCCAAATTGTATAACAAATTAAAATCTCCCTGACCATGCAGGGAATTTTATATTATAAGAGTGATAAGCATTGCGTTTGAGTATGCAATGGTTTCTATGATCCAGTAGAAAATGGAAAAATAAATACATTTTCTTTCTTTATTTTCTTGCACCTTAAGAAAGAGTCTTTAGCCAGCAGTTATCATTCCCTTGACAACCATAGACAGACAAGGCAGAACAATAAAATAAGTTTCATTCTTCCATTCATCATATTTCTGTGAGCAATGTTGCTAGTAAACATGTGACGATGAAGGTAAAGTTCAAATGCAGAGATTAATGATAATTCAACAGAAAACTAACAGTGTGTCGGAGAAACACACTTTCTCAAACAAGACTGGACAGACACTGTGTGAAGTTGAAGAACTTAAATACACATGGTGATGAACTAAACGATGAACAGCTGTGATGAAGAATAGCATGGGAATTGATGGAGACTCAAACAAAGAAACGTGACTAATGAATACAAACTAAAAGTCCATGAAAACTAAAACTAACTGAACAAATGTGTGACAGTTTCATTTAGAAAACAATGTAACCTCAAGATGTCATTAAAATTCAATCACATAATACGGTATTTCAATCTAACCAAAGCAGCCTTGAGAGTTCAGAGTCATCTGTGTTTGCATAACCCCTTTTTACCTCATGCATCGCATTCTTACTTGTATTCATTAGTTGGTAGAGCAGAATGTGAACGATGTAATGAGAATCTAGTTAATGAAGAGCAATTAATATTAAAGATCCAGCTCTTAACCTTTATGTGTTTAGGCATGAGATACATTATTCACTCTCAGTATTTCCTTTGAGAAAACATTGGATTTCAGAGCCAGTAACAGCGCTTTACTGATTTCTTACAAAGGAATGCTAAGCTTTTTCATACAATGAAAGGGGAATACAAAACTTTCTGTGAGGCAGGGAGTCTTGGAACAGATGGAGATGTAGAGGATTGGACAAAACAAACCACAGCTCTAATTTGACCATGTACAGTAACAAAAGCGGTGTGTTGCTCTGCTTCCCACCATCAGAGTAATGATAGCTGGATTTATAATGAGGCCTATGGGGAAATGATTGATGATGTCTTCTATTCTGAGCAGAAGAAGAAGTGAACACTTCAAAGTGAGCTGGCAGTCAGAAGAATTTCTCATGAACCTTGAACGAGCTGAACGTAAAACTTAAGAAACTGTGTGGAACAGAGGGACCTAAATATTCCAGCTTAGATCTGGTTTATGAGTAGTAGAACAAAGAAACTGTTGAGCGCCCATGGCCATAATCACACAAAAAAATAGCACTGTAACTTCTTATATTTTCAATACAACACTCAATCACGTTCATTGTATAGGGTAATAAAAAAGGGCCATCTTTCAAAATATCCTCTTTTTGTGGATTTTCATTTTTAGGTGAACCATCGCTTTAACTCTTTGGGTGTTGTGTGATGACAGATTGATGTGGATTTTGCTTTATTTTCAAGGATGTCATTGAGAATCATCAATGACTGGTCTTAAACCTGTCAAAGAATATATAGATTCTGAAGGCTCAGATCACATGGACGCTCAGATCTGACAGGAACTTTGACCTCAGTCAGATGCTTGACAGAGGCTTGACTTTGAGGAGACACAGCAGGTTTTCCCTGGAGGATATTCACTGACTGAGCAAAATAAAAAAAAATCACTCATCTGCCTTACTCTTCAAGGTCTGACTCAAACTCTGAGCTTCAGGTGTGAAAGCTTGAACACTTTTCAAGCTGTGCTCGCTTGAAAACAAGCAGCAGGCAGCAGTGAATTCATATACTATGCTCTAAACGGAACATATGGTCTGTGCAAGCCATTAGAAAAGATACATGATGGGATCTGATATTTCTTTGTCGATGCTGAGTGTGCATGAATGTTAACCTATAAAGCCAACTTTATCATATATGATACATTAGGGCTATAAATTATCAACATGACCAAAACTTTACTGAAAAGACCAATTGTAAACCATTAGGTTTCCCAAACATCTTTTTTAAATATCATATAAAACATCTTTTCATAAAAATCATATAAAGATATCATAAAACATCCTAAAATGTATGGTGGGGACTTGGTTCTGGTCATCAGTTGTTGGTTGAGTGGAGGCAGATCTGAATGCAAGCTTTAAATTAAATTTAAGAGGTTTAAGTGGATCAATTAGTCCAGTATACATCACCAGAGAAAAGTGTATCATTCATTTATTATATCACACCCTCACACTCTACATAAAAGGTATGTGGAATAGTTTCTGTACACTTTTTGGTGTAAGTGTAAATAGAATTTGTTATATTTGTACGCTAGACATGCATTTTTTGTGACACCTATTTGTTATACACGTTAAACACTTTTCAAATTTTTTCTTAATTCTTATTGAAAATAAATGCCTTTTCTATCATATAAGTGCACATAGAAATACATGCTATTTAGACTAAGTTCAAATAAGGATATATTATTTACACTAGGATAAAATATTTTCTTAGAAAATGGTGCTATTTACACTAAGTACAAATAGCAATAGATGCAATTTACAATAAATCTAAATAGGAATAGATTAAATTCTGCACAAGTGCAAGAAGCAATAGATTATATTTACACTAAGTAATTTTCTTAGTGATATGCTACTTACACTCAATGAAAATAGAAATAGATTTTATTTAGACTTTAAAAATAGCAGTATTTTCTTTGCAATAATTGTAAATAGCAGACGATGATATTTATAGTTATTAGTAGTGGTAGATTATATTTGCACCTCAGTGTTGTAAATGTTATACAATAAAAATTGTGTAAATGATTGTATACAGTGGTGTGAAAAGATTTCTTATTTATTTGCATATTTGTTTGTCACACTTAAATGTTTCAGATCATCAAACAAATTTAAATATTATTCAAAGACAACACAATTAAACACAAAATGTAGTTTTTAAATGAAGGCTGTTATTATTAAGGGAAGACAAAATCCAAACCTACATGGCCCTGTGTGAAAAAGTGTTTCCCCCCTGTTAAAACATAACTTGACTGTGATTTATCACAGTTCAATTTCTCTAGCCACACCCAGGCCTGATTACTGCCACATAGCAGAATTGCCTGCATTGCAGAGTTCCAAGACTAAAACCACCGGTGAGCAAAAAGAACATTAAGGCTCATCTCATTTTGGCCAGAAAACATCTTGATGATCCCTGAGACTTTTGGGAAATATACTCGTCAGTATGGACTGATGAGACAAAAGTTCAACTTTTTGGAAGGTGTGTGTCCATTACATCTGCTGTAAAAATAAAGCCACATTTCAGAAAAAAGAAATATGTAAAATATGGTGGTGGTAGTGTGATGGTCTGGGGCTATTTTGCTGTGATAAATGGAACCGTTAATTCTGCTGTCTAACAAAAAATCCTGAAGGAGAATGTCCGGCCGTCTGTTCATGATCTCAAGCTGAATCCAACATGGGTTCTGCAGCAGGACAGTGATTCAAAACATACCAGCAAGTCCACCTCTGAATGGCTAAGAAAAACAAAATGAAGATTTTGGAGTGGCCTAGTCAAAGTCCTGACCTGAATTGAGATGCTGTGGCATGACCTTAAAATGCCAGTTCATGTTCAAAAACCCTCCAATATGGCTGAATTACAATAATTCTGCAAAGATGAGAGAGCCAAAATTCCTCCACAGCGCTGTAAAAGACTGCGCAAATGCTTGATTACAGTTTTTACTGCCAAGGGTGGCCAAACCAGTTGATTTAAGTTATTAGATTTAGGAGGCAAACACTTTTTTAAGGGCCAGTCACACAGCGAAAACGCATGAATCACGCACGAATCACGCACAGATTTTTGTTTCTGCACGAAGCGTGCGTCGTATGCGTAATTCGTCGGTGGAACGAACGTGGACCATCAGTGATTGTAAGTGGATGTGCGTCGAAGGTGGTTTGTGCGTGATTTTGAGTTTTGAACGGTTCAAAATGCTTTATTCATGAGTCGGCGTGCGTAGTTTATGCGTTGAGTGTGCGTGACTATGCGCGGGACACGCATCGGCCGTCAGTGCTTATGTGTCGGAACTGGTTCGAAACTGCGCACGTCCACGTCCGTCCACTGACGCCCCACCTTCATATCACGCAAGAAACGCAAACGTATCACGTTCATTCCACTGACAATGTGGATTCTGAAAGTGCTTTACGTGGAACGTTCGCGAAGCGTGCGTGTTTGGACGCGCTCCGTCAGTGATTCATGCGTCGGACGTGCGTCGAATGTTCGTGGAATACTTTGGTCCATTTCTCGACGCACAAGCACGCACAAACCCAATCTGTGCGTGATTTGTGAGTGATTCGTGCGTGATCGGCTGTGTGACTGGCCCTTTACACAGGGCCATGTAGGTTTTAATTTTGTTTTCCCTCAATAATAACCACCTTCATTTAAAGACTTCATTTTGTGTTTCCTTCGTGTTATCTTTTACTAATATTAAAAATTTTATGATGAAACATTTATGTGTGACAAACATGCAAAAAAAAAATTAAGAAAATAAAATGAAATCATGAAAGGGGAAAACTTTTTCACTGTACAGTATTTGAAATTTATTAAATTGATGCCACCTTATTGGAACAATAAAGCCCTCCCTACACCTACCCTAACTGATAAACACTTTATTATTAGACACGTTAGACACTTTATTATCACTTTTCATAATTTTTTGAAAACAAATGCCTTTTCTATCTGATGAGTAATGGAAAAGGGGAGTAGAGCAAATTCAGCAAATTTACAAATTCAAACTCGGGCTGATTTCTTCAATGCTTTCTGCTACAAATCTTAACCCTGCACTATTTCTACGGTTAACAATCCAGTGCATTCTGTAATTTTGCCTGGCCGAAACAGATGTCAGTGGGTGGAGTTAATTTAAATAAGCTGAAAAGGCTGGATATTTGCAATTAGTGTAAATAGACATACTGAATTAAAATTGCTTCCACTGAATTGAAATTTCAGCATCACAGACAGAAAAATGGAACGTCATTTTTTCCACCTTATGTTGATTATGACTGGCTCTGTAGCTGATACAATATTATAATACTTAAAGAAATACAACATAATTAATTCTAATGGCTCATAAGGGTTTGAGTAAAATAAACTGTGATGAGAAATCACATAATCAAGGTTTTTAGGGAACCTGAGAAGATTCAGCCCTGCTAAGTAAGTACGTTACGACTGATATTAAACAAGCTGGGATTAATTAAACTGGAATATTATAAAGTGTGCTCATATTTAAAACATTAAATCCTCTTTAAGTTCATAATACAGAAAGCACACATATGTTGCCAAGATGTCAGTGACAAAGCAAATCATTTGTAAATGATTGTTTTCTATTTTAGGAATTATATTTTGGGGCAAAAATCATAAAATAGCTGATTTACATACATTCTGAATCACAAATTCCATAAAAATAGCTGAATGTTGTTCCAACATCTGTTATGAAACATTTTAGTATTTTTATAATGGCATCTTTATGACAAAAAAACAACAACAATTAAACATATTGGTAATTTGCAATCATAGAATAATTATAGTCAAATAATGTGTAAGTTTCATTATTTGAAATAATGTGATGTTTCAAACATTTACACAATGTCTGTTCGGTATTGTTGGAGAAATTCATCCATTGTTAAAACTTTATCTGTAGAAGTATGAACTCTGAGCTTTGTAACTTTGTAAATGTTAGACACAGAGTTGGGCCTGTTTGTCAGCCTTGAAGATGACGAAAAGCATCAGGTGAGCCTTTGGGAACATAACCAGGGATTGAAAAAAGGGTGTTAAATTGGTCAAACAGTCAAAAGTCTTTTGTTTAAAAAACGGGTGACTATTTTCCACCAATAAAAAATAAGGTATGTATGAGAAATATTTAGTGGTGGCAGAACACCAAGGCCAAGCCAAGAGAAAATTATACTTAGAGAAGTCCTATTGGATACAGGATGATAAGAAAAAGGTATAATGTGTGATGTATTGGACTGTAAAGTCAGATGATGTTTGGTTAATTTTGAACCTGTCATCTCCCTTTTTGCCTGGCATAAAGACTACATCTTTGAAGATCGGGAACCTTACTCTGAGCCTTATTTTATTGAGCTTGTGCAGATTTGCCACGACAGTATCACAGAAATGGTTGGTATTATGTTTGTAATGATGGACTATATGAATCTTTGAACTGAACAGATGCTTCATGTCTCTGAGGACTCAATCCACATTTTCTCCTCTACTGGAGATGGCCGAGTCTTGGTGGAGAATTAATCACTTACTTTCAGCCTGAGGCAAATCCATCATTGCATGGGAATACTGTGGTATGTTACTTTGTTAGAAGTTATTTTTGATTTCCCTCAACAGGCTCATATCTATTTAGTCTTTAAAAAATGGCATCGAAATTTAGGACACCGAAAACTAACCTTGAATCGCAATTCATCTTCTGTCAGCTGGGACTCATTTGTGGATGATATGCCTTATGGAGATCTCACTCACTCAGGCCAGACTCACTTCCCCTTTAATATCAGGGGAGAGAGGGACATCTAGTGTTTGATTTGTACACTCTTAAAAATAAAGGTTTTCCATGAAGAACCTTTAATATTTATAAAATATTTCCATTGCACAAAATATTATTTATAGCGTAACAGGATTCACACTAAGAAAAACCTGGTTCTTTAAAGAACTGTACACTGAAAGGTTCTTTGTGGAAGGATTTTATTTTTTATTTTGTGGCATCAGAAAACCCCCTTTTGGAACCTTTATTTTTAAGAGTGTACTTTTTTAAATACGTGCTTGAAAACATTATATTTCTGTCATGACAACTCTCAGAGTGTTTGAAATGGTAATAGATATGACAATGTTGATATGTTTGGTCTTGGTGGAATAGATGCTGCAGAGTAAGTACGGGACGGGACCACATGCTGCTGTGAGCAAGTACGATATGCTGATTCTGTACAATATAATCTACATGAATTACCTGTAGCAGATCTATACAGGTGGATCTGGGGAAGGTGGAGGGATTTTGAAAGCATGCTGCAACTACAACAGCAAATGCTGACCAAGTATTTGAGTGCTGAGCAATGAACTCATTGGGTACTGATACAAAAGGAACCAATCAGTTGTGCCCTATATCAGTGGTCCCCAACCTTGTTTGCGCCGCGGACCGGACAACATTTGATAAATTTACCGCAAACCGTGTGATACTCAGCGTAACTTCTGACGAGGAAGCGAAACACACCTCCTCGCCGTGAAATGCAGATTGAGTTAAGGATCTATTAGCCTTCACCATCAAGAGTTTCATGACAGAACTTTGTAGTAGTGCCAATACAAATGGAAATGAGTACTTTTGGTTAAGTAAACTGGTTAAAAACTATTGTTAGTGTTCGTATTTACAGCAGTGAGGCCCAGTTTTGAGCAGCAAGAAGCTGAAATGAACAAAACACAGATGAAATGCACCTTTTGATTGATTGAATTTTCAAATGAGGCTGGCTTCCAGGAGGACCTAGATAAAAAAAAAAAATCTAAAATGCAGTGTCATCCAATTTTTGGCTGAACTGGACTATAAAAAAAGATTCAGCAAACTTTGAACCAGAATCGAGACACTAAAGCAAAGCTATCCATCGCACACTGGCCTACCAGCATGGAGTCATTTATCCAAGTAGATTGTGTTATGCTTAGTGACAGATTGCAACACTGATTACAGGAGCCATTACCAGAGATCAACTCCTGTTGTGCTTCCACAAAACAAATCAATCATAATAATGGAGCAAAGTATGAAAATGTTTTACTTTATTCTCAGAAATCTGAAAATTCAAAGCTGCTATTAAGCTATACTGCTATACAGCTGCAATAACAACAGTAAAATGGGTCCTATTATGCCTTTTTACGAAGTCTTGATTTTGTTTTTGCGGTGTACTAGATTAGAATATGTTTTCATGCTTGATTGTTAAGAAAACACATTATTTTTCATATATTTTAGCTCATCTCTTCCCAGTCTGTCTCAAACACGTGGTTTAGTTCCGGTTTCAATGAAGCCCCTCCTTCTAAATACAAACTGTGCTGTGATTGGCAGATGACCTAGTGTGTTGTGATTGCCAGTACTTCTGCGTGTTCAGGAAATGTCCTGCCCCTCAAAAACAGCAAATTCTGCTTTTAGGTAAATAATTAAGGATGCTGCCACTTCCCAACAATGCTCATAAACAAGAAGATCTTCCAGAACGGATTTCAAGACTTTGCGAGAAAGAATTTCACAGTTTCAGGGTGGTAAGTTTTTTAGTAATTTTCTTATTGATTATAGATACAGTGGAATTAATTTATCTCGACCATGGTTAACTCGCCAACCCTATTATGTCTACGTTTTTATGTCGACCCTATTATGCCGAACCGCCAATCTCCCTATTTGTCTTTTCGGGTATGTTGATTCCTCTATGTCGCCGATTCCTAATATCTCGAGCACAACAGAGGGACAAATTCACCACTTCACATGGTTATCTCGTGACTAATGATCGTATCTGGTTCACTGCGCATGCCCTGATTTTGAAAACACATGGATCGCGGTCCATATAGTCGCTCTGTCAGTGACGCTTCACTCACAGTGTCGCGCAGCCGCAGAAGAACTCGCGAAAGTGGCGGAAAAATCAAGCCTTCTCGATGCCATCTTGGAAGAGGAGGTGCAGGAGTAAGCATTACTGTCCAGGAATTCCCAGATTACACTGACATCGACAAAGACGACATTACTGATAGAAGCTTAGAAGCATTTGTTTTCAAGCAGACCGTTTAAGGCAAAAAGCAACAAAGCATTTTAGAGATGGTAAAGAAACCACAGTAACCGTGTGTGCAATACTATCAGAACTGTGTTTGAGCGAAATGACTGTATTATGAGTGAATGTGTTTGTGTGTTGTGACTGTTTACGCTGTGAGCGAAATTGTGTTTGCAATGTTGGAGAATATAATTAAAGGTTTATATCGAGGATCGAAGGTGTTTTTTATTGTATACTGGTAAACCTCTGCTGTTCGTTTTTATAGCATGCCGATCACTCCATCAAATAAATTGGCATATTGGCTGTTGGTTATATCTATCATCGGTTATCTCGAACAACAGATTGTCCAGACAAAATGGAAGCGGCCACGCCTTACAGGAGATGCTTTTGTGCGTAACGTGTTGTACTCTCTTAGGTTCTGGAAGCTGTCCTCTGTAAACAAATATTAGAATTATAATTGTTACGTGTCTGTACTGTTACCTGTTCTTTTCCTGGTTCCTCACGTGCTCTCACAGTGTTTTTCCACTCACCTGTCTTGTAATCAACATCTCATTAGTTTTGTCAACTGTCTCATCTTCTAATCCTCTCCTACGTATATCTTCCCTGTGTTTCCTCCAGTCTTTGTCTGATCTCATTCATACAATGTTTTGTTTAGGTAAAAGTTCTCTTGATAACTCTTCATCTATGTGTTTCCTGAACTACTCACCCGTAACAGAAGATCGGACCCTTCTATGAATGAAGCAGCAATGTTCATCGCGCACACACGAAAAAGCTTGGACTTAAGAATTCAGGCATCTTGCTGCCTCTACTCCTTATGTTTTGGATAAGTGTGCACTATTACAATATAGTAGACCTCCCAGACACCTCTGGACTTAGCTGGAGAGAGGCCATCCTTACGCGTTTGGAGAGTGTCCTGCGTACCCCTGATCCAGACATCTAGTCAGTGCCAGCCTCTCCAGCGCCCTCTGCCAGGACAGCGAGCAGAGTATCCAAGTGTGTGTTAGCGAGACATACAGTCGGAACATTCCCTGCACTCCCCAAACTCCAGTCATCTCCTGCACTCCCTAATCTCCAGTATCCTCCAGCGCTCCCAGAGCTCCAGTCGTTCCCTGTGTTCCCTAAGCTCCAGTCATCCCCTGCGCTCCCTAAGCTCAAGTCGTCCCCTGCGCTCCCTAAGCTTCAGCCTGCTCCAATGAGCTATAAAACTGAGTGCCCACCAGAAGGGTGGGTGCCGGTCGTTTTAGTTTTCCTGAACTACTCAACTGTATCAATTTTCAGGAACAGTTTTAAATATAAATTAACCATTCCAGGTTTGTCGGCCTTAGGATAAACTTTTTCCAGAAAGGAAAAAACAGCAACAACATTCTTCATCTTCTCTTGTGCAGCTCAACCAGGCCTTGAACCCTTTCTTTATGAATTGTGCAGGAGGGGATTATTTAAATGAGTAACATTGTGACTTCACAAGATCTGGAAAAAACCCATTGTAGCCCAGACAAGCCATTCATTGTATTTCTTGAAAAGTATATTCTATTAAATAAAATATGTCCCTTTGTAAAAGACTTTGAGCTTTGTAACCTTGCAGATCTTTTTTATGCACAAACAGCAACATTACAGACTAACTAAAGTTAAAAAGCATAATAGGACTCCTTTAAAATGTATTCTTATGTTAAGTACGCTTCAACATTAGCCTGTTTATATTTGAAAAATGATGATACAGATATACAAGGATTTTGGATATTAGGGTTTACCTGAGCCACACACACACACACACACACACACGTTGAGTTTCCATGTTTTATGGGTACTCTCCATCAGCATAATGGTTTTTATTCTGTATTCTACCCCATACATGTTCCCAATCATTAAATTCCCATTACAGAATACTTTATATTTAAATATATTTTAGATAATATATATAAAATATTAAGTGCATTAATACATGGTTATATAATATAATTATAATAATTTATTATTTGCCCAGGGAATGCAGTGTTAAGCTCTGTTGTACGCATTCTGAACTATAAACAGGGAGATCTGAAATCAAACAGCGATCAAAATCATAACATTTGTACTGGGACCCTTGCCATCTCTGTCCTGACTCTTTCTGCCCATGTCCAAAAATCATACGCACAAAGATATTATATAATATAAAATGGGTTCATGAATATTAAGTGTAACTAAACGTTCAGTCCAAAAGGTGGCAGCAAAACTTTACAGGAGCTTAAATTCTACAGACAGAGAGAGAGAGAGAGAGAGAGAGAGAGAGAGAGAGAGAGAGAGAGAGAGAGAGACTAAGCAGCAAAAGTGTTTTAAGGATTATTATTGCACTAATTATACATGATACAATTATACATTTATATGTTTGCCTACTTTTTTCACAATAAGGAATGGTAGTGCTGTATTATGGATATGATTATTCACTACATCTTGAATTTAGCTTATTGGTAAAACATTAT
Source organism: Rhodeus uyekii (assembly GCA_037043235.1). Classification (NCBI taxonomy): domain Eukaryota; kingdom Metazoa; phylum Chordata; class Actinopteri; order Cypriniformes; family Acheilognathidae; genus Rhodeus; species Rhodeus uyekii. Next base: position 96,866 of record JAWRVZ010000227.1, read on the forward strand.
TGCTTCAAGCATGAACCTAGATGATTTATAGTTTTATAGATTTATAGAAAAAAACATCAGTTTCTCAATAGGCTTATGGAAGTAAACAGATCGTATCCAAACACAAGTCAAACAACTGCTTTTCAGGGAAATGTATTTTGTTGTAAGGATATTTAGTTATTTGTACAAGAAAACATGACAAAATACTGATTAAGAAATGTTTTTTGTGCCTTGTTTGTTTAAAAATGCTTACAATATAAAATAAATACCAAGGATGCCAATTTTCTGTAGTAATTATTACAGAATTAAGCAATTAGTGTTAGTAATGTTCAATAAGTTCTACCATTCCGCTATAAGGTTATAGTCATCTCTGACAGGTGAACAGGTGTTTTGTGTATTTTAGCAAAGTGGGAGCTCTGCACTGACCCGCCAGCATTCAGGACAGGCACTGTATGTTTTTTTTTTTGTACTGACTCTGCAGAAAGAAAACAGTTGGTCTGTAGATAAGGAGCAAAACGATGTCAGTCACTTTAGAAATTATTGACCGATCATGTGGCATTCACATTTGTTTTTCATTCACTGAAAAACAAATAATTTAGATATTTTAAAAGAGTGGACTATTCTAAACATAGAAGCGATAATGTTTTATTGACTGCTGACCTGTTTTGTATGTTTGGATTTATCAATATAAGATTGGTATGAAACAACGCTTACATATCTGCAATGTGTGATGAGACAGTTGCACGACTTGTACAGAGTTATTTGATATCATCTTTGGTATCCCGCCATTGTAATGTTTAGATTATTAAATATGGTTAAGAAAATGTATCTATCATAAGAAGCAAAGTCATGTTTGTTTGGACAGCAGTGACTATTGTCTTAGTAGTTTCCATGTGTTCAATTAAAGAATCAGTGTGAATCTTTAGTGTACATATTAGGTAACATTCAAAGAGAGTATTTATATTTCACTCATACACATCCCTGCTGCATATGTCCTTTTATTCACGCCAGGCCCAGTGTTACAGGACAGCAGGAACGGATTGGGACTGCTGGGACTGGGATAAAAGCCTGGAACCTTCTCCAGCCCAACTCACCCCACAGAGAAATATTTTCCACCATATGTATATGCTCTACGTACAATCTTTTCCCACCATATGTATTATGCGTAAACATTGTGATAGCAAAGCTACAATTTCTTAAGTGTCACATGATCCTTCAGAAATTACTCTATGCTGATAGGATGCTCAATTATTATTAAGTATTACTGCCGCTCAATTATTAAAAATGGTTCTAATTATCAATAAAGAAAATAGATTTTGCTGCTTAATATTTTTGTGGAAACAGTTATCTTTTTTTCAGGACTCTTGAGTTTTTATTAAAATGTATTGATTTAATGTGTCTAAATATAATAAAATTATTAATATAATTTAACTTTAGATTTCTTTTCTTTGACTTATTAACTAACTAACAAACTAACTTATTTATTCAGCTTAAGCTTAACAATTAATTTAAAACATTTTATGAAACTTTTTAAAGAAAATCTTACCCCAAATTCAAATTTAAGTGGTAATGGATCAGTGATAGAGCTATATTATGAATATGAGTATTTTTCTTAGCATGAGTCTGCTTGAATTTGAATAGATTTACAGTTAAAACAAGATGTAAAAAAAAATCTATTTCACAAAAATAGACAGTTAAACTGATAAACTATATAAACAAGCATATTTCAGGGAAATATATCTTGTTTTAAGGATTTTTTTAAACTGGAAAACATGGCAAAAAACTGATTGAGAAATGCGTGTGCCTTATTGCTTTGAAAATGGTTACAATATATATATTAAATATATATACAGGAACGTTTTTGGAATGACTAGGACAAAACAGAATGCTAAATACAAGTTCAGTTTAGTTATTTATTTATTTATATCTGACAGTGCATCTGTTTTTATAGTACAGTAAATAGTCTAGCGTTCCCTGATGACAGACTGCACACAACAAGCCTATACAAGAAACCGTTTGTCTTTAAAGCAATCTGTCTTATGACGCATTTAATGTTTTTTGTTCTCAGATTGTGTTACAAAACCTAAACACTTGGACTCAGAGAGCTTATTCAGCACATAATAGAACCATTTCATATCCCGGTCAATTGTTCATCTGTTATTCTCTGCTTAATCCAACAGAGGGCCAAATAATCAACTGATATGACCCCACGCTGGCAAAGTCCTTAAATGGCCCTAACATGTCTCAACTGCTTTACACAATAAAGCAATTATAATTCACCTATTCTCTGCTAAATTAAATTTCTTGTACTATTATTAAGGGGATTTTGGTAAGTCTTATTACACAATAAATGACATTTCAAGAGATGATCCAAAAGGGCATTTAACATGTTATTAAAGGAGCACAATGCATTGAATGGATGAGCTCAGCACCACAGATATAACACAAATGCATAATTAAACAGCATATCATGCACAAGAATGATCAGACTTTTAATCAGTCTCTGGCCCGAACAATACAAATCTAAATGGATATGAAATGTTTAACATGTTTCAAACACATTCTCATTCTCTGAGAATGTATTTACCACAGAATGATTTTAGAGCATACCGTGTTGCTTTAAGGTTATGTCAACATTTCTACTTTATCATGTTGAGCAATAAGATAGGAATCCTATTTATTCAACGTTCTTATTTGGTTCAGATAAACAAATCATCGAAAACTCCTCCCTGAAATATGAATCTAATCGACAAAATACATTTGATGACTGGCCTTTAATCTTTGAAACAGTAGAAAATATTGTTTATTATGACTTCTGTTTTTCTGTGTCTTAATAAAATAAGCCAAAACGCTACTATGAAACCTCTATTTGTGGACATCTCCAACTGTTTACTTCGGCATTATCTGTGCAAAAGTACATCTTTTCCGTGTTTTTACTCTGAAAGAGCAAGCACAACAAAGGTTTGCCAGGACGTGACCATCTTAGCTTTTTGGAACACCAAGTCATTTCCAGCTCCTACATCCCTCTTCCAAGGTAAAGGAATGCAGCATAAAACTGTCTTTAAACAAATGTCATTTTTAATGTCACTTAAGCCAAAATAATTTCAAAGGAAAGGGAAAAACAAACTGGTAAAAGACTTACAGGAACATTTTATTTATAAAGCATTGGATACGGAACACTGCACACACGCAATATTTGTACCGGCAACACGCAAAGAGTACGAGTTGAGCCTGAATATGATTCAGCCTTAAGAAAAAATGGCATTTGTATTTGATTGAGTGAAGTAAACAGGGGAAGTACTATGGGTTTGCTCTCTCTCAGGCTTCCGCCCCTCGGCAGCACTGAAGTGCACATGTTGTAGAGCATGCTTTTACTCCCTTCCTAACTTCGCTCCTCCCCGACTGTGATGTTGAAGGGAAAGTGGGCGGGATCTTTTTGTGCGCTGATCGGCCTGCTTCACCAATCAGAATGATTCCTCCTCCCTCCCTTCCAGCCCTCTCCTCCTTCCCTCCACCTCCTCTCTTGCTGTCTGCACTGCATGCACGCACAGGGGCAGGGAAAAGTGCGGGGCTGGTGACAGCGAGAAGGAAAAAAAGCAAAAAACAAAAGCAAACAAAAAAACAGGAGCAGCTTCTGGTTTTTCTTTCAAACGCATTCCCGCTGCATCATTACGAGCGAACAGGCACCCCAGCTCATAAAAACCTGCGTAGTGTGTGCACACAAACACACGCTCTGGCACTAGCTGTCGAGAAGGATCAACTCACAGCAGCTTCTCCCGTGGCACCTGGTACACTTACGCACAGAAGGTGGACGAGAGAGCACCTGGAGCAGGTGCAAGAGAACCCACGGCTACCGTCTAACTCCCTCGCGGGGAACCTGACCTGCCTGATGTCAAACGAGGAGTGCCGTTCGCCCATCGGCCTGGACTGCTGCAGCTGCTGTCTGGATCTGGCCAATGGCTGCGAGCCCGAGCCGGGCCAAGCAGGCCATGCGAGCCTGGGCAGTCCAACGTCAGTCAACCACTTCAGACAGCTCCGAGACCAGCTTCACTTTCAGAACCTAAACACAGATAAGCTCAACAACATCATGAGGCAGGACTCACTGGAGTCGGTGGTGCGGGACCCCTGTTACCTGCTCAACGAGGGCATCTGCAACAGCAACATCGACCAAACCATGCTGTCCATACTGTTGTTCTTCCACAGGTATGTGAATAAACTCACATCAAGCAGATGCATCACACACCTGCTTTGGCACAGATCATAAAAACCGCAAAAGTCTCTTCCAGAGCTGTGATTGCTGGTTAATGACCAATGTCACGATGTTTGAATTTAATCACAACAACAATCTGTGGTTTTCACTTATGTAATTATGGCCTCGCTTGGCTAACTAGTTATTCCTGACTTTAAGTATAGTGTTGAGTGATTTTTCTTGGTTTTTGTAGGTATCACTATTGTTTTGTTTGAACCAAATCAGTCTCTAGGTCATTTTAATTGATTTGGGTGAATTAATTCATCACTTATTCATTTACAACCACCAGCCAACACCAATAACTGTTACACAATCTCAGTTTAAACACTGAACACTACTAGTTATTTACACTTACTGATAAAAACACGATTAAAGACCATGCTCAACTGTGTTATTTAAGAACAGGGTGGCTCACGCTCTCTGCAGGGTTCCAGGAATGTGTAGATTGGTATGAAGAACATGCCTTCACGCATGCAACTTAAGAGGATCTTGAGTCAGTCCATCTTATAGTAGTTCCCACTTCTTAAATACTTCCCCTTTCATTAAACTCATCAGGTTCATGCAATAAATGTGTGCAAATATTCTACAGGTGCATGTGTTTTGTTTTTTCCCTAGCCAGTCTGACTTGTAAGACACCCATTCATTTAAAAACTATGGCCAATTTACATACCATTCTGGCATAGTCTTTCACCCCATAGCTGAAGTATGCAGCAAAACAAATTCCTCTCCAGGTAATGTGCGTGTTTACACAATTTAATGATTTAACTCAAAAGAGTTTCCAAAACAACCCTGGATGCATCGAAATCTCATAAACCTTTACCATTTGCTTCAATCTAACATCTGACAGTGTTTGTACATAATACTGAATTTTGGAACAAGCCGATGTGATATACTACAGCATATTAAAGTGTCAAAAATGGATTGCAAGCCATCCTAAGCAGGTATTTGGCAAAAGTGTCTAATCAGGATCAAGCTCACAGCACATTTTTCCGTGAAACCATGCTCTCCAAACTGAAAATAAACATATATGGATATAAGGATAGTTTGTTAAAATCCGATCGTGTTTGAAATGTTTAGTCTGCGGGAGAATAGAGATGTGACCTAGTGGAGAACAAATGTTCAAGCCAGGTAAATAGGCGATTACAAAAAGATTGAAATGGATTTAATTGACATTTGTATCCAGACGATAAGAATGCATTCCATATGCTGTTGTAATAACGCACATCACTTTGAAAATATTTAACGTCAATCTAGCAGACATATGGATTAAATGCTTATAGCTAGTCTGTAATGGTGTCTTAGGTAACATTATTATTCATACCTGCTCAAATTGCAATCTCTATTGACTGTCATAGTATAATTAATATTGGTTCATATCACCAAGATCGGCAAGTCAGCAAATCATTTTCACTGAGGCATAAAAATTCATATTTGAAACAGCTATTGTAAATGAAAAGATCTGAATGACTAAAAAAAGGAGCATGCATGACATAATAATGAAACAATTTGCATTTAACAAGCTATTGCATTTAACAGTACAAAATAAGGTTAATCGCTTCAAGTTTTTAATTGCTATGTAGATGAATTAATCACATAATGATAAAAAAATCCAAATGAATGACCTCTTATGAATAGTTATTAATAAAACAAACCAAACATTTAAATGTCCTTGTGCTCTAAATTTGATGTAATAAATATTAATAGAACATGCGATATAGAGTCTTCAGCGGAATCTTATTTATGGCTGTTCTAATAATGCGATAAAGTTATTGCTCAGCATCTGTTTTACGACAGGACAATGTACTTCTTAACCTTACTGGGACACCTCTGAAATTATTGTGTGCCAGTAAATGTTTAATCTTCTTTATCGGGGTGTCCTCAGTTTTATACGTGGCAGTGAAAGGTTACAGTTTACATAATTAGCTTTTCTTTATGAGCCCAGTGTCGGGATGTAAACAGGAGCAGTGTGCGTGGGACCTCTGGCCCAATGGCACTTCACAGTCTCAGTTACTAAATACATAACAGTCAACAATTCAACAGCCCTCTGTTTTAATATGATCCAATAGCCATTGTTAGTCTGTACACAAACCATTCTTCATGACAGGAAGGCAATTCTCTTTTTGTTGGACCACTCTCTGCCATGGGATAGGCCTACTTTCCTTGTGATCCCAGTAATTTAACTAAATTGTCAGTCTAGTGTCTTATGGATGAGATTATTCCCCTCTGTCCTCCTTATACGGTATAATAGTTCATATTTCGAACTTCTTGTAGACTAATTACTAACGTATTTGAGTTTAGGTCAAAGGTTCTTGATGTCTTGAGAAAGGAACATTGTGTTATTGATAGAACAATGATAAGAAAGGTGTGTCGGTTTAATAGGAGGTAGGAAACAAAGTAACAGAGGTCTTGCCAACAATAAGTCCCGTTCACTAAACCCTCAGACATATTTCTAAAATGCCAGTGTATTCACTTAATATGCAAAGCTGTAATCCACATCTCCAGGCATGCAGAGACATGGATCCAGACATGCCAAGTTGAACTGCTCATGATCAGCACCATGTTGTCTGGGAGCCAGTGTTTTCTGGGAATTATCCATAGGGATTTAAATAAAAGGTGTGTTTCTGGTGCCTGATTAATGGGTGCGATTGCACAACATATTAAAGTACACTCATGCACTTTTTAAAAGTTGAACAAATAATACAATTAATAGTACTTTTGGGAAATGTATTTATGCATTTTAAATGACATTTAATAATTTCAGTTGTTTTATTTCATTTTTAATATAATAGTTTTCATATTTATTTAATTTTAATTAAATATTCAATTACATGCTATGCTAAATAATTAATCAGTCCAATCAGAACTTTTTTTAATTGCATATTTAAAAAAATAAATTAATCAAAACACCAAAATATATTATTTAAATATCCTTGGTGAGCTCTAAATATAGTGTAATACATTTTAATATTTATAGCATATATTTATTCTACAGTGAAATCTTTTTTATGACTCATTTGATTCTTAAAATGTGATAAAACTAGCTCAGGATCTGATATCCTATCTGAGCTTCACTCCAGTTTTATGATAAGACTATATACCTCAGATGACTGAGAACTGATGATGTCTACAGCGACTACAACACAAAATATACGTCCGGCAGGGAAAGAGCTCACAGTGTCATGCCAATACTGAGCCAATACAGCACCAACTGCAAAGAACATGTGGAAATGCGTTAGGATCGCATGCAAAAAGGTCAATTTTATGCACATATTGTTGCGAGCAATTTATCGAAGAAAAACAAACGAAAAAGAAAGAGAATTGAGAATAAGACCCTTCACCTTTGCAAAAAAACAAACAAACAAACAACCCCATAAACATGCATTACTCTTGGGAGCAATGTTCTACTTAAATCACACCTGAAATCCATGTTCAAATGCAAAGTATGCAAAAACTTGATAAAAGCTATCTAGGCCTTCCAAAACATGATGGAAGGCGTTACCTTCATGGTCAATACCCATATGAGATAACATCTGAACCCTCAGCCTTGACCAAACTGACCCCAATATCGCTGACCAAACAGTTTGATTAACAAACAAAAGTTAGAACAGCTTGTTCTCAGGCTCAAAGGAGAATTTTTGTCTGCTTCTGTAAAATTCTACAGTAAAAGAAAGCAATTCTGCAATATAAGTTCAAACTTTTACTGTAAAAGTGAAAAGTTGCAATCATTAGGCTCCCAAAAGGATCTAAAGGGTATATGCAAGGGATAATTCGCAGCTAGCTGTGCATTGAACAATATGAATGCACACCTCAGCTTCACATCAGGTGGTTCTTTTCCTCCACGTTGTGCATTAAAATCATTTAACGCACAGAGCGCCATGGATTATCTAGTGTATTGCTTCTGTGTGCTTTAATGAAAACAGTGCTGTAATATACAAGAGAGAGATTAAACTGACCTGGAACTACAATTTTATTGGACACCTTCCAGCCAATCAGAATTGAGCATTCAGACAGACCATGGTACAGTATGTACCACACATAGCACACTTAGGATTGCTTGACAAAACATATGAATCAGACGTACAAGTGCGCACTCCCACATGCTAAGTCACTCGTATGTCTGCACACTTCGTCTCCAGCCAGCATGAAATGGAGGCACTGCTAATAAAAGGCATCCAGCACATCACATGAGGAAAGAGAGCTAATGTTCGCCACATGAGAGCTCGAGCTTTTAGTTCTTAAGACGTTGAGGACTTGTTGAATTAGAGACTTGAGAAATCCCTATCAATATACACAAGTAGTCCCGATATGCCATAATAACAATCAACACTCCCGTCTACAGCAGAGGACAAAAACGTATCAAAAGATGAAACTATTTAGTGAGAGATCCTCCTAAAGCCTGCAGGATATTTTCCGGAAGGGAACACACAGCAGACTGTTACATAAAACTTCTGGGGTCATGAGGGTTTCGGCGGTTTTGGCGGAGCGTTCTTTCTTTTAAAGTTGTTTTGAGAACGTCAGGCTGAATCTGCACTATAAGCGTGAAGAAATCAAGGCTTTTGAGAAAACCCAGGCCTGGAACCTCTGAGCATTATTTCCAACCATCCCTGGCTTTCACATGCCTATTTATTTCACATGGTATAAAGAAGCTTAGACATACATTACAGCACATTCTGAAGACATGCAGACCACTCCCAGCTGTGTCAACATGAGCAGGAACACTTTCATAAGACGGCTGTTTCAGATGAATAGGAATACCTTAAATGCAGATTTGCAAAGGACTGCAAAGCTGTGATATAACACTTAGTACTCATATACAGTCTAACATATAGTCTAGACAGTTTGGCTGAATTCGAAATAGCATAGCCTACTTTTCATGCCATAATTTTTGCACATTTTGCATGCTTTGTGGTATGCTCATCTGAATTATATGGCAGAAATGGTCAGAGTATTATGCATGCTATGTCGAATTCAGCCTTTACAAAAAAAACAACTTGCATGAATAAAATTGGTAATGTGGGAGCAGGTGGTGGAATTGAACCTGAGATTAGACTACCTGATTTTAGATGTGGACGATGACTTGACTTTATAGAATCAAGTGAGTTTGAAACTTTGCATTCGCTCGCAAACCTTTTGAGTTCTTTGCGAGCGAACGTAAGGTTTTTTGGGGGGAAGGTTTTATTTTTTCATCACCTTGTCCCTTTAGAGACTCCATAGGAATCATTCGTTGCCGGAAATATACAAAGCTACAATAGAGCTTAAAGATGCAAGCAACTCAATATTACGTTTTTGTGTCTATTAAACTGTTATATAAAAGCAAAAGCACACTCGGAATCGCGCCATTGGACTAAATAGCAACATGCTTGTGATTTCTTATGGCCGCACAGAGCTCTTTCTAGCGTGACATTGCTCATGCGGTTTTAAATTTAGACCCACATACTAAAAAAGTGACTGGTGAAAAGCAATACACATTCCACCCGCCTTAGATCGCTTGCCATCAATTTCCTCCTTCATAAATATAAAACCTAATGAATTGATCATGTCTAAGCTTGAGTGCGACAGTCTTTTGATGCGACACATGCGATACATTCAGTCATGCAGCTGCTCTGAAAATTAAACCTCCATTGAGCTTGTGCTGTGAGAAGAAGTCATTTTGCATTGATGATTCTGATTATGAGTTCACACGCAGTTCCGAAAGTAGCGCGTGTTATCCTCAACACAAGCTGTTTTCGATAAATGGTTGCACATAGTAGTCGGGGTGCTGTTCTAAAATGCAACAGGTGGATCAAGTTTCACAGCGGCTTAACAGGTCAATTGTCTTCATGGCCGAGGCTTGTTCAGTAATTTACTTGTCATAGTCAGACAGACACGCACAGAGGTGTATAATATCCATTTAATTGGCTAACTGAATAGCAGCATTGTTGTGACTGGGCTGGTGGAGAGTTGACAGCGAGCCAGAGGCTGGGGGCCAGCCCAGGCTTTGTTGTCTGGAATAAGGTGCTCCTGTTCCCAGAAGGAGGGTTCAGGGTACTGACAGGCACTGTCTGCAAGCCCACCCAGCACTGGCATGCACTCATCCAGAGCGGCCATGCTATAGCCAAAACACAAACATAGTTATTGAGGGCACTGGAGTGCCTCCGGGTCCATGACCTGGGACAACGGACTGAATGTTTAGACAGGCTAATAAAGAGACATTGTGCTGTTAGTTAATCTAACAGGGACCAAATCATGTCACTGACAATCATGTGATATAAATGTTGCCTAATAAGGCTTACTATGAGTGATACAATGTTATGGTGGGAAAAGGATGTGAAAGTATCTCAAATCCATTGGACTCGTGTACTGTATTGCAAAGTCTTCGAGCAAAAGAATGATTCATTCTTTAGGGTCAGTAAGATTATTATTTTATATTATATTATATTATTTGGAACTACATATTATATAGTTGTTTATGAGCAAATTGTTATACTTTAAAAAAAAAAAAAAAATAATAAGAGAGGGGAGTACCGTATTTTCCCGCATATAACCCGTAGACGCAGATAATCCGCACCCTCATATAGCGTTTAGGGGGGGGGTTATATAAACCCGCACCCTTATATAACCCGCACCCATAGATTGATGAACTTTTTTGTGTAAGTTCACATGTCGAATTTCGAATGTTGCTCGCATGATGTCAATTATCCATAACTGTTCAGGCTCGGTACACAGTGCTTGTGTGTGAAATTCAAACGATAAGAAAACAAACACAAGTCAGAATCGGAAGAAAAAGCAGTCTCTCTCGCTGTGCAGCAGCACGTCCCTTAAGAAGCGCATTCTACAGGTGTTGATCACTGGATGAGATGAGAAGAGCCCGCCCTCATGGCCCGCCCTCACACCATCTTGCATGATTAACAGGTCAGACAGCCTATCAGCGCCACCTCTCAGAGTGATAGTACAAGCACCAGAGACAACAACCCTCGCAAGAAAGAAAAACAGAAAGAAAATACCGCAAAAAAAAAAAAACCTTAGGGAACCTTAGTCCTTAGGGACGTAACAAATATATTGAAATATTATTACGTGTAAAAAATGTGGGATATAGACCGCACCCTTATATAACCCGCACACCCTGCGGGGTTTGTGAAATCTGGTATAACCCGCGGGTTATATGCGGAAAAATACGGTTTTGCATCACAGTAGTACATAATATTTTAAAATCTATTCTAATAGAAAGCGGTTATTTTAAATTGTAATATATTTCTCAATATTACATTTTTGCGGTATTTTTGATAAAATAAGTTAGCATAAATTAACTACATAAAAAACATACAAAATATGAGTTTTCCACACTTTTGAACACAAGTGTATGGAGCACAAGTCAAATGCATTGACTACTTTATGGGTTGTTGTGTGTGCTTGTGTGGAAAACTCATCTTTTGTATACGAGGTTTGGAATGAGACAAGGGTGAGTAAATGATGACACAGTCTTGCTGAACTGTCCCTTTAAAGCCAGTGTAGGATATTTAGCAAAGAGGTCAGATCAGTTACTTGTGAAATTAAATTGCCCTGGTGGCTTGTGAAATAGCCTCATGGGTTCATGGTTTGTTGACTTGTTAAACACCCTTTTGGATGGCTTAAATTGTGTTTAGTTCAGGGTAAAACAGATATCTGATCATGTGTGAGACATAATAGCATTGTGATCGCAGACGTACGGGACTGTATCCTTAATTTTCCCCAAGGCCACTTTAATTAAATGTACAGCATCGTTTCATTTCAAGTGACATTATTCTATTGTGTCCCTATTAGTGATTATATATATTATATTACTGTATATTATATTTGGATCTATACATTTATGATTGGTTGACAACATTTATTGATGTGTTTCAGTGAATTGTTCTTGTTTGCTTTGTTTATGAGAATGTAATGATGTGGAAACCATCAGCATGAGTTGTTTATATGATGATACAGAGGTGAGTCCTGCAAAAAGTGCTTGTCCCTTATTGTCTTATCTGCTCACACCCTGGCAATGACGTTCACTAAGATAATGACAGAACCTGTCAACAGTAGTCTGCCCTCTGCAGCGTTTGCCCTTGTTATATCAGCGTCTGGGAGCCCACGTGGGCTGAGCAAAATCTGTGTATGACTTTCTCACACCGCACGCAAAGCATGCAATTATTTTAGCACCCATATTAACAGATTAAGAGTATTCACACTGCCCGCCCTAGAAGAGCAGTGCTGCATATGAGGAACGCAGCAAAAGGTATGAGTAGAGTTTCGGTGCTGAGTCTGTTTTTTTCCATACATATGAGCTGAACTCAACAAAAAAACATGTTGAAATGCACTATAAACCTATTCATCAACATTATATTTTGGACTATAGTTTTTCATGAAGGAACGTAAAATAATAGGGTGAATTAACCATTGTTGGATCAAAAGACGTATGTCTGGCTTGAAGTTTCTGCACAGACCTGCAGTTCAGTTAGAATGAATGCATAATGTGATTTATGCTTTACTTTCGCACTGTTTGATTGTATTAAACGGCTTTAGGCGTTGGTATTATACCTTGTCAGATGTGATGAGATAAAGCATTGATATATTTTGTCCGTTTTTTAATTTCTATATCTGTTGAACATTCGATTTCCCAGGTGAAATCCTGCTGCACATTACATATTAATCTATATTAAAAAGATTATAGCTTTTATTCATTTAATAATTGTTTCTATTATTTATAATAATAAAAACTTGTTTGATTTATCTATTAAACATCAAATGTCTTCTGATTGCCTATAAATGTTAATTTTATTATTTGTTAAATTTATTTAACATTATTATTTTTTTAATATTTTATTTGTAACTTTAAAGACCTTTACTGTATCTGTAATCGGTGCAATCTTATGCAATGATTTAAAATAACATTTTTGTCTTAAATAAAACAAATTTGCTTTTTAAGCACATTTTTAGGTTACAGTACCTGACAAAACGTTTTTAATGTGTGAGGTACTTTCACTTTGTGTTGGATAGAACAGACCTCTATGGAAAATGTTTTTCCACTGTGCAAGTCTAAACGTTAAACCATGACAAGCCGTGGGTCATCATGAGGCTGTCTTGCCTGGGCTGGAATACTGTGCCCTCCAAAATACCTATAGACTAGAGTGAATGAATCAGCTTACATCATTCCAGTGTTAGATTCTCCACAGAATTGCTGTATAGCATCCAAGCAGGGTGTTATAACTCTACCTATGTATTTTGCCCATCTAACATGTTACAAACCAGCGGAAAATCGTCAATGCACTGGCGTGTTGGACATGCTTATAGCAGGTTGCAGTAAAATCAGTGTTCGTGTTGCTACGCAATGAACAATTTTAAGTCCAAAACAGCTCTTTCACAGTTGTTTTTAGACTCGGGCGGTTAATTAAAGGAACTTGGTCTCTCAAAACACTAGTCTCACGCAACAGAACTAAAACAATATTTCAAGTAATAAAAGCTGAGACTGTTTTGTGGCATAAGTTCGCAAATTTGTATTTGACTGTCCACTTTGATTAAGAATATAATATAGTAGTATAATATTAGGAACTCTGAGTCATCCAACACAACATACAAAGCGTGTCTAATACATATTATGTACAGTGTTCATAGATGAATAGAACTGAGTTTATCTTGATGTACTCAATGAAAATTGTGAATATGGTATGGATGCCACTAATTAATTAAATAACAAACATGGAGCGGTTTTATCGCAACAACTTAAAAGCATTTTGTCCCATAAGCATATAATTCATTTAAAATGACAGACTTGATGAAGGAAAGGCACTGTGCCTTCCTTTAAATGCAGAGCTCTTGTGTGAAGAGATGTTGACTGACTTAGACACGGCTAAATCTAAACAGATATGACTTACAAGCTTTATTTATGTAGGTTTATGGTTTGTTGCCGTTTATTTCCAAAGAAAAGGAAGAGCAGAATAGAGTCAATGACGCTGATTCATTAGGCTTGTTTCTGCAGTGGAATCGACTTGTTTGCATGAACAACAGAACGCAGTTCTTAAGTAACCTTCCTGTCCTTTTATCGGAAATGTTTGGGACATCCTGGAAACCCTTTGTAAAGCTCTTTTGCCAAGTATCTTTCCATAACATGTCTATGCCAGTAGACTGCTATGTCTTTCATTCTTATTGACTCGAACAGTGATAAATGATAACCAAGTTCAGTCTTGGATGTCTTGTAAACCGGATGAGGTTGCACAATCCAGCAATAGCAAAAAAAGGTGATTGTGTTAGCTCGATAAAGCCAACAAACTGATCTATTATTTAAACTTCTTCGTAAATAACATTTAAACAGTATCTTCACCTAGAGTTTTAAAGCTACAACCACCACACTCAGGTCAGAGCTTCAGACTGTTCTGACTCGGGTTATAACATGTTAGCAACATGCTAATTCATGTTAACAACATGCTAATTCATGCTAATGTGCTAAACATGATTATGCATGCTAGCAATGTCCTATCAATACCAACAACATGCTTATTCATGCTAACAACATGTTAATTCATGCCAGTAAAATGCTAATTCGTGTTAGCAACTTGTTAAAACATGCTAATTGGTAGCAATATCTTTCTCTTTCCACTTCACTAAATTGAAAGTTTGTCCCAATGAACTTTACGTTCTAGTTTTAATAACTTTTTGAGAAGTCTGACGTGTAGAACGGTTGCTTAAAGTAAAAGTTCACCCAAAATGAATATTATGCCTGTAAAAGTATTGTAAAAGGGTAATAAATTATAGTCCAAGTCTTCTGAAGTCACATGTGTGGAACAACCTGAAAGACATTGTTTGTCTAGAACTTCAAAGAAATAATTCTTCAAATTCACAAAAGCGGCCTGAAAGGCTTGAATGATAACTTTTATTGTACTTTTATGATGCTTTTGTCACCTGTTTACTTTTAGCAGTGTCTAACAGTTAGTGAACTTAATCTTGACAGCCCGATTACCCGTTTAATGTACACGAGTTTCCAGAATTCTTTTAAGAAAATCATATTTTGTTAGATTGTCAGCGAAGTTAAAAAGTAGCAATGAAGAGCCAAACCTGTGAACAAGATGCACTTTGTAAGCCATAACTTCTTTCAGTTGTTTACAGTATCTGCCATGTTTAATTTGCATGACTAGCGTTAGCATGTAGTTTGTTTTTCGTGCTGCTACCGTCTTGTGTTGTGCCAATTACTAGTGCCACTAACTACGTTTACAGCAGCATTCTTTCCACTGATATGTCATGGAATGGATCATCATGATAGGTTGGTCATGCAAGCAAATACAATTAGACAAATGAGTAAACAGAACAGTGAACTCTGGGACAGGCGAATGTAACTTATGAACGAAGCTCTGCCAAGAAATCTAAGACACTGGAATCTGGAATGTGAAACATGCTGCTCTCAGCCTTGTCCAAAGGTGCATTGGGTTCTTTTTGGACTTAAACTACAGAACTGTGGCCCAAATTTGCAATCTCCCAGGGCCTACAATTCATGACATGTAATTTGTTAGAGAACTGAGCAGCTCTTATGTCCGATAAGAGCTGTTCTAGTCTTCATAAAACACACTTAACTGTTCATTAAGACTTGTAGAGTGTGGCTTTCTCAACACCAAGGTCAGAGGTTCGATGGGATCACACAATAAAAATATACTTTAAACTCACTGTGGATCTACATGCACATCTACAACTTTTTGGGGGTAAAATTAATAGTGGGGGGAATTTAAAATCCCATCTGACTTTAAAAGGAGCTCTTCACAAAAAACATCAAAGCAGCAGGTGAGATTCTCACTTAATTCAAGCACATATACACTACCGTTCAAAGGTTTTGGGATTATATTTATTTATTATTCTTTTAACGGTTTTGAAAAAAATCTCTCAGAGGCTGCTTTTAAATGCTAAAAATAGAGTAAAATATTAATATTGTGAAATATTATTACAATTGTACTGTTTTACATTTCAATATATTTGATCAGCAGCCATTCCTTCAGTCTTCAGTATTACATAACCCTCAGAAATCCTTCTAACATGCATATGCATCCAATTTGCATACAAAGAAATACATACAAAGTCACAGTGGAATAATTTATTATTAAGTCATTTAAGACGGATTGGATTTGCTGAGGTGAATGTACTGAACATTAGTCTAAAGTTCAGGATGAAGTATGGATCAACAGGACATTTATCTTTTCCTCCAAAACAAATATTTACTCTAAATTGAAACAACGCCAGTCCGGTCCAGCTCAGACACATGGAAATTATTGTAAAGCTTGCCCAAAGAATTATGATTTTCAAGGCATACTCATAGCTGTTCATTATTTCCTTTGTTGCTTAAACAAATTGATGCAAACCTTACAGAACATATGCTTCCATGGAAAGTGTGCTCTAGATGAGACACACCTTTATGTTAAGTGTTAACTAGATACATTACTAGAGGGTAAAAGACTGAACTTGTATGAGCGAAATGTCTTGGCATGTTAAATAGATTTTTAATGCAACAGTACTTTTCATATCTTTTCTGAAGTTTAATCTATGATGCGATCAGATATATGTGGGCAATAAGTAAAAGGGTAATGAGAATTATTTTAATTACTTTGTCATTTTATGTAAAAGTATCTATAAGACTATATACACACATTTTATAATAATAATAATAATAATAATAATAATAATCATAATCATAATTGTTATTACCAACTTTTGTTACTTCCTTGTTCTCCAGAGCAGTATCAGTAACAAAGTTAATGTATTTATTTCAACAGTACATACTTCTACTAGGCTCTTGCTTTTATAAAACTGTTTAATAGACAAAATACGTAATGTAGAGTTACTGGGAAAATGTCTATAAAAGACATTCGATGGACATTGAAATTCAAGAAGACGTTATCTTTCAGGTTTTCAGTGTTTCCATGGTCACCTGGAGAATCATGGGTGAGGGCCCATCGGGAGCTTTTGTTCTCCTCAATTAGTATTCCAGAATAAGTTCCGTCCCTTCAATATACCGACCAAGTGCAACTCGCAAAGCACCACTTGTGCAGAACAGATTAAAGAATTAAAGTGTGCGCCATAAGCTGATCTAGATATAAGAAGCTAATGTCAGCGTTGTCAGCATTTTGTGTGATGGGCAACAGTTTATAAGAGGATGAAAGTGGAATTAATTCTTATATATCTAAAGTATTTACACAATAATATGCAACATGCTTTATCCTTAAAATATTCAAGCAAAACAACTCAACTATGCATTTACATTTCAGAGAAAAATAAGAACTCTTGGAGAAAATCCAGAATAAGTGTTGCTTTGCATACTTCCACCTTGTCTTTTAATAAAAAGGCGTTGGAGGTAATTGTGTTTTGAGTCGTTTACCTAAAGAACTGGGAGTACAGCCAAGTCCACTATCAGAGGAAACATAGCAGAACA
Source organism: Rhodeus uyekii (assembly GCA_037043235.1). NCBI lineage: Eukaryota > Metazoa > Chordata > Actinopteri > Cypriniformes > Acheilognathidae > Rhodeus > Rhodeus uyekii. Next base: position 114,499 of record JAWRVZ010000227.1, read on the forward strand.
ACAGCTGTGAAAGCCCTCCCACCCCGGCTCTTTCTCTTCCTCCTTTTTTTTTTATTTCCTTGTTTTAGTGTGTACTCCATTACTTTCTCTCTCTCACACTCACAGCCATCAAGATCTGAAAGAGACACAGGACATCCCCTAGATAAACTTCACATGACATTACATCATGTGTCCGTTCTTGAGAAATGATATAATGGCACAAATCAGAAGAGAGCTATATTTACACCACCCACACTTCAAATCATGGCAAGCTTTTTCACTGTTAACTAGTTGCTTATTAGTATGCATATTACTAGGATATTTTCTGTTTATTAATACAGTTATCCCTCGCCACTTCGCGGTTTAAGCTTCGCGGCCTCAGTGTATCGCTGATTTTTCAAAAATATTCATCGAAAAACATTAAAATACCACCATATCAGTAGCCATATTGCGGAAAGCAGCGTTGCTTCATCGTGATGCGAGAGAAACGGTTTCCCAGGATGCCAGAAAAAGAGAGAAACTCTCTCAGAGGCTTTGAACACACCCACGGGCACTCAGACAAGACACGTGATTGGTTCTCGGCGCTAGATGAGTGCGTGGCACTCCCACGAGTGGAGTGGGAGACTCCGCCTCTCTCAGAAGCAAATGTTGACGATCCACTTCCCGAACTGATTTAAAGGCCTCATTATACCAGTGCAGTAACACCATCATCATCTTCATCACATTCATTGAACCGCACAGGTGTGTCGTCGTCATCATTACTGGAGTCAAGTCTCAAGATACTACTGTCATCGATGAGTGAGAGAGTAAATGTATAATATTAAGGTTTTATAATTAAATAGGTTTAAGTAAAATATATACAAAGTATAAATATACATATTTTAACATTATGGTACCTACACACATATATATGGAAATTCCTAGAGGGACCAATCCTACTTCTCGGATTTTCACCTATTGCGGGGGGTTCTGGTCCACATTAACCGCAATAAATGAGGGATCACTGTACTTCTAAAGTACATATTAACGTCTTATTCTGCAAGATTATATTGTACATTCCTTACTCCTAGCCAATACTTACAATTACTATCTACTAACTATCAATAAGCAGTAATTAAGATTTATTAAAGTGAAAGTCACAGTTAATATTGAGAATTGTACCCTACTCTAAAGTGTTACCAATAACTAATTTTGAGAAAACAGTAAGTAATTAAAATCTAAAGACACAAATAGATAAAGTGTAATAACCCTCAATTGTGTATTTTGGATGTTTTCTGTCCACTAATCTGAAAGAAGACATGTTATGGAAGCAAAATAGCACAAAATCTCAAAACTGACCAGTGTATGAAAAACAATCTATGCCTGTATTTTGCCTTAAACGACATCAATAAAAAAGGAAAGATGGTTGAGAGTAGTTGTTATAAATTGACAAGCATTTATTTTTCTTGGACTGACATGTACCACTGAATCACACTAACCAGGAATGTGTATTATAAAATTAAATAGGTTCAGGTTTCATGTTGACTTTGAATGTGGCGAATTTAGGCGCTTCATCAGAAGTCCATCCACTTCGTTTTCACACGAGCAAAGGGTAGTCAGGGTCTTGTGCGGAAAAACCACAACTTCCATGCCAATGTCTATCACGGAATGTCTAATAATAGGGCCTGTGTCAACCAGCTCCCTTCTTGTCCTCATGTGAGGGTCATGCACAGTCTCTTCCTGTAGTTTGTTTACTTGGGCAAGGCTTCTGAGAACATGCTGCTTACCATGTTTGTCACAGGACCGTTTGAAGGGAGTCTGTCCTTTAAGCCCCCCCCCCCCACCATGAAGAAGGGAGATTAATGTTTTCTTTGGTGTCGTGAAGAGAGTTCTGTCTTGCAATGGAGAATGGAACGGCACATTGGTCAAAACAGTTCATTACAAACAACAGGGTGTAAGTGTCAACACAGAAGTGACTCATCTTGTTATAATCCTGCAGGTATTGTCAATGTCACACCAAACGTAACGCCATTCCACATGCCAGAAATAGCGTCTGAGCCAGACAACAGGCAAACACTTGCAGACATGCAAAGCTTGGAGCTGGGAGGGGCATAAGCAAAAGTGCAGACGGGATGAGATTAGTATGTAGACAATTGCTGAAGAGCTTGACCTTCATAATCTGGTGCAAACTGTGCAACTCTAAAGGACAGGCATACTTTTATGCCACTGAAGGTTTGGGAGCACATTTATGAAATGGCAGCTATAATGTAGTCGTATTTGAGCTGAGATTCTGCCTTTGTCCTTTTCCAGCTGTAATTCCACCAATTGAGATTGCCAGATGTGTTTTGTCCCGTGGTGTAATGGTCGTTGCGTGCATTGTGACACATGTACCAAATTAAACCAAAACTCATTTTACAACTGTAATATGATTGTAAACAAGATATTCAAAGTGGATTTTATCCACTTTTGGGAAAGCCTAAATTATCCAATAGCTCACACTGTCTAAATATGGAGACCCTAAAGTGACACGTGATGAGGGAAAATTAAATTGGAGATATAATTCAATGCTTTTGAGTTTGCTAACAAAACATTTGCACTCCTTTGAGAAAATTTGCATTTGTTCACAAAAGTTTTGCGTTTCCCAGAGGTGATGGAAATAATATGAGGTGGAAGTGCTTTTGTGAGAGAACACAATGTTTCTCTGGGGAGTGCAATCCTGTTGCGAGAAAGCGCAATAGTTTTCCATGAGAATGCAAATTTTTTTTATGAACGCAAAAGTGTTCAAAAGTGTCACCCTGAACTGGAAGTGACATTAACTTTAGTATTGTGACGTATTTTCTGAGTGAAACATTCTGAATATTGAATGACAATAATAAAGGCCTTGGCATGTTTATTTTTTTTCTTGCTGGGAATTGGATCTAGAAAAGTGGGCGTTCCGAAGCTCAAAGCAGACTGATAGTTGGAGGGGATGGTTTACCCTAGATGTCAAAATGATGTCATAGAACGTACATTTTCAGATTTTGATCAAGGATTACGAAAACAATTTGAACAAAAACTTGCACAGATGAATTGTTCACCACAAGTGAATGTGAACACAATAAATAGGGTCAACTTTGATTTAATGCTGAATTTATATACAATTTTTGCACCCATCTCATACTTCCATCACCTTGTCTTCTTAGAGGCACTATAGCTTCTGTCGTCAGAAAAACTGAAACGTTGTCTCAGAGACAGCATTATATTTTATTTTGATTAATGATTACAATTAATTTGTATGAACAATACCATGCATGGATGAATCATTCACAATAACACCAGGAACATTCTTCAAGAAAGTAAATAGAGCCAAGACTGATTTTACGTTGAGATTACGTTGATTTTACAACACACTAAGTTTTTTTTTTCATGGTTGAGTCAATGTTAAAACAGATGTATTAATATATGTACACATACATATACAAAACTTGAAACAGAACAAATCTGGTGTTTTAAATGCAGCTGGTGTTTCAAAACAGAACTTCTGCATTACTCTGGGTGTGGCAGTTGACTTGGTTCACTGTTATGTAAAACCATGACTGTGTGCCTTCGTATCTGAATATAACAAAAATAAGGGGTATTTTAAATGTGAATAAGGGCCATAGAGGGATATCTGTTTCTATATGGGACGCTTTGATAGTATAGTGACATGAACAGGACATCTTTCATTGCTTCTGGTCTCTCTCTCTCTCTATATATATATATACATATTCAAGCTAAGCTCCTATAAATTCAATTAGAAATTATTGGAAAATACTAATATCTTTTAATTGTAAAAAAGTACTAATCATGTACCGTGACAGAGAGAGAAAGTGAAGATAAACTAGTTGTGTGCAAATACATTGAACTTGCTTCCACCCTTTGTATTTGCATTAGATTGAGGCTGGCTTTCTATAAATCGGCTTGTTTTTACAGTGACTAAGAACTGCAAACAATGTCTCGAAAGACATTCTTGATAGTATTGATCTGTTTCAGTCTCAGTATTTTAGGTTTGCAGAGTAGAGAGAAACTGTAGCATGCAGATAAGGTATTTCAACATGCACTGTTGGCACACAATAGCTCTTACATTATAGAGCGAATGAACAGTTGCACCACTTTTGTTCGGTTATTTTGTTTGTTATTTCAGTGGTAAAATCTGTGTGCTATTCACTGCAATCCAGTTTATGTCCAGTCACGATAAAGTACGGCAGATCGCTCTAGTGTGCAGCGTGCAAGATTGAAAATTGCGGCGTGCAAAATACATTCAACTAATTTGTGGGAGAGTGAGTGACATGATCTGATTTGCATAATTCATCTCCAACCAATTCCCCATGATGTACGTTAGATAATCATCTGAGGCCAATAGGCAACCTCAGTGTAGTTCAGAAAAGTCTTGTATCATGCTATTGTGAGGAAGCATGTGGTCTCCACCTTCCCTGACCGATCGGAGCATGGCTTGTTTCTGCAAAAGTGGCTGCACGCCAGCATATCACCATTTTTTAGACAACTTTCTGAAGTCTGGCTAAGCTTCTAGATTGTTTTGGAGATAAGTTGACAGCTAATTGGCTCAAACACTGACTACGTGTAAAAACACTGCACATCAGATAACAGCATCTCTGCCCCGTTCGGTTGACTTACGTGTTCCTGTCCGGTTGGTTGACTTTGATCACGGCTTTTACGTCACTGCCTCTGCTACCCGCACACGTATCATCTTTCAGTTCATACTTTTAAATGATTTAATCCTTTTGTGCGGAGAAGATTAAGAATGCACAAAGCCTCAAGATAACACATTTTCATTCTGCAGAGGTAATTGCTTGAATGCACGTACATAACCATAAACAAGCACACAAACAGCTGTACTTAGACCGGTACGGTTACATTTCAGTTATGGCTCAGGGTGAGCGGGGTTACCATGTTTCTGGGAAATACCTTTTTATCTAGACTCTATTCATGAGAAAGACAGAGAGTTTGAGGCGGCCCAGGTGCTGTAAATCTCCATCCAGACTTTAGCTAACACATGGATCTCATCCGGCCTGATATAGACTGAGAGGGACAGGATTTGTGTGGATTGTTCTTGTCTGTTTGTGTATAGCTTTAAATGTGTGATCGGGTGATGTGATGTCAACATGCATACAAGATAAAATTGTATCTTTTAACCTTTGCTCTTGTTCCTTAGTTATTTAGACCTCAGTGTTTGCCTTAACGTTTATGGTTCAATTGTGTCAAAGGCATTTTGTCTGTGTTGTCTTTGGAAATGATCCGATGACAACATCTTATGATTTAGAGGACACATTTTTTCAGTGCATATTATATAATGCAAGAAAGTAAATCTTTTCTCTTTAAAAGAAAAAAAAGAATGATTGTTCTCCGAATTCACTTAATGAACACAGATGCTTTGGATGATTTATGGTGCCCTTTTATTGCACGTATTAACACAATTATGTTTAAATTGATTTACTTTCGTTTTCAAGCCTCATTGGTCGCACAGAATACAAACAGGGAGATTCCCGGCCAACTGACACTGAACCGTACCTGATAAAATAAATTAGTACCGCTCCACACACACACGTATTGTTTTCAGTTGAGATGAGACGCACTAATGAATGGATTTAGCAGGAGGCACACTGCCAGGCTTTGCACATTGTGTCGATGCCAGCTGATCTACGTTAAAGCGGATGTAATGACCATGCTCTGACATCAGAAGCCTTATTCTGGCATGTCCACTTATCTTCTGAAGCCAAAACACTGGGGCGTCACTTGCATTGATGCCACTTTACAGGCAGGGAAGTCACTGGGTACCCACTGAATCTCTATGGCTCACGTCAGACTCCCTTTCAGGCTAGCAGTGTCTGTTGATCTGATATCCCCTCCTCAGTCACAAGAGCTTTGCAATAAAATGTTACAATAAAACTCACCTGTTTATTTTAGATTATTCAATATTCTATTTTCTTTCATATAGTAATTATCTACTGTTAAAACAGTAGGATTTAGAAAAAAAAAATTATCTTATACTAACAATGGTTGCATTTCTTTGATGTTGTAAAATATTATAATTTAAAATACATTTTCAAATTAATTAATTTTCTATTTTAATATATTTTAAAATATAACTTATTTTTATGATGACAAAGCTGAATTTTCAGCATCATTACTCCAGTCTTTGTTGTCTTCGTCAAACCAGACACTTTTGAACAATACATGTAAATAATACATCTAGTTAATATATATATATATATATATATATATATATATATATATATATATATATATATATATATATATTCTATGTGTGTATGTGTTTTGGGTGTAACTTTAGAATATCACAAAGTCATACTATCTAATCTAAATCAAGCTTCTCTAGTTGATTGGATGAGTTTAGAATGACTTCAAAATTGGTCATTAGTGAAATACGGGTTAACTTGGAAAGACCATTAACAGAGAAAAAAAGGTTGATGGAACATATACAACATAGCCTCAATAAATTTTTTATGATTTCACTGCTGTAGAGAAACTGCTGCATTAGCAATGAGTTTATGACCTGGCTGTAGAAGCTTACATAAGCCTGCTGTGGCATGCAAGGCCCACTTTCAGAGGAAAGGTGCTTTTCCCTATTGCCGAGCCCATCGGAGGTCGCGTCCCAGCGAGAGGCATTGATAGGTATGTGCTATGAGTAATGCGCTCTGATGGTTCTCTGCAGAAAACAATGCATTATTAATTAAGAGTATGTGCAGCAGTACAGATACATCTGGTACGATCTCTTTTCATGTCTGCACAGCAGGGGCTGCTTGAACACATGGATCATTGGTACATGCCGTACAGAGCTAAAGACAGATTCCTTCACTGACTTGATCATATTATATGAGAAATCAGGATCATCACTTTTATAAATGGAGACAACTTGTATTTACACGTCTCAGTGTGAATGCATTTATGGAAATAGACGTTTTACTCAACATAACCTTGGGACTAATGTTCTGTGGTTGTGAGGATTATTTTTTTCTTATGCCATCAGAGCGTTCTCCCCTATTATTGCTTGAATATCTATGACAGATTAATTAGAGCAATTTAATATAATCGTACATTTTTGTTGAAGTGAAGTTTCTCCCACTGAATTCTGTATGAAAATATGCCATGCAGCTCTTTTGGTTTCAGGATTCTTTTATTTGAGCTCCCATTTTGTAGAAAGAACACCATATTCTTGAATATAATGCCAGCTAGTGTTCAATACTCTACCTTTATCTCTACCTCACTTAAAGTGTCATTCTGGCATTTCATACTTTAGCCAGAGGGATGTCATTTGTTACATAACTTGAAAATTCCGACATGGAGCAGACCAATTATTTCCATATTTTGCATGTACAGCAATAACAATGACATGCGTTCACGTTTTAATAGTCAACAAATAATGTCACTCATACACTGCTTTTCAAAGGTTAATAAAAAATATATATATACTTTTAGCAAGGACACATTAAACTGATTAAAAAAAAAAGTCAGGGATACTTTTACGGTATATTGTTACCAAAAATGCATAAATGCTATTCTTTTAAACTTTCTATTAATAAAAAAAACTGTTTTTAACATCACTAGAAATAGGAAATGTTCTTGGCCACCAATCAGATTATTAATTAGAATGATGGCTGAAAAATAAGCTTTGCCATCACTTAAATAAATAATACTTTAAACTATATTAAAATAGAAATGTTTGCATTAGAAATGTTTGTAACATTTTACTGATTTTGTATTTTTATCAAATACATGCAGCCTTGGTGAGCATAAGAGACACATTCAAACACATTAAAAAACAACATTTTACCTAACCCAAACCTATGAATAGCAGTGTATCTATGGCATTATTTTAGTAATCTACGATGAGCCCATTATTGTTGTACCTCGTAAATCAGAAAAAAAATGAAAGCCCATACAGCAGGAGAGGGCAGTAGATTCTCTCTACTAGCGTAAAGACAGGTGACTGCATTTGCAGCTCTCAAGTGGGTGTAAATATCCAGCAGGAATAGGGGCTCTGAATGTCCACAACAGCCTCAAGCGGCTGACTCACTGTATTGCAGGACACCTGTGCTTTCTGCCATGAACAAATTGGGTCTTTAGTGAAGGCTGTTCTGAATTTCAATGAGGCCCACTGGAAACTGGGTAACAACAGAGAAGTTAATCAAATCCATAAGCATTTTAGTCGACACTGGGTCTAGACAGATAACAAAGCAACAAAGAGGGTTGCTCTACGACACACCTGGGCTGTAAAAGTAAACACAGTTGCTGTATGACTAGAGGTTCAATAACAGTTAAAATGAAGTCTTACATAAGCAGCTCCTTGCACTAAGATAATAGTGCCATTGACAGTCTGACCAATCATAATTGCTCAGCCAGTCACTGCACGCAAGTTGGTGCACGGGTGATATAAGAACCTGTTTTGAACCTCATTTCATCATGTCAATGGGAACAGGCATTCACGAGCTGTGCATGAGCACAGCCCTGACTACAGTTCAACAAATTTGGGGTCAGCTTGATGTTTTTTTTGTTTTGTTTTTTAAAGAAATAAATACTTTTATTCAGAAAAGATTCATTAAATTGATTAAAATGATGGATGGATGGATAGATGGATAGATAGATAGCTTGATAGAGAGATAGACAGACAGATAGATAGATAGATAGATAGATAGATAGATAGATAGATAGATAGATAGATAGATAGATATTACAATTCAAATAAAGGCTGTTCATTGGAACTATATTCATTAATTTTTTTTTTTACAAAACCTAAACACTGTTTCAACATTTATAATAATGATAAATGTTTCTTGAGTATCAAATCAGCATATTAGAATGATTTGAAATATTACTGAAGGATTAAGTTTCACTGAAGACTGGAGTAACTTAGCCAATTTAGGAATAAATTACATTTTAAAACATATTTAAATAGAAAACAGCATTAATAATTTTTACTGTATTTTGAGTAAATAAATGCAGTCGTAGTGAGTATAAAAAGCATTAAATCTTCTCAAATGGTAGAATTCTCTTTTGTATCTTTCTGATCTAAATTCCCATCTTATTGACCTGTTCAGGGCAGGACCCGACACTCACGCAATTAACACTCACATAGGTCAAGTCAAGGGCTTCCGTGAAAGTACAATATATGGGAAGCCATCCTGACGTGGGAAAAATAAGCAGAACAAATAATATTTGCACATGTTTTTCAAGAGGAAGGCTTTACTTTTGGAAAATGAAATGAAATGAGATTATAGATGCCAAGAAACAAACACCTTATTGCCTACAGGCTGACCTGAATTACGTCTGTAAGAATTATTCATGCGTTCTTGACTCAGCTCAATTAGACAATTTAACGGATTAACTCAATGTCGTTTTACATAACACGTTGCATGCACATCTCCTGTAACAACAGGTTTTATGTGGGCAACTATAGCATGCCACGTAACTGCTGTTTTTTTCAGTCATGCATTAGCCCCCTTAGATCGGAAGACTATGAACACAAAAGAAAGCTGTCAGTTGAGAAATGAGCGTGGCATATACATAAAAGTTGAGACATGTCTTTTTTCTTCCAACAAAAGAGAACTTAAACTGTACAAACATCTTCCATAAACAGCGATGGAAAATTGTAGATGGAAATTTTGATGTTTTTTTGCAGTCATCTGAGATGGATATGTTTGGAAATTCCAGATCGACTATTTGTATAGCGTTGTCATTTTGTTGACTTTAATAATTTATCATCCTCTGAATATTTTGTTCTTGATCATGTCGCTTGAGAGTCGGTAATCAAACTTCCCATGTGAAAATAAAATGAAATTCTCCATATTTGTCTGACAGACAGACAGTGAAAAAAACAAACAGAATATCTCTGTATGCCCACCTCCCTCCCATCTAGCTCAGAGAATGGGACATTTTCACACCATTCACGCCGCTTGAGTCGCAAAGTTGCATCTTGGGCTGCGTCGGCAGTGACTTTTTCGTAGATACCACCGTTCACATAGAGCAACGGCCATGAGTTTGCCACCTCTCTACTCACCTAGTCTATTTAAGAAGAGAGACAGGCGGTAAGTGTATGAATGTAGGAGATGCGTGAGTGTATCATTACTACTGACACCTGATGGACTAATTGTGTGGGTGAGAATGTGAGCAAGGAAAGTTAGTCTTGTCTAACCACTCAAACTGGTGAATACTGCAGACCTTGCTCTACCAGGTGTGAAAATCGTTACGTTACAGTCAGCAAAGTGCATTACCGGGTTCATCATCTGTGGATCATATTGGAAAGTAATTACATATGGGTTATGCATGTATTGCATAACTTGTTTTTTTCATGTCGTAGGATACTAAGTCGAGAGTTTACACTGCAGATGATGTTATTTACTTATTACATCCGTCACTGTATATTCTTGCTGTCCTAGAGAAACTACTTTTTTTTTTTTTTTACCTAATAAGCAGCAGTTATTCACAGAATGCAAACTTCATAGACTGAACATACGTCATTCCACACATTCTGTCATAGTGATTATTGGTGTGTCCTTATATATGCAAATGATAACTAAGTTAATCAAGTATGTTTAGGTGTGTCCTGAAATCAAAAGAATTTTTTTTTTTTTTTTTATTAAATTAAGTTTTCAAGTGTAAATAATGTAATTCAGTTACTGTACTGAACATAATATTTAAACTGAGAGTCGTCTTAAAAGTTTCAAAGTCTTTTCAAAGCAGTGCAAAGGCTTTGTTGATCGGAGAGAGTCTGGGACATCTCCACCCTGGCCTTGGTGACAGACGGAGACATACTGTACCATGGCACATCTGTTTACTGTGATGTGTGAGGTTTCTTTAGGAGTGGTGACTGAATGAAGAATCTGTTTCTCTCACTGCATCAAAACAATGTGGAAGTTCATTTCAATATTATATATTGAACAAGTTTTAAGTGTGCAAATTTATTTGCCGTTGGTATTTTAGGTTGTCCCGGTTTTGTCGCATCAAGACCGGACACTAAAATGATGAATATGAACTTACATTACCGGTATTACTAGTGTGTGTGTGTGTGTGTGTGTGTGTGTGTGTGTGTGTATATATATATATATATAAAAATAAAAGAAAGCCTCTGCAGACTCTTACCAAGATGCAGAACTCATCCGATTAAGAAGCCACTTCATGGTTTTTCTCTCTTCGTCTGACTGAGGCCTGATTATGATTTCATACAGTACAAACTGTACAAGCACTTGCCAATTATCCTGACTCCAGCTCACCAGGGGTTCAGAATCAGTCAGAGGAGGAAGACGTTAACCCTTTCTGGGGCGCTCCTATGAAATCTAATCTGTCAGCTTCACCAACTCTGAAGGAAATGGAAAGTGACAGCACTACAGTGACTAATTTGTGCTTTTCTGTGAAATCTCATTAGGAGGATCAACTTTGAGCTGTCCCATTTCAAAGGGCTACATTGAGATCTAGACAACTTCTTGCTTTACTCAGAAAAGATAGAAAATCGATTGTAAAATAAATAGCGAAAGGCTCGAAAATGTCCATAAGATGTCCTTTTGTAACATAAAAAATAAACTTTCATAACATTGCACTGTGTACTGTTGCTAGTGCGTACCATTGTTTTAAAAGTGTTTACCAATAACATAACTGTATTAATAAGTTAAAAAGGGGGACATATAACAAATTTGAGAAATTCACAAAGCAGAAATTTTGTGAATAATAACATGTGTCTGTTTGCATGCTGTGCGTGTTTGTAAGTTGGACAAAAGTACCTAAATTTGCATTCTTAGTGTACATTAGGTAGGCATGTTTGAAGAGCTTATATCTTTTGCTTTTTTTTGGCGTTGTTTCTTTCACTCTGTTATGTAACTGCAACATTGTAAAATGCACTTACTGAGGACTTAATTACTGTATGATTTTATTGTGAACTCTTGAACTGTAAAAAGAAAACTGATTGTGATTTATATCCAAAATGAGCAAAATGTGCAAATATTAGCTTACTGACTAATATACAAGTTTTTCAGTGTGTCAGAAACTTTGATTCCAGCCTTTAGTTTGGTTAAGCATTTGTTTATGACTGTTATACACAGTTCACCCACTAGGGGCACTAAAGCCTGAAGTTAGACATTATGGAAAAAAGTACTGTGACAAAATTCAATTGTTTAAACTAATACCCCATCTATTTCTCAAAGTCTTGTCTCTGAGCAAAATTGTAAATTTACGAAGACTTGGAGCCTTCAATTTTGCCAATTTAGTGTAATAAAACCGCTAAATTACTGAATTTCATCATGTGACATATTACTGAGGTTTACAGGGACACATTGTTTCTTAAAGTAACAACGTTACCTGTACAAGACAAAAATATTCTCTCGTTTTCGGTCATTCGAGAGTTATATTTTCCACGAGGCACAAAATAACTCGACTAAACGTATCCGTTTTCAAAAACGTCTGCCTGTTAATGGCGTGTCTTGTTTGTGTTGATGTTGTGGAGGTTTGTCCCGCGGTTTGCTGCACGCTGTGTGTTCTTTGAGGGAGTTCAGTGAGAGGGCAAAACCCAAATCTATGCCACAAAGCCTCATTTGAATAATTCATGCATGCGTCACGCCACGTCACCCAGGGGAGTATAAAAGCGCGCTGCGGCAGAAATAGCATCACTTGCCGACAGCGTTTCTCTGAAACCGCTCCTAGTTCACTCATAGCGCCCGGCTTCTCTGTGCGTATTGCAACAGAGCACCGCAACAGAGCACCGCAGCAAAACAACCAGGACCTTAGTGTCGTGTACTAACAAGTCGCAAACGTGGCGAGAAGCATAATTCAGACGGGTCTTGTACTCAACATGAGCACGGAGATGTTTAAAACGCCAATGGAGCTCGCAGTCTATCAGCTGCACAATTTCTCCATCTCCTTCTTCTCATCCTTCCTCGGAGGGGATGTAGTCTCGGTCAAACTAGACAACAGGTAGGGCGATTTTACCAGATTATTAGATGCTTTGACAGTCGATAGGAATATGTCTCGTGAACAAATCGTACTGTTTTTTCTCTCGCTTGTTTACTACTGCAGCGTCTGGACAGCGTTTTAATACTTTGTGTCTTTGTCTTTTGCAGTGCCTCTGGCGCAAGCGTTGTGGCAATTGACAACAAGATCGAACAAGCAATGGTAAGATGGATTACTGTTCTTTTCTCAGCACGATCAGATCCGTACTAGAATGAGCTTATGTTTGTAGAATTGCATGGAAAGTATCTAGTTTCTGTGTAGGCTGTAACCAGAGCTGTGGCACGCTCTAAAGCTTCATTGCATATGCTTTGTTGGCCCACCTGCAGTAAAAGTCAAAGGTCGTCTTACATCAACCGCATGCACCCTTTTCTATAAAACAAGACATTATTTTAACCCCCCATTAACATCTGTAACCCAAATTTATAGTGAGACTTGATGCACTGTATATTTACTAATGTTAATTAAGTGTAAATATAAGTAGAAATAAAAAAGCAGTGCATGACTACCATATTTGGTACAAATAATCTTTAAGCAGTTGTGTATTAATGTATTTAGATCGCTCTGTCTTGCACTTTATAAATCGTGCTCACAATAGTTGTAAACATGTTAGCCCATAGCCACATTTCAATGATTAACTCGATTGGAACAAATCGTCTTGAAATGGTCTTTACATAATTTATTATGAGGTACATAAATCAAATGTCAATTTCAGTTACTTGATTTGCATAAACTACTTTTTTAAATACAATAGTGAAACATCGTTATTCTTTGGGTAGGTTTACTCGACAATAAATTTGTGCACAACAATGATAACTTTGTCAATTATGACTAAAAACGCTGTATTATGCATATCAGGCCAGTAGTTGGCGATGCTACTGTAACGAAACAATACTGAGTAAACGTGTAATGCGCATGAACATGACGTCTCCAGTTGTCACAAGTTACAGTTTTTGTAGCTTACATGGAGACTCTAATGGTCTCATTTTCAAAAATGTGCACTTTGAAACCTGTTTTGAAAAGTTTAAGTTTTCAGGCCCCAAAATGCTTTTGTCGTGTAAACGAATGGCCAAAATGCATACGGTTTTTAAGATTCCCGTTTTTAGCGGAAAACTGTTGCGTAAACGGCCCCTTACATAATCTTTTATCATCACAAATTCCGGATCCCTAAATTGCATGTGGTTTATTTCATTGGCCTATTCAAGGACTAAAATACGATATGCTCGGTTGGCTAGGAAAAATTAGATTTAATCCAAGTTCTCAGCCTCATTTTTCTGGATTCCACATGCAAACAGATCAGTCAGACTGAGTATGTTTTGGTGTGATCACGGGAACTCAATTCTCTATTCTTCTCTCCTAGGATCTTGTGAAAAATCACTTAATGTATGCAGTCAGAGAAGAAGTGGAGATCTTGAAGGAACAGATCAAGGAGCTGGCAGAGAAAAACAACCAGTTGGAGCGTGAGAACAGCCTGCTGAAGAACCTGGCGAGCCCAGAGCAGCTGGAGAAGTTTCAGTCACGTCTGCCCTCAGACTCCAGCCTCCCCCTGGATCCGCAGGAGCTGGGCTCCCCCGAGGATGGCGACCACCAGTACAGCAGCACGGGATCTGCTGTATAAGTGGCTCTGCCATGGGGCGGGCAGAGCCACAGCTCTCACCTGAAATGGACCTCCAGATATGCAACTTCAAGATGAAGCTGGCTGTACAGATGAAACCTGACCTGAAATGAAAGCATTACGACGTACCAGTGGCCAAGTTCTGTAATATCCGACAATCTCTTCGGACTAACGTGGAAAAGAGAGAGTGATGTAGACGTCTAAGGTTACTGTACAACGGGACTGACGTGCCCCTTTGCTTGGAAAGGGGCCCAGCCTTGCTTTCCTTTGGTCCCTCTCACGAAGAGACGGAGAGGGGTTTGCCTGATGGAGCTGGCCGAGAGCGCATCTTTGGCCTATCCTAGTCAAACCAAGGAAATGTACGTCCCTATGAGATGCCCCCACAGTCTCACGAGAGCCCCACCTGACGCAAGCTATACGGGACTCGCGTTCCTGCCCTCCGTGTCATTGATCCCTAGTGCTGTGGACATTCTTAGCTCCTGTTGTTAAGGACGTTTGAGACTGACCTGTACGGAGCACTGGTCCTCTTGTCCACAGCGGTGACTCCTGCCATATGATTTGTATAGCATCGCTTGTATCTCTGCAGATGGGGACTGCTGCTTATGGGGATTATTGCTTGTTTGTGTTTTGAAACGGAACAAAATCAACTTGTTTATATGGGCTGTGTGTAAAAATGATTTTTCTTTTTGTGCGACTGAAAATCTGTATACATTTGCATAGTTCTGTAAATTAGTAACTGATGATGTAAAGTGAAATGTTCTGAAACGGACGGAGGTGATAACGTTGCTCCGAATGTTCTGTTGACCTTCAATGCCAACCAACTAACAGGCACGATGGTGCCTGAAAAAGGCCACATGTTTTTCAATGAACTTTGTGTTTTCTAACCACCAAAGACTTGCCCAATACTCACAAGCCAACAGGACCATGTGTAACTCTTCACAGGGAGAAGTTTTTTGACCGCAGTCTTTTTGAAACATGGGTATTGTTGCTTCATTGTGTCCATTGTATTTTTTTTAATGATTTATGGATGCAAAATGCACATTGCAATAAACCTTATGTTTACACTACCCTCAGATCTTTTGCTCTTTCTTCATGGTGGATGGGTTTTATGTTTGGTGCATGCAGTATGATCTCTGTAACATCTTAGACAAGGTACAACGAGATTCTTAGCATCTAAACTTTAAACGTGATGGAAAAAACTAATGTAAGATTAAGAGTTTTTAAAGATAAGTCACTTTTATATAGTGCTTATTACAATAGAGTGTTTCAAAGGAGCTTTAAAGTGGTCACAGGAAAACGGTAAAAACAAAGTTTGTTTTGGCTGTACAGCAGCTCTAAAAGAGCAGACCAATCAATAATATTGAAGAATATTAAGTGTTAAGTGTCCCCAACTAAGCATGCCAGAGGCGACAGTGACAAGGAACCAAAACTCCAGCAGGTGATGGAATGAATGAAGAACAAAACCTTGGGAGAATCCAGGCTCAGTCAGGGGACCAGTTCTTCTCTGGCCAACAGACACACAGTGCATGATTATAATATTGACAACATTTCGAGTCAAAATATTTAATCCAGTTCCGTCTGGTTGGACCATAAAGTGTTTTAAACTAGGAGTTAAGTTCATGCATGGAAGACAAGGCCTTCCTGAAGCATTTATTTAGACCAATTATATCCCCATAGCATGCATGGTAGTTTATGATTGACATTTGCTATTCAAGTATGGAATGGCATCACTTGCTGCTCACATTTTATTACATGCAATGAAATCTCTTCATATGAATAATCAAATTCTTTCCAGTAACTACAAGCATATATAAATAAAGATAAAGGTCATTGCCCTCAGTGAGCATGGCACCATGTGCATGATTATAAAAGATGCAAAGTTTGAACTTTCCACCGGACTATCAAAATGACTATTAAAAAAAACTATATATGGGAACAAACGTGTAATTGCATAGTTTTATGGACATACACAGATCTAGGGCTAAGTGGAGCGACAATGGCTACTGTGCTGTAGTTATCTAGAAGGCTTTGGGTCCAAGCATAATGCGAAAACAGATCATGGCGTGTGAAACCCTCATCTTTCTCTGTTAGGAAGGGCATGCTGAGTGTAACTCGAGCCTCTGAGAGGTCCCTGGTGTAAGACTTCTATGTAAGACCCACATCTCAGTATTTCTACAGAAGTTCCTATTAGGTAGACGGTAATAAAGTAGAGTCAAAAAACTATGTCCACTGGGTCCTATTGCAGATGGGTGGAGGTTTAAAAGGAAATGACTTCTGGAAATATCAGAATCCAAATGCACTCTGATCTGAGGTTTCATTAACATTTTATTGCCGTTATTAACATCAAGCTATATATGCCATTAAACTAAAATCAACTTAATTGCACTGAACATTTCTATGGTAAAAGGCATGCAATATAATCAGACACATTAAAACTAAATAAATATTTGTGAAGTTTATGAGAATATGAAGATTCAGTTAAACTTTATTTTAGGTGTCCTTGTTGCAGTGTAATTATACATTTACGTACGGAGGAATTACAATTAACAACATGCTTACTATAAGACAGTGTTAGTAATGGGGTTTGGTTTAGGGTTAGTTGCTTGTAATTATGCATAATTTACTGTTATTATTACAGTGAGTACATGTAACATGTAACAAGGAGCGCGTATAACAAAGTGTTACTTTCGGCGCGTCTTTTGGTAAATAACTAGTAAGTAACCAACAAACAAAATTCATTATGAAATGAGCAGATTTGACATTGGTTGACGTGTTTTAATGCATTATACTTTCTAAAGGTGTGTTCAATGAATAGATAAGTATTATAACTGTGGTTACAATTATTCATGAGATCGTACGATGCATAATAAGGTGCATTACAAAGCATAATTAATGCATTAAAATACTTTTACAATGCATTATATATAAAGGCGTTAAGTAAAGTGTTACCCAGGTTTTTTGGGGGGGATTGGAGTAAACAACCATGGGCAACGTTCAATGGTTCAGTGATCAGAATCAGATTGAATTCACCGGTTTCCAAAACATCTGCAAGACCTCTGCTGTTATGCAACTCGCAAACATCTGTTTCAATTTGGTGTAGTGGGCGGTTTTCTATGTCAAGGCTTGGTGAAGTGCGGCCGGGTTTGCATGCGAGCGAGTTACAGTGCACTGAGAAATTTACTTGTTTGTCTTGCATGTAAATATAGGCTCACGGTAGGCTGTTTTTGCCATATTTCAGAGGAGTGACATTATTTCCTAAACCTCAGATCTAATACCCTGTTATGGAAAATTATTGAGTGTGATCCGCAGTGTAAACGTTGTTACCTCATTCTCACTTTATACAAACAGCCTCCCTCTCGCTCCCAGGTGCATCCTGTAGAAACAGAATCAAATGAGACAGATGTTTACTTCAGGATTTTTTGTTCCTTTTTAGATTCTTTAGAAGAGAGTTGACAGTAAAAATAGACAAAGTCATTATCAGCCCCAAGTGTTTACTACTTTTATGGAACGCACTGACGGGTGTTCAGCTCCCAAATTATCCCAAATTCTTAAATTGTAGCAAATTTTCCATTGAAATACATCACAGAAACTGATGACTGGGTCCAAATAAATACATTCAAGAGTTATATAACTTATATATACAATAAATAATATTTTGTTGTATTAGTATATATATATATATATATATATATATATATATATTCATATAGTTCCTTTTTTACTTATACGACTACGAAAATGCATTTGAAGAACTTCCAGTGGAATACAAGAATCATTGTAAAAGGTTTCTAGAGTAAAATGGTCAAGCTCCTTCCAACCCTTTGTTTAACCTCAGATATGTCAAAAATTTCCATTATACAAACCACAATTTCAGATTCTCTGTGATGTGACAGCATGTTTTGCAAGATTTCTGTCTGTGTACGTACTGGCTCATGACTTTTTGCTGCAGTCAGACTCAGTATTGAATCTTTTTCCAAGGTCTGTTATTTTGTTTTATCTCACCTCACCAACCCCAGCCAGTCTGACCCAAATAATTTTGATCCCAATAGTCTCTCATGATTTAATATTGACTGGTCATACTTCAAATACAGTGTTCTGAATGGTCTCTCTGTTTTTCAGAAGCAGTAAACAGCAAACAGTTGGGGACTAACACATTTAATTGGTCTCTAAATATAATCTACAACAACGTCTTGTTTATTCCCATAAACATTCACACAACTACCTCTTATGACAGAGCATTTTGTATTCACAAGACAAAATGCTCTGTTTATTGAGACAAGCCACTATGCTCTTGTTTGTACTGATTTCTAAGGGTGTGGGAATGTGATAAGTTTACCACACTCCACCTATAGAAAGAGGATTTAGAAAGCACCATAAGTTACTTTCACACGACTATAAAAGGATGTTGCCTCACAAACACATCTGGGTAGTAGTTCCACCCTGAACTCTTTACTAATCCCAGGGCTGGTGCAAGAAGTTAAATATACCAGCAGACGTTGGCCAATGAATCTGAGCCTAAATGCATTGTAAAAAAGAAAATATTTTCATGATTTGTTATCACAGCATTTCGAAAATCTTTAGTCAAATCAGCATAGGTTCACAAATGCTCGGATAACAACATTTTCTTTGTATCAACGCAAATGTTCAGTTTAAATTAACTTCATTTTCATGTAACAAGGTCAAGCTTCTTTAAATTTAATTTTCTTTGTATCAACTCAAATGTTCAGTTTAAATGAACTAAATTTCCATGTAACAAGGTTAGGCTTCTTTAAATGTAATTTTCTTTGTATCAACTCAAATGTTCAGTTTAAATGAAGTCAATTTTTATGTAACAAGGTCAGGCTTTTTTAAATGCAATTTTCTTTGTATCAACTCAAATGGTTAGTTTAAATGAACTCAATTTTAATGTAACATGGTTAAACTACTCTAAAATTATTTTTTCAGTGCAAATGAGTTGCAGGAACATACAGAACTTATGTTTCTTAGCTTAATGTTTTACGTTTATGCTGTTGTTATGTGTAATAGTAGTTAAGATCCTCCAACTTTGAGTGGCTTCTATTAAGCTCTCCTCAAAAAGAGACTCTTTGTAGGAGGCAAAAGAGACGGTGCTCTTATTTAACAGTGCTGGGATTCTTCCTAGACGCATGAGATCTGAGAAGAACTGTGCCCATCTTTCCCCAGGGGTTTGGAAAACACTGTGAATCGCTGTCTGTGTGAGAGGTGTTCTCCTCTGAGGTACCAGTCTTGAAAAGAATGTGCTTGGAACATCTTATTCTAACCAAGTGGGGCAGAACAAAAGGCCAACAGCATAAGGTTGAGGATTTGAGAGGAAAGCCTCGAATTCAGAGTCCTACCACGGGACAAGCACAACTTGTTTTTTGGCACTGACGTGTGTCATGGGGGAAAGTGAGGTGCTCTTATTACAAAATCTATAGAACTTTTTCATGATGAACCCACAAGTACCTCAAAATTGTTTGGTTTCTATGAGAGTTCAAAACACAGGCAAAAAAGGAGTAGAAACAAATAATAAAAGTACTGATTATACATTTCGTAAGTTTATTATAAAAGTGATTTTCTCAGCTTTTAGTACAACATTTTCCATTAAAAAACGTTATTAAACGTTAATTAATAAAAACGTACCCACAGTCAAGTATGTAGACGTTTAAGGAAGTAGTATTTGGAATTCGATCAAGGCGTTTTAGGCAGGTCTGGAGCAATTCATGCTTTGCTATGACATCCAAAAGGGAGATTAAATGCTAAATATATATATAAAAAAAAAATGTGTGTAAAAGTATTGTTTTGTGGGGGATTTAGA
The DNA here is from genome assembly GCA_037043235.1 of Rhodeus uyekii. Classification (NCBI taxonomy): domain Eukaryota; kingdom Metazoa; phylum Chordata; class Actinopteri; order Cypriniformes; family Acheilognathidae; genus Rhodeus; species Rhodeus uyekii. Next base: position 134,877 of record JAWRVZ010000227.1, read on the forward strand.
TGTGTTTAAAGTTTTAGAAGAGTTTATTTTATGGTGGGTTACATCATGACGATGAGTGGAGCTATATGCTAACTGTTCTATATTGTTGTTCTGTAATCAGCAATTGCTATGCTACGTTATCAAAGCATTGGGTTAACAATTAGCAAGTTAGCATTTTCTAAATTAGCGAGATAACGCTAGCCAACAATAATTAACTTGAGACAACAGGATAATTTTAAGTTAAATACATGAATTAGCTTCCTCAATTTAATATTTCAAGTTAAGAGCAACTGAAATATGAGGACAAAAGAAAAGTCTGCAAGTTCTACATACTTAAACTTTGAATTTCTTAATTTAAATGTTTTGTAATGGATGAATTTTTTAAAACTGATTTTGTGTGTGTGTGTGTGTGTGTGTGTGTGTGTGTGTGTGTGTGTGTGTGTGTTACAGTGTATTAGTATTATGATTTTGCTAGCAAAACTTTAAGAAAGAAAATCAGTGCATATTCTGAAAATAAAATGATTTAATAGTGATCTTAATTTTTTTTAACCTGATTTGTGTTCCCATTTGCCTAACTGCACCATGTGAGTAATGAGGTTGCTGAAGTTTACAGGAGACTAATGATATGTATACAGTAGTAGACATTCAAATGCCACCATTGAATGTTGTTTGAACTTTCACAACCAATGAAGTTTGCAAACAAATGATGGTTGGCTTCTTTTATATCCACTAAGGAGCTTGATGGGCAGGAGCAAAGACAAAGCTGCTTAGATATAATGTACATTGTGAAAAGCGCTAAACAAATAAATCTGACTTGATTTGTGTGTAATGTAATGTGTGAACCACACAGGTCAGCATCTTCAATTCCATTAAATATATATATAGATATAGTATTCTGATTAGCTGGGTTTTGTGTTTAAGATTGTAATCTGAGCAGTGGAATTGCCGGTGTTTTGTTCTGTTGTATAACTTTTTAACAATGTCATGAATGCATGCAAGTGAAGGGTAGAGTACAGGTTGACTGAGGGTCAGATGTCTCACCTGAGATGCTGTTGCAAAACCACTTGAACTAAAACTTTTAATCTCTGTAGGTCCCCAAGAGAAAAAGGTCAAACGGCTTTAATTTCACACGAGTAGAAGAGTTCAAGCAGATATGCAAAAGGGAGGAAAACAGTCATGTGTATCACATAAGACTCGATAATTATTGTTGGTTATGAAATATCTTTTTATGAATGTTGCGTTCTTTTAAGAGACTCATATGGCCAAGCGCTGTTGAGACTATCAAATAAAACAAACCTTTGTATTCAATTAAATATGCATACAATAGAATTGCTTCATAACTGTAAAAAAAACTAGCTGGAAAACAGTGTAGATCAATACGAAGTGATAATGAATGCAAATACTGTAGTCACGTAAGTTCTTGGAATTGAACAAATCTGTCTTCAGGACATATCATGTTTGACAGTAAGGCATTTAACCTTCTAACCTAGTCTAAAATAAACACAAAAGGTCTGTCAATAAGAAACATTAATCATGGAATTTGAAACTCCTACTTCATTTGCATGCAGAACACTGTAAAGTGCACATGCAGCGGCACGAATGAATACCAGAGTGTCTGTTTGAGCTGATCGTGATTCTTAGCCAATCAGCACTTGGATCCCTTGGGAGTGATCTCAACATGTCCCTTGCTATAAATACACTCTTCATTCCCACACACAACCCACTGACCATCTCAAAGAGACCATAAAGGTGTGAAAGCAAAATTAATCCATCTATCTCTCTGTCTGTCCGTCCGTCCGTCTGTCCACCTACCAACAATGGCATCATTTCAGAAGTTTTGAAGTATTTTTCTTATTTGGCTTATTAAGTATTCTTTGGTTTGTGTTGACATTCTGCATTTGTCCAAAAAGATTTCAAAAGTTAGAGTGGGCGTAATATGAGGCCATATGCCACAGAAGAATAACATGCCTTAAGATTCAACATTTCATAATCTTGCGTGTTAACAGCAGTCTGGTGCTCTTTTCCGTGAATCATCTGATTTTGCAGATCTCACAGAAGAACTGAGAAAAAGGAAAGAAAAACATTTATCAGCAGCTCCTTGAGGCAATTTTTTTTCTTGGAAGGCATTCAGGTTTGGAAGATTAGTTTCTGTAACGCACAGCTCCTCAGTCACGTTCCATAACAAGAGAAGATACTGGAAAAATGCTAGAAACTGAGCTAATCTCACTTATTTACAGTGCATTAATGATACATTTTGCATATTAAGTTTATTTTAAACTTATTTTTAAAGCCTGTCATGACTGTGCAATAATCATAGATTAGATCTGCTTGGTTTGGCAATGCTGAGTCCCATACAGGAAACAAAAAGCAGTAAACAACACTGTATATTACCTCAAGGGTGGGTATTGTTAAAAGTGAGTGTTTTCAAAACACAACCCGGATGTTCATCTCTTCCTTATGACGTTGGTTCAATCCAACAACAGAGGCCTTGGAGTGCAGTTAGCCTGACGTCTGCACAGGTGAACCATTCTTGCTATTGTCTGTGTAAATACTTCTAAAATGTAAAAAGAGGGCAGCTGGACCCGTTGTTTTAGCTCTCTAGTCCATCAACAGTTGCCTTATCAGCAGGATCAAGTCGTAACTTCAGCTGGTCAATGTGCGCACTTATTAATTGTTATTTGAATGAGGAGAATATTCAATATTTTGATGTGGTTACTGGGTGTGGAGGCCAATGAGAGCGGTCAAGAAGAGTGAGTCCATGTTGATTTAGCAGGCATCTACTAAGCTGAGAAAGTACAAGCTATTTTTGACCACATGAACCATTCAGTTTTTCCTGCCTCAGGAAACTCAGGAGTCATGAGTTCCAGACCTACTATTTAAGGAAATTTTACCCCTGCGAAATGGGGTGAATTTAACAAAAATGCTTGTAGACAATGGCACGAAATGGACATTAAGGCTTAAACCACCAACACATCTCTCACACTGTTCCTGCTCAAAGACATTCATTTAAACCAGAAAAGTTACATAACAGACAAAATAAAACATAACTCTACAAATAACTCTCTGACTGAAACAATGACTGTTGAGAAATCTTTGAAGTTTTGGATAAAGTATTACCCCAAAACTGTAATCAAACCAATATGACTTTCTTTCCATCGTGAAGCAGATGTGCTGTCTGCTTTCAGTCTATTAAGTTACTAGGAATGAGGACTGAAGCTCCAAAAAAGATAAAAGTATCATAAAAGTAGTCCATATGACTCATGCACCTGTATGTATTTCAAGTCTTATAGCTTTGTGTGAGAAATAGGCCAAAATGTAAGCTATAATTCACTGATAATCTTCCCCTCCAGCAAGCTGTTAACCAGATCACTGAGTCAGATAAATAAATCAGGCGTATTGCGAACTGGACCAACTGATTCATTGAGAAAGTCAGAGTTAGGGCAGATGTGAACATTTTCAGTGTTGTGCATTTGTAAATATATAATCTTTCTCACTCTGATGTTTGACAGATCCACTCCTCACTTTTTAACGACACTGAAAAAAAGATGGAAATACATTCTTCAGAAAATCTCTTTTTGCGTTCCACAGAAAAGAGAAAGTCATAAGGTTTTGTAACAACATGAGGGTTCGTCTTTTTGTGTGTTACTCTTGAGGGCAAGGCCTGCGCACATTTCTAAAGAACCAACTAAATCTTCCAGGATTTGTTTGCCTTAGTGCGGAAAATCACTCACACACAAAAACAGGATTAAAAACCAGTTCTCTCGTATCCACTACTAGACGGCATGACATTTTCTACACATTTAAGACTTTTGGAGTAGTCTCAGACATGGGTACATGCTAATCAGACATTGATGTTTGAGACGATTATGTAACCCTCCGCTTTTCGTACCATGTCTAAAGCAATAAAGGAGGCATTAGTGTAATGGACACGATTAAGCCTACCTTGGCAAGGTACACGCTTCAAATCAGCCTGAGCTTAACCTGCTGTCTGTGTGCTTATGTCTCTTAGTTTTGAAAACACAGTGCAGCACTTTTCTAGTTATGAAATCTCAAAATATTTACCTTAGAGCTCCCATATGTAGCTAAAGAACTGCACAGAAGCCTTCAGAAGATGTTTTGGTAAGGTTTTGTGGTTTATACTTCACTAACACGTTACATAATGATTACCGATCAGAATTTGTCAAATCAAAAAGTGTCGGTTTGTCAGAACTACTATTAATTGATACAAAATAATGACTAAATGTTTTCTAATCTTATTAGAAAACTGCTGAGATTATCCAGTTCGAGCTCTGCCAAAGTCTATCAGTTTCTCTTCCTGTTTACACCTTCAGGGGAAGAAATATTTCTAACAGACCAGCAGTGGGAAATTTACAGCATTCTTTATGCGAAGTAACTTCTGCAATATTAATCATTTAAGTCTGAAATGGCGCAGACTCTGTTGAACGTGGCAAAACAAGAAAAGAAGGTTACGAGTCTTAAAACCTGATTTAAGTGCTTCAATGCAAACACATCCACATCCAGCTTGTTATTGCTTTTGTTTTGATGCCTCAAGCACCATTAAAGATGAAATATGGGAAGCCATAAAAATGAAGTCACGGTGTAATGATAAACGTGAAGAGCGAGACTAATTGCATGGTGCTTACACGCCAATCCAGGAAGAAGCTGAGCCAGTGTGGCTCCCTGAACATTTTTGTGTTTGTTTCGTCATATAATTTTACACAGTAATTATTCCCCACCTGTCACATATGTTCAACATACAGCATTTAATTCAACACACTGAGGAAGAACACCGTGTTCTCTAGAGAGTTTTACAACTCTCCTGTGGTTTGGGAAAGCACTTCACACAAGTATTCTAGAGATTATTAGTGTGCCGCAACCCTCACACACACACAACACCACTGTCCTATACAAAGACAGGCAAGCCTCTTGGGCCTGGGATATGCACAGAAAATGGCATGCACATTGGCTTATTTACTTTTTTTATATAACATCCATTCCCTTGTTTATTGACTGCAGATGGGGAGATGTCCTAGTTTACTAACGGATCAACATACGCCTTTCCTGTGTGCATGATAAATATATTCATATCTCATCAACACAGAAGATGAAAACAGTTAAACTGCAAGCTGTGAAACTCAACTGCAAAGAGGATTCTTAAAAACAATCCAAGCCTAAGATATGTGTGTAAGAGACATTTTTTATGGGAAATGCCACAGGCCACATATGTGGTATTGAAGAAAGGACTGTGTAATGGGCAGCTCCACTCAGCCAGTGAATAATCCTTTCAGGTTTAATGAATGTTCCGGATGAAAATGCAAACTGCAACACACACAAACTAAAGTTAAATTAAAATGAATTCAATGGTTATAGGAAATAATGCAATTTCTACGGCACTTATTTGTTGCCTGTTGGACAGGAAGAAACGTCCAGACGTTTTAGTCACACTTTAGTTCACGGTTTAATGTTTGATGGATTTAGTAGACTACTTTAATTTTAGTGAAACATCAACTTCAACTGAATTCAGGAAGCCGCTGGCAGAACACCTGGACATAATAAAATTACAGCCTCACTCCTTCCCAGACGTTTCACACTTGAGCTACAACGTGAGTAATGACATCAGAAAAATATATGAAAAAATAAACAAAGAAATATTACCATACCCTTTTTTCAGAGGTATTTTGGTCCTTTAGTTTTTATACTAAGTTATATTTTAATAACGTTTTTTATAAACTAAATTATAATTAAAGTAATATAAAACCTTGATTCTGGTAATTGTGTTATATTAAAAATACTGAATCAAAATCAGATGCTGAAAAAGCAGTGAGACATGGTGTAGAGGTGATGGACAGAGATTATCAAACCATAAACTAATTCTACATATACACACACACATATATATATATATATATATATATATATATATATATATATATATATATATATATATATACACACACACAGTAATACCTCGGTTTACGAGCGACTTAGTATACGAGCAAATCGGTGTACGAGCATTGTATTGGTGTGCGAGAAATTTTTTCCCTCACCTACGCAAATTTTTGTGTTAAAGTCCTAATGCTCAGCATCGTTGCGTGCATTTTTACAGGAAATATCCTAAACAGCCTCTCATAACAGTCACGCAGTTCCAACCCCTTTATCATCCCTTAACTCGTTCATTCTCTCAGCATTACTTGGTTCGGTACTTGGTTGCATCATTCACCACAGTGATATTTTTTTAAGTGATTTACAGCGGTTTTACCTCGTGTTGTTAACATTAATTGTGATCGCAATTGTTCACATAGTGAAATATACACGTGCAGTACCTCTAAGCAGTAACTGTCACGGTTCATGAATTCATTGTCTCCTAGTTCTGCCTGAGTGTGTATGTGTGTGTGTGTTTGTGTGTGTGTAAGGGGCCGAGGTCACTGAGCACTGACACACCTGATTCTCATATCATCTGCCTATCTCCTCACATTCGTTCACGGCTCCCCATCTCCTTCACTCTGGATTATCACTTCGTTTGTTTTCTGCACTATTATAATAAATTCACTCATTTGCTCTGGAATCCGGGTTTTGTGTTTTCCCTTTCTTTCCCCGCTACCTCTCCTCCCTCCTCTCGTCTCCTCCACGCACGCTGCTCAAAGCTGAAGTGGATTACAGTAAATTGTCAAGTATTTTTAGTTTAATTGTCAATTATTAAGATCTTAATGGTTATAATTTTAACTGCAATTAATAGGGTAAAACAAAAAAAAATATTTAAAATTGGCATTTATGGTAGCGTGGAACAAATAGATTGATTTTTAGTGCATTCTTATGGGGAAACTTGTTTTGGTGTATGAGCATTTTGGTTTACGAGCTCGCCCTTGGAACGAATTAAACTCGTAAACCGAGATATTACTGTACATATGTGTATATGTATATATATATATATATATATATATATATATATATATATATATATATATATATATATATATATATATATATATATACACATGCACACACATAAAATAAAAATATGAATAATATTCAATGAGAAACGTCAAAGAGAATTGCACTAAATGTTTAACAACATTTCTGCAGTTTCTTTACATAATCAAGTCAACAAATGTTACGTCCGCGTGTGAGTGGGTATATCTCTGTATCTGTCTGTCCGTCGCTTGCTCTCTCTCTCTCTCTCTCTCTCTCTCTCCTAGATTCCAGTTAGCGGAGACTGGCTATTACTTCTGAGAATGATGTAAGGGGTATATTGAGTAAAGCATTATTTGTTGAGGACTGTTCTTCAGCTGAGGCAAATAGACTTGCATGAATTTTGTAAAGCAGGTGTCCCAACAGGATCTTCAATCGATAACAGTAAAGTGCTCTTTCGATCGTATTGCCGTGCTCCCCGGAACATGATTTCAACCAAAAATTCAGCAATAGTTTTTATATTTATGTTTATTTGTTTCCAAAATCCCTTTTCATAGACGCATACTAGATCTGATGCATAAAACATACATCAAGTGTGCCAAGTTTCTATACTCCTCCTTAAGCAGGGTTCACACTGAACCATTTTTGCCACGATTTGTCCATCTGAGTCAAAAGTTCCTTAGAATCCTGAAGAGTCTTTCAAAATCTTTGATTGCTAATTTGATATATTTGCCAACAGTCAATTAATGACTGCTGTGATCTAATTTTACAGTCAGTATCAGAAGATTTGACTCACAGTCCTGCAGTGTGTCTTCTCCTACGACAGCCATCTAATCAAAAATCGTTAGGAGCTTCGAACCTATCAGACAACAATATAGTCTTTGTTTTTTTGCCCCATTTTTCTTTTCAAGACAAGGCATGATCCAAATTAATGTTAGAGACTGTTTTTGCTTTGTAAGCGTACGTAATGCAGCCCACAATCACTGAACACGGCTTGATGACGTAAAACTCCAGACGAATCCTCTTGCACGCATCAGTTTTTATTGATTCTTGACTGTCGTTCAGTCTGACATGAATCACAACTTGAGATCCTACAGCGTGACGTCTTACAGAGGGGATCACGTTCGAGTCAGTTACAGTTAGACAAGCAACAAACATAAAGGACTATTATAAATCGTAGTGTGTTCCCGGTTTAATTCATTTAACCTCCAGAGAGCTGCTGTTCATGCTCTTACATTCATACCCATAGTATGAAAACGATTATGGCCTGACATCACTTTGAACATACAGACATAAAAGTTTAATCAAAGCTTTGAGAGTATAAATACACACTTTGGCTCTTCTACCACAAATTGGAAAGGATGTTTGAATACAACAGATTTTAATATTTACTTTATGGCTATGGAGTTTACAACATTAAGTTACAAGCAGTGATTTTGCAGCTCAGAACCACATGCACTTTGTGGTTTTTAACAAGTTTTTTATTTATTTTTAGTATGTGTGCTGTATCAAAAGGCAACAGAAAACATGTTTCTTCAGGATGATAAAGTTTATAGCAAAAATACTTAAGTACAGTGAGCCTGTTGAAGTGTTGGGGAGCAAAGTAAAATTTTCAGCTGTTTCAATTAGCACAAGGGATCTGACTTTGCAAATTAGAAGACCGGGCTTCTGATCCGTGAACAAAGACACATTAAGACTGCACACTGCCATCTTTGATCATTAAATAGGAACTTCTGACCCTGTAAAACTCTAATGCGTTTCCAAACAGTTGACCTGTTTGGCACCCTTGCCTGTTTAGACATTCTGATCTCTTGGATTTAATGGGGTAGTTTTATTTATACGATCAAAGATTTATCTCTCTGTCCTCCAATAAAATTGAACTGATGCAGCAGTAATGCCTAATTATTAACCACACTTGTTTTTTTGCTCATCATCCACTTTTACACTAGTTGGAGGGGCTCCAGTGTTGGCGCACTGAATATGCTGAACACTTCAAATTTAAACCATCATTTTGGCAGCCAACATTGAAGTAATGCATTCAGATAAAATTAGAAAATACACAAGCCTAGTGCTTCCCGAGGATTCACGCTCTCCATTTAGAAGAAGACACATTTCAGCTTTCTATTTATACATGTATTTTACAGTTGGGAGCACAACTGCTTCTTATTATAAAATGAGTGCAAAAGTGAGCACAAAGTTCTAGGGTAAATCACCAACTAGGTCGCAAGAGTGGAATGGGATGGAACGTTGATAAGAAAGGACAAACTGGATAGAGGGCCTAAATCCAATCGTAGTTGATAAAGAGCTGAGTTAGTAATGCACACGTGCTTCTGCTAGACTGCTGGTGGGAAACACATTACAGGTTTTCAAAAAAGATATGATATGATCCTGGATCAACATATTTTGTTGATCCTGGAACAACATCCCTGTCGAAAAATTCTTAACCCTATCCCTTCCCAGAAGTTATCCCTAAAATCAGAGGGAAATGATGAGTGAATAACACTGATGTAGAAACATCTTAAGGGCCAGTCACACAGCCGATCATGCACGAATCACTCACAAATAATGCACAGATTCGAGGAATTGACCAAGGTATTCCACGAACATTCGACGCACGCCCGACGCATGAATCACTGACTGAGTGCGTCCAAAGACGCACGCTTCGCACTTTCAGAATCCACATTGTCAGTGGATGTCAGTGGAATGAACGTGATACGTGCGCGGTTCATGCGTGATATGAAGGTGGGGCGTCAGTGGACGTGCACGGTTTCGAACCAGTTCCGACGCATAAGCACTGACGGCCAACGTGTGTCGGCGACACGTCACGCATACTCGACGCATAAACTACACACACAGACTCGTGATTAACGCACACCGACGCACAGTTGTGCGTGGGGAAATTTTTAAACCGTTCAAAACTCAAAATCACGCACAAACCGCCTTCGACGCACATCCACTTACATTTACTGACGGTCGACGTTTGTTCCACCGACGAATTACACATACGACGCACGCTCCGCACAGAAACGAAAAGCTGTGCGTAATTCATGCGTGATTCATGCGTTTTCGCTGTGTGACTGGCCCTTAACCCTGGTTGTAAGCCTAAACTGGACAAACTTGTCTTTCGAATCTGATAAGTTGATTGGAATGTTGGTCTAGGAACATGTTGTGATTGATTTAAGATTTAATGGGAGGGACTGAAGGACAATTCATATATACACATAATATCTCACTTTCTATCTATCTATCATTTACTCCTATCAAACCTGTATGAGAAAAGGATTAAAAAGGATTTTTCAGTGTTTTTTTGTCATTGCTGTTATCTGGGGTCCAATGTTGTCAAATCAAAAGTAATTATTTTAGAGTTGGTTTATAAAAATAGCCAAATTGACAAATATACATTTCATTTTTTAGATCAATAATAATAATAAATCCTTCTGTTTATTAAATGATATTAACAATGCCACATGAAGCAACTTGTATGAGGCTACTGACACAGTAAAATGCTCATATTTTCAATAATACAATTCCTTTAGGTGTAAAACGTTTTAACAGAGACAAAGTACAGAGTGCATATTTAAATACACTCCAAACAAATAAAACAATTATTGGAGTTTGTTTTAAGAAATAATGGTAACAGTCTTTCTATAATGCATTATAGAAGATAAGACTTAAGTCTATCATGCATTTTATTGCATTAATTATGCCTTTTAATGTGCCTTGTATGCATTGCATGAGTAATTGTAACCAGTTACAATATTATAACACTCATCCATTCACTGTTACACCTTTAGAAAGTATAATGCATTAAAAACATGACAAACAGCCAATTTCAGATTATTTCAAATATTTTAATGCATTTTTCTCACTACAATCATTTATGAAAACATTAAAAAGGAACACTATGAATCCCTTTATAATGCATTACACAGGCCTTAAGTAAAGTGTTATCAAAACAACTTTTTCAGTATTTCTACTTCATGTAATTCCACGTGTTACTTGGCATTTCTCTGTAATTTCTCGTGAACGTTTGTATCCCTAGTGTACGTCTATTTCATTGGTGTTCTGCTGAAAACGATTCATACCATTTTCAAGTTGATTTTCAACCTGATTCGTGGTGCTACGTGCATTTCAGCTCAGTAAGACTTCTTTGCATAAGGGCCAGTCAGTGCACATGAAAGCACATGACATTAGGGAGGAGGTGTAAACACACGCATGCAGCACAGCATTAGTGTATTAGCCCTCCCTCTTTCTACCCACCACTGAATCTCTTAGCTGTTTTGTCCAAGAGAAGGTGAAAAACATGCAAGCAGAGTCGTATCATCAGCTTCATCAGCACACACTCCAAAGCCAATGATAAACTAAAACTCTGCATTGATTCATCAGCAGTGTGAAATGACAGCTGCGTGCACTTTTATGCATGTGAGTGGGCTCGTGCGGTACATTCTGTCCTAGTTGGACGGACGCCCACACTCCCTCTTTAAATCCGCTTTGTGTCCAAGGAACTTTATCACACGAATCATGTGCAGAAAACTCCCACTGTTTTGAATGACTGAAGGTCAGGCAACTACTAAACTAAGCAGATGAAATGAGCTTTATCATATTAAAAATTCTCAGAAACGCATGGACAAAAGTCCCTCAATCCATCACTCTTTAAACACTGTCCCAAGGACTGTTTCCATTGGCAATTGGTGGACTATTTGTTGAGAGGGGCAGGTTTTGTTTGTCTTGTTCATTGGCCCTTGAGAGAGAAAGGAAGTGTGTATTGACTTTTTTTTAAAGTGCAGTCCAAAACATTCAGCTGACTTTGTCTCGGTTACCTCCACCTCAGAGCTTTAATTTCAGTGTTGGAAGCGGAAAATGGATGTTATATTGTATGTTTAGTGGGTCACAATCCTTTCAAAGCTTAAGTGAGACATTGGCCTTTGTAATGTACACAAGATGCCACAAAGAATGAGCACCAGCAAAGCAGAACAAGAGTGTGACAGGCTTATGCAAGTCTCGGAAATGAAACAGAAAGGATGAGGGCAAGGTTTCCTTTGAGGAAAATGGCTGCAGGGCAAAGAGCCCACAAAGAAAACAGGCCAGACAAAACAACCTGCCCTATAAAATATATTTGTTACAATGGAGCGGCTGGCAACGTTGTAGAACCCAATCATATCCCTGTCACAAGCAGCTTCCTAGCTTTCATTTACCGTCCAAGGCCAAACATTGGAAAAGGTTTGTTTCCAAAGGTTTGTTAGTTGTGGAAATGCATTTGGAGTTAATGCGTTTGGACACGGTCATCAAGTTACACTGAAAAGAAAGAAAGAAAAGAAAAAAAGGTTAATCTGAATTAAAATCTGGACTGGCCTGCACTAAAATACAGATTAAACATCTTAACATGTTTGGCACTCGGGCAAGACAAGATGGCAATGGATGAATAGAATATTATAACAGCCATAAAAATATAGTCATTCAAGACAAGTGAATTCAACCAGTACAAAGTGGTTGCTGTTTTTTAAGTGCTTTTTCATGTAAATATATATAAAAAAATCTACTGTTAACCACATATAGCATGCAGTTTATTATAGAATGTAGGTTTTAAAATGTTAATATAATAAGCTAATACGTGTTAGTATAATTGTATTATAATTACTTTATCATTTGAGGTTGACATCTTATATTCTATATTATTTAATAAAAAAATAATGTACACTATTAATGTGATGAAGTTTTGGTTCTTTTCTACTTTTGTCTCTGGCTTGCTTAGTTGGGGACACAATATTCAACATTATTATTGATCTGACTGTATTGACGCTGTTGTATGAAAACTTTTTTTTTTTGCAGAAACGCTTTATAATGAAATGAACCAATTGAATAATTGATCTTACAACAAAACTGAATCATGATGGAACTGACTTCAGCAGAAAACCACAGTGTGGCGAGCAGGATGAGGCCGAGGGCCATAAGAACGGTGCGAGGCCGGTGGTGTGATTGCTAATGAGCGGTATCGTATCTCACGGAGGAGAGGAAGCATAAAAAGAGGAATGATGACAGTGAAGAAGGAGAGAGGACCAGTCCTGGACATTTTAGTTATGTTTGCGTTTGTGTGTGGTCAGCAGTCATCCATGAGGGGCTGCTGCCATTACTTTTATTTTGTGATGATTGTTAATTTTGTAATTAAAATGTCGAATGTTCGCCAGGTCCCACCTCCTCCTCCTCTGAACAACATACCTTTGCTACAAACAGCAATATTGCTTCTGTCTGGTCTAATAATGTGACCTGAAATGCCAGGTGGGAATGTAGAGCATGTCCTGACTCCAATACTACCGTTTATGTCAAAAATAAACAAGATATGAAGCAGATACAGAACAGGTTACAGAATCAAAAGGGAAACTAGAAGTTCCTTTCAACCTTAAACATCCTTGCATAGTTATAATCTAATCTTTTCAGCATTTCCTTCTAAAAAAAAAAAAAACCTGTATATGATATCAGAACCTTTATAGCTATAAAAATAACATCAGCACAAGGGTTGGCAGAACGGCGCTTGAAGTGTGATGTTTACTGAGTTCTTTGAGTGTGTGATTTTACAAGTACAAACCTATAATGTGGTTATGCAGAAGGGCATCTATATGTTTCTAATTTGATTTTAAAGCTCATTATCCTCGCAAGATTAAACTAAAAATGTTTACCAGCCATCTTTGGTGGTCCATAGGATTTATTGAAACCAAGTGCATTTGCAATCAAACAAGGATTCAAGAGGCTGCAAACTCTAACCGCTGCACTTTTGGGCTTATTGTGGTCTATATATGGGTAAAATACCTTTCCAATGATTTGATTACACAAATCTGGAGACCCGTATGTTACATAACAGGACAATTTTGTTGTCGAAAGTCTTATGCATAAGCCAGCATGAACACACAATATGATATAAGTAAACAGAAACCTGAGCAGTCTTCAATTTATTGACTCGGGCTCCTTCTCACAGGACCACTCGCCTGTATTTCTAGCAAAAACAAATGGTATTATGGACTTTTGCTGCGGTTTATCCAGTTCACCCCTAGATAATGTAACCAAGCAGCTTGTAAAAATGTGGTCAAGCTTTCTAAAGCTTAATGGATGTGAAAGTCAAACAGCACAAATAAATCGGTAGAGAAATCCAGAGCTCAAATCTCAATCGCCCCATTTGCAAAGGATATGCAAATACAAGGCCAATCAGGAACAGGAACAGAGCACAGGGTTAGGTGGTGAGTTACATAACAGCTGAAGCAGACAAGGGCGATGTCTGGGGCTGCAGATTCTCTACAAGCTCCAAACGGCAAACAATTCACACCAGTGTTGCTGAAACCACCTGTCCAAACTTGTATTTCTTGACTTGGAAAAACTAAATTAATCATTTCTATCATTTGCATCAGAACTAGACACATTTCTATAATGAAAAATTAACAAAAAGACATAATATAATATCGAAATGTGCACTTTATGAACATTTTAGTCTGTTTGAAACGTTAGCTTGTGTAATTGCAAGATTATTCACAATGGTGTGGAATTAAGTGAGTAGAATATACTATCAGACTGTTCATCAACATCTCAGACTGGGGGGAAGTCATCAAGCCAGAGCATGTGAGTGAGAGGTAAACACAATAGCTGGCACGCAATGCTTGTCTGTGTGGTCTATCGTTCAACAAGGTCAAGCTTTGTGCGTGACTTTTCCAATGGCTGTAAAATGAGCTGTTCTCTTGCAAATGAAACCTCATACATATGCCTTCCATGCAGAACAGTGGGACAACATCAGCATTTTCCCACTGGAAAATATACAGAGAATATTACGTACTGTTCCTGAACAATGATCCATTTTAGATTTAAATAAAAATCCATCAGCCAAGCAATTTTTAATAGTTTACTTAAAAAAATCTCTCTTTTATTTAGTTTCATTTTGTTATTTTCAAGTTCTAAATGGACAGAATATATATATATATATATATTTCACGGTATTAGTGTTTTACTGTATTTTGACTGAAAACTAAAAAATAATCCATAAAATCAGGGCTATACACATATTTTAGGTGCAGCCTGTATGCTAGACAACAAGCTGCATAGTGTCCACCAGCAGCCACTCTTCACACAGCTGTCAGAAGAGACTTCCCTTCAACTGTTATCGGGCAGCTGTGGTGGGGCAGGTTAACCCTAAGAAAATTGCTGTAATAAAGAAGGGTGACACCTAGAAGAACACAACCCTTCCAGGATGTCCTTTGCAAATGTTTATGTGGCTACCCACTGACCAAATGAAATGACCCAGTAAAGTCCAGTCATCTCACGGCATCTGAGAAGAACCCAAAAAGCCTTTGATCACTTAGATGTTTTGCAATCACAGTCTATCCTCTTTATATTGTGTGCAAAATGCTTTCAAATATAAGTTGGTTTCATAACTCTTTTTCCATCATTCCAGATGGATTATATCTGTGGTAAGCAGAGATGTAGATCTACACTGGCCAGCGCACAAATAGATCGACACTGAATCCTGGAGAAACATTCTGAGAAATGAGAAGCGACTGTGCATTTGAGAATTGATTGCCTGTTAAAGCTGCAAGGATCATGTCGAATAAACTGATTACAAAGATAATAAGTAACTGTCCCAAACAGTTCCCACAAGCTTTGCAAAATTCCTTTCATTAGCAATACTGATCTTACGCAATCAAATTACTCCTCAATTCCTCAGTAGTAAGCAATATATTACAAAAAAAAGATGATTAGAAATGATATCATTATGCAATTCTGCAACTCCCTGGATATTTATGCAATTCTGCAACTCTCTAGATATTTCACAGACTAACAAAAGTTTGTGTAAAAATTCTATAAAAAACATCCATCCATCCATCTAAAAAATAACCATGTATCAGTACATCATATATTTATCCATCAATTTATATTTTTTAAATATTATAAATAATATATATCTTCTATTTATCCATCAATCCTAACATATCCTGTCACTAATATCCGTACATCCATCTATCCGAAAAATATCCAACTATCCATCAATTAGTGTTTCAATGGATCACAAAACTCAAAGTTCACATTGTGTTTTTTTTTTCTGGATAAGAAAGTTCACACATTTGTGGGTGAACTTTGTTTTCCATTTATTACTTAAAGCAAGTTAAGTTTTAAGTAAGTTCTCTGATACCACAGCAAAACTATTTGTCTAACTAATAAAGTTAGTTATTACAAACATTATTAAAGGCAAGTGAACAGTCAGTAAAGTAAGATCTAACTGTAGTATTTTTTTTCAAGTACAGAAATATAATAATTAAATGTAGACAGCAGCAAGTAACGGATCCTATATCACGATGCATATCAGATTTCTTTCTCAACTGTTTACTTTCATTAAAGACAGAATATTTGCTGAGATTTTGGACAATTTTGTATGTGTCCATCCAAGGAGACTCAAAATAGGAATCAATTTGGAGTTCACAAGCTAGCTGAAACGCATCTCTCTCTCTCCATCCATCCATCTCTCTCTGTTTGTCTAGATCCTCATAACAGTGTTCTTTTATATTGACAAGCACTGCTTTGATATGAAAGACTGCTGTACGTGCAGAACAAGAAGTTCACAGTTATATGTGCATAACGCCAGAATCTGTTTGATTGGATTGTGCCCTCTGAACCCAGCTCAAATTATGTTTGTCATGCTTTCATATTTGTATTGGCAGCCATAGCGTGCCTGGTAGACACTCCAGACAAACTGGTACAGTCACATGTGTATGCTTTATAAGCTCTGCCTGTTCATATTGAGTCAAAAGACCATGAGACTTTCATTATTTATCAACAATGCCCTAACTCTGAGCCATCC
The DNA here is from genome assembly GCA_037043235.1 of Rhodeus uyekii. Taxonomy (NCBI): domain Eukaryota; kingdom Metazoa; phylum Chordata; class Actinopteri; order Cypriniformes; family Acheilognathidae; genus Rhodeus; species Rhodeus uyekii. Next base: position 151,597 of record JAWRVZ010000227.1, read on the forward strand.
ATCATGCCCTGAGGCATGGAAACACAGGGATAAAAATGCACCATTGCATCTGGGTTACACTAAAACACAGATAACAGATATCTCCCAGCCATTAGCACTGTTACAGTTAAGCATAAGGAAGTAACAGCTGAATTAATGAGCTGGATTGTTAGATAGCCAGGGAGCTTCGCAAAGGCTGTAGAGGTGTACTTGACCTTTGACCCAGACAGTGATAAGACAAACATATGAAGGTACACCCACCAGCTCTGCTGCAATACTGCAGAAAATAAAACACTCGTAATGGGCTGCTATACTATTCATATATTTTATATATTCACTTATTAATAAATAGATAAATAAATAGGGCCACTGTTTTTTTTTGTTGTCAATTCAATTAATATTAGTAGGAGACTGATTAAGAAAACTATTTTGCTAAAGTAGACATTAAGTATGTTTTGTCTAAATATAGAGTTCACCAGGCGGTGAGAGCACACGTAGCCTTGAAATTTTCCTCTAGTTGTTTTTTACCAGGCTGAGTCAGGACCTAAAGTAAGACCTTTAAATAATTAGACCAGAACTTGGCAAACAAACTTGTACTCAACAGTCAGGAACATCCAGTGACAGATTTGATTCAATCCTGTTGGGAAGCACAGCTCTTAACATGGGCATGAATACACTATTCCCTATGGAGTCTGGAAGAACTGAAAGTACTCATATGCTGCCTGGGCTAAAGAAACAACTCAAGGCTATAAAGACACCCATCTTTATGACACCTTTTAAACATTTGCTTATCGAGTTGCTAGCTATTTGGTATTTTTATATCTTTCTCCCCCATGTAATCACCTATTATTACTGAAGACAATGGCTGCAAATTCTTGCTGAAAGAGAATGGTGGGCAATTGTCAAGAATACGGCCAAATTCAATAATTCGAAACAGAACTCTTTATGTTGTTAGGATGACAAAAGATTTCTACATTTTTAGTCTGGTCTGCCTCAGAGGTCTAATAGTCAAAATGATTGAGTTGGTGAATACCATCAGTGTAGGTGGGGTTTACCATTCAAAGAAGCAGAATGAGGTTTCCAGTTGAATTTTTGATTGGTAAGTACAAGTATGCTGAACCAAAACCTGTATATTAAACGTGTCCTAAACGTATGTATGAATATTAAACGTGTGGTAAAGCCCACTGAATCATATTCAGACTTAATGCTGACAACAATGGAACCACATGGGAGAGAACTATCAAGAAACCAATTTCTTAGCACAAAAGAGGACAGAGGTACAAGAACATTACCAAAGCATTACTACAAGTGTGAAAATATAGCAAAAAAGTAACAGAAATTCAAAATCAATTAAGGCCTCTACAATTTTAAGCCTTCATTTAGATATGAGTGATTTGTTGCTAGACAAAGAGCAGGAGACATATCAAGTGAGTGTCTCAGAACCAGCAAAAGCGATGAAAAGAGCAACTGTTTATTTCACAGACAAGATGGTTGTTGTCCAAACTGTAAATGCCCACAGTAGCCAAAGCACTACGATGTCAATTAACCTTTTCCAATGTCCATCTTTACAAAATATAGACTTTCTGGGAATCCATACTCTGGTCTCATAAGACCAAGTCAGAGTACTGCTCATCTATTATCATTCAAAATGTCATGGTGACACCAGAAAAATAGTACAGAAGTACCTGGTTCCTAGAGTGAAGTTGGTAGTAAAGCTCTTATATGGGGATGTTTGAGAGCTGAATGTGCGAGGAAATTGTGCGTTATCAATGCTGTCATCAATTCACACACCACTGTGTGATGTAATACAGAAACTTGAAACAGAAGATGCTACACCCTCTCCTCATTCCCTCCTCGTTTTTTTTTCATCATGACAATGACGATATGCATTCTCTCAACGTGAAAAACCTTCTATGAACTTGTATTTCAACCACTTTTAACACTCTTGAGAACCTGTGGGGGACGAGTTGAGCAACACTTTGCGTTTAAGGAGGCCATCATCCAGGAGTTAAACAGGACAGACGTGACACTTTCTCATGAACTTGTACACTCTGTGGCAAGAAGGGTCAGTCAAGTATTATAATTATGGAGGACATACTAAGTACTAGAATATCCTACATGTGTTGAATTAAATCAAGAGAGTACCTACATTTATAATAGTTTACAATATTTGGACAGTGCAGAGCAATTAAACAGCACTTGATGGTTATTCCTGTTAGACGGAGATCTGGGTAATTATAGGTTGAGTAAAAATGTCTTGTCCAAAAGGTCTAAATAAACACTGATGCAGTTTTAGGCACAACAGAAATACAAAATAAGCATTCTCACACTATTGGAAAGCACAGATGTGTAACAGACAGCGGGGGATGTTTTCATTTGTTTTTCTTATCAGTTTGATAGGGCAGTGGGAACTCACCACTCATTGTAGTTCTCATTAAAGGTTCATGGGAGAGGTGAATCAACCAGTTACACTTCATATTTCGAATGGCCTCATTGCATCTGGAACATTGGTGTGAGCACCATGTTGCCTCGAGCTGTGCACAGAAGGAGGTGTCTCCTACCGCCTCGTTGCCCATTGTGTATTATTTCAGCTGCTAAGGACTCCGCTCAAAGCGTACTACAGGTTACTATTGGATTAAGGAATTATATTTAATATTACATAACCAACATCTGTGTGGGTGCGCCATCTTTACTCGGTATTAAAGTCTTTTAAAACCATTTTACGGAGATATACACATAAGGTAAAGTTTATGCACGAATGCTGACCATGCATTTTCCCAGGACATGCTGAGGCAGCCTACAGTTTAGTGTTGAATCCCAGGGGCCTTCTACCTCCTGTGACACACATCTGTGCTTAGCAGGAATGCCCTTTGCGGCCAGGACCTGACCCAGTTCGCTCTGGGAGTGAGGCTGGGAAACGCTCACTTAGCCTGGCTGGAGTTGAAGGGTGAGCAGCCTCAACTACCACTGTATGGCTTCACCAGCACCACTCATCAACCAGGCCTGATGCAATTTACTTTCAGCATTCTCCAAGTTCAACAGATCCTCTCTCTGTTTATTTGCATACAACCAGAGTCACCATGGCAACTATGGTGTGAAGAGTCCATACAGGAGGGTGAGACAGAGAGAGGGAAATAAAAAGTCATCAGTGTTTGAGTCATGCTGGCCGTCCCAGAAACCTCTTCACTATAAAAGGTTGTATGGGCGTACAGAGAGTTTACATAAGACTAAATACTGTCACACATTTGCTGAAAAAAGGAGTCTGATTCAGTCTTTGTGTTAATGTTTCTTAGTGAGCCAAAAAGCATTGCTATGGACCAAAAACACACAATAACACATTGATTAGTTGTCCTTGTTTAATTAAACAAATTAATAAATAAACACAATTAAATGAATATTAGTAAGAGATTGTCACCGGATTAACAGTTTTTTTTTTTTTTTTTTGCTAATGTATATATTTAGTATGTTTTGTCTAAATATAGAGTTCACCAGGCTGTGAGAGCACACATAGCCTTGACATTTTCCTCTAGTTGTTTTTACCAGGCTGAGTCAGGACCTAAAGTAAGACCTTTAAATAATTAGACCAGAACTTGGCAAACAAACTTGTACTCAACGGTCAGGAACATCCAGTGACAGATTTGATTCAATCCTGTTGGGAAGCACAGCTCTGCAGCCTCTTAACATGGGCATGAATACACTATTCCCTATGGAGTCTGGAAGAACTGAAAGTACTCATATGCTGCCTGGACTAAAGAAACAACTCAAGGCCATAAAGACACTCATCTTTATGACACTTTTGAAATTGGCCCGTTTGCTTATCGAGTTGCTAGCTATTTGGTATTTTTATATCTTTCTCCAGCATGTGCTCAACTATTATTACTGAAGACAATGGCTGTGAATTCTTGCTGAAAGAGAATGGTGGGCAATTGTCAAGAGCAGCCAAAAATAGACGGAATTATTCCAATGTTTAGTCCTGTGCACCTGTGTGAAACAAAAAAATATGTAAAAAAAGTTCAGAAAGTACCCCTCCCCCCCAAATGAAAAAAAGGACCATTATAAATCACATAGTGTGCACCTGGATTTAGTGAAGTAAATAAATCTAATTAGTTTCCAGCACACAAGTAGAGAAAAAATGAAGTCAGATTTACTAAAAAGAATGTGTTTTTGTGCCTGTCACTATCTGTAACTTTCAATAATGGGTCAGTAATTCACTCCGTTTCTTTATGTCGCTTCTTAAAGCCTATATTGCAAAAGATAATGTTGATACATGTTTATATTGCACTTGTTTTCTGTTAAGTGCAACAAAAAAAGCTCAGCAGTAAAACTCCATGCATGCAGTGTGAATGATGTAACCTGTTAAAATGGGCACCAAAATAAATACTGCTCACACATGTGGTGTGAAACAGGCCTTCGGCACCAGTTCACTAAGACCATAATGTATGTTTAGCTTACCGTACATCATGGCAGTGCCATCCTGAAACAGCCTATGAATTTCATCTGGTTATGTATCTGGGTAGATATCAGGTTTCTTTTTGGAGATTTTCCGTAGGTCTAGTCTGAGGGCTCGGGTTACCGTCTCTTTCTGACAGTTTGGAACAACAACTCAAGGGTAATGAAAAAAAACTGTTTTGTAAAGTAGGCTGCAATACGACAAAGCGGCAGACGAGACAGGAGTGGCGTCAGTGATCTGCAATCTGGTGCAATGCAAACAAAAGAATACATACAAACTCATAGGACATGGAACACTTACTATATAATCTCGCACGCAGACACAGTACATGGATGTCACGTACAGATGTTATACAACACGTCCAATAAACCTCATATTCTGTATGCATGATGCCTTGTTTATGGGAATGGTTATATTATCTTAAGTGACTCATTTGATCACTCTGAATGCGTTTTTGCAGAAAAAGGGTGGAGACCTCATGCTGGAATGCATAAAACATCCTCGAAAGAAGCAATTCCCGTGAAGAGGGATGGTGTTTTCTTACCTGCAATGCATTTTCGCTAATACTATTTTTTTCCCTGTCGTTTTATTAGTTTTTAGCCATATTCCAGTCTGCTTGGCTTGTCTAATACATTGTCTATAAGTCAAGAATGTGTGTTTTTTTAAGGGAGGCAGATGGGAGTGATCAACCAAGTAAGGGAACATACATTTCTCACACTCAAAAATCTCCTACATGTCTAGTATTTGTCCACAGTTATCAAAATTATGAAATAATGTATAATGCAACACAACACACCTAGAATAATAAAACTGTTCTGTTCACAAAACTAGATTGCATTCAAAGGTGCTATCAGCAAAGTAAGCTTGTTTTGTTTATCCACTTAGTGACTGCAAGAAAGATATCATTTGTAAAAAAGAAGTGTGGTTAGTTGTGCTGAATGTGCATTTCTAGGGAAGGCCTGCTGCAAATCTTAAAAGTATATTTTTGACAAAATTGTACTTGTAGATAGAAGCCTATAATATTAAAGGGAAAGTACATTAATCAAACCCCCCCCCCCCCCCCCCCCAAGACTTTCGTTCATCTTTGGAACACAAATAAAGATATTAGATATTTCTGATGAAATCCAAGAGCTTTCTGTCCCTCCATAGACACTCTGATGCTTCAAAAAGTTCATAAAGAAACCACAAAAGAAATCCGTATGAAATTAGCATTTTAGACCAAAATTTTGTTCAAAAGAGTCTCGACCGTATTATATGATGAACAGACTGAATTTAAGCGTTTGTTCACATATAAATAATAATCACTGAACATAAAGTGAAGCTCAAATGTATGACGTATAAACAAGCTTCACGTGGAAGCTCGAACACAAGGTGCGAAACACAAGAATTAACCTCAGTTGTTCTCTCATGTCAAGTTACTAAAAAAGCGAATAAGTATATGGATGAGTTTTACAATATCTCAATGAACTTTTTTGTTCAAGGTTCAAAGTGTCAGTTGTGTAGTATGGACTTAAAAACACTTAAAAACTTTTAAATAACTATGTTTTAATAATCTTTTATCTTGCTTAAAAAGAATTGCATTCAACAGTACATGAAATTACATATAAATATGAACTTAAATATGAACTAAATATGAACTTAAGTTACATAACCTGCATTTAATAAAAATATAAACACATGCATTTTAATTTAATTGCAATCAAATGAACGTCTGAAAACATTACATTCAGTTAAATACTTAAGTATATTCTTTTAACATATTATTTTTGTATTAAGTACTCTTTTTAAAAATATGCTAGAGATATATGCAATAATTTATATAACAAGGGAGGAACAAAGAAACAAAATGTTCAAAATGGCTGACAGGATTCAAAAGTATTCGGATATACATGTTGTTGTTTACAAAGCCTAGACAAGCCTAGACAAAACGTAGAGTTCACAGACAGAGCCAATATCGCTAAGCACCTATTTTAGCAAAAACAGCCAGGAAATAGGGACTTTTCCTGCAAGCTATTCCTTCAAAAAATTCCCAGGGGACATGTGATTAACTGTATCATGGCTAAAGAGACACTAAAGAAAATCCTCCAGCACACGGCCTTGCACTCCAAGCCACAAGACTTAATACCAAGCTTGTTTTTTCTGAGCGAGAGTAGCAAATACTGCTACATATAGACACTCAAAGACATGCGCAGGCTGTTTAGTTCAAATGGAGTTTGACATGTTCACCCACCTGTATAAGTGCCTAAGGTCTTGCTAGAGATAAACTACACCAGTGACTGCATGCCGAAAGCCAGACGTATCGTACACAGTGCAGTCAAATTAGAGACAGAAGTGCTATTTTTGGTTACACTTTATTTTAAGTTTGCATTGCACTTTCTCAAATGTGAGCGGAGTAATATTAATTAATATAAATTAATATGTACTTACTATAGAGCTATGGTTAGGGTTAGTTACTTGTAATTATGTGTAATTTACTGTGTGATTATCGCAAGTATATGTAGTCATGTGTAAATACGTCACCTTAAAATACAGTTTTACTCACTTTTTTGCAACAAGAAATAGTTATTATAATAATTAACATGAGAATTAACCCGGTCATCATTTCAACATGATTTCATGAATGTGTGGCTGTCTTTTATAACGCATTTTGAGTCTTAACACGCAAAATGAGACGCTGACGCGTTACCAGGCAACCGATGAGCACATTGATCCATGCACACAATGGTGTAGTGTACTGTACACCAAGGCAACCAGTTGTGTGGTGAGACAATATTGTCGTCTTGTATGAAGTACTTCCTGTTTTTTTTTGTTTGATTGTTTGGCCAGTTGGCTTTAGAGGAATTAAGCTCTTCATCATATCATGTCAGAATAAAATTACAACACAATGAAGGAAAAAGAAAAAGTGCATGGTCTGTGGTTTTGAAATTCCCCTAAAAAGCAGGGCAAACACGATTAGGTAAAGGAGAAGTAACGTGTGGGTATTTAATGCTATGTTTTAAACAGTAACTGATTATGATTGTGTGTCCAAAAGCTTACGTAACTTTAGCTCAAAATTATTGTGACATAGAAGAGGTTTCCCTTGCAAAGTGACCCATGCCCAACTTAAAGTTAATTCATTATTTCAGATGTCTATTTATTTATTTTTTGGTGTCTTAATCTTTTAAGGGCTTATGTAAACTGCTGCTAAACTTTAACATCTTGAACAAATTATAACTATGTATAATTTCAAGAGAAGAGTACATTATATTCTAAAAACTTAAAAATCTTTTGGATAGATTTTTTTATTACATTTTAGCCCTTAGTATTGGCAAGAGCAGAGTTTTAAGAAACGGACACTGGTGGCAAAGAAAGCTGGCAGTTTTAAGAAACGGACACTGGTGGCAAAGAAAGCTGGCATGTTTCCTTTCGTTCTGTTGAAAAACGGAAATGGACCCTGTTACACATTGTCACGCTATATAACATTAACAAGACTGAAAACTGCAAATAAAGGTTGAGGATACATTATTACGTCCTTTTGAAAGGGCAAAGTCATTAATTTGCCAAGCGAGAGAGACATGACCACGAGAGTAAACACGTCAGCTACGGTTTGAGGACTTTGTGTGTGTGAGAGCAGAGATTAACCATTAATCAAAGGAGCCTGCAAGAACTCATGGCAGCACCTGCTATTCCTGTCGCTTAAGCTCGGGAACGTACAGATACCCCTCACGTAAAGAGGATATGCGTTAACATGAGCCCAGAGTATGTGAGGCAATACGACAACGTCACCTGGCAGAATTCCTGGAGTAATTAATGATCAAATTTAGCACTTCCTGCATAAACAACTTGGGGTCAAAGAGTTCTGCAAAGTAACATGACTGGGTTTTTTGACCACATAAAATATGACTGTAATGTGACAGAACTGTGAACACGACGGGTCATGTGAGTTGGAGGAAATATTAACCATTTACAAGAAAACTGGGTACTTTCCTAAAAGAGAAAGTGATAGTTTTTGGATGCTGCTAAAAGACATACACAAAAAAGATTGTGTCAGTATTTACTCACCTAGGTCATTCCATTTAACTGTAAAATTAAAAGTCAGTGTCCTTGTTACATAGCTTACATCTACTTACCATAGTAATAACAATAAGTATAGTAATAACAGTAAATTATGCATAATTACATGCACCTAACCTTCAACCAAATCCTAATCCTAAGCCAATAGTAAGTAGATGTTGCTAATTATTATGACTCAGTACTTAAATATATACTACTTACACTGTAACAAGGACATCTTAAAATAAAGTGCAACATAGAATTTTTAGACTAAATATATTTGAGATGATAGACAATACTCTATATACACCTGATTTCTTCCATACAATAAAAGTGAATGGTGACCAGGGGATGCCATATTCTAAAATGGACCAAAAAGCATCATAAACATCATTAGTCAAAATTAATTATTCACAATATTTCAAGTCTTCTTAAGTCATATAATATAAATAAATGGCTTAAGGAAAAGAGCAGCATGGGCATCAATTTAAATTGCTCTTTTTGTGTTCTACGGGAAAATAAAAACTAATGGTGAGTAAATGATGACAGATTTTGTTTTTTGGTGAAGTATCCCTTATTGCAACATTAGTCCACAATATTTAGTCATTTCTGGTAAAAGCTAGGTTTGATTTAAGGTTTTGGTAAACCAAACAGATGTTTCTAATGTCAGTATAACAAAGTCCAGAGAATGCATTGAATAAACAGGACCACGATTTCTAAACTCAAGAGATTATTCATACGCTAATTTCTTTCCATGCACGGCATATGATGTGGGTGGACACTAACAACATTGGCTACAAACATCCTAACAAATGTCGACATGTGGCGTCACTGCGTTACGTAGCTCGCAACGGATTGTATGAGATAAGCTGTCTACAATTAGCCTGCCATTAGGCACCACCGCCCACCCCCCACCAACTCCACACAGCACATTAAGGCTTTTGGCTTGAGATCTAAAAATGATTCTGACCATGGGTGGAAAAGTCTCACTTAGCCCAGGAAGAACATCAATAGAGATGCATTTATTATCCTAAATCTGACAACAGAAATCTGTCAATTAAAACAAGCGTAAATCTGGAAGATTTCAAAGTATGGTTTCTTTGAAAGCAGCGGGAATTCAGGTCAGCGTTCAGTGCTTCTCGACAGGGTAGAGTGACTTGAATAAGAGTTTCCTAAATGGTGTGAGTATGTCAGATGATTTTTTTCTCTTTGTAATCTCTGTAGGCAAGGGGACTGTTTCCATGGTGATACAAAGTCACTGTAAACACAGACAGGGGAAGTGAAGCAGGAAGTGGCTGACCCTGATGACGCAGATGCTGTCTTTCGAGAGGACGGGCATGCAAATTTGACACGTTTTTGCCATGTGCTTTTCAACGTAAACTGTGCAAGAGCACAACAACAACAGGCGAGACAGCATTATTCTAATGCATTTCAGAAATGCTAATTATATTGTGCTAATTGTACAAAAAATCATACTCTTTAACTATGAGCATAACTTTAATAAGTGCGCTTAAAATGGTATTTTCCATTTATCAAAAGCACATGCCTTTCAATGTGTTTCAAATAGGACACTCCACCCACAACTTAGTTTCCTCTGTCAAAACCACAGCAAAACTGAGTCTTGAGGAGAGAATTTTTTTTATCCTCAGCCGTTACATTCGCAGTCATTGGCTGCTTCAGAGACACGAGTCACAAAGATCTGCAAAGATTACTGGCTCCCCAAGATGTCATGCCACCACTCCCCACACCCACATTACCACAGAAAACCAAAAGTAAAACATTATGTCATACTTCTGCATGAGATATTTTAGATGTTATTGCCTGATGTGTTTTAGGTGGGATGCTGGTACAGCAAATTCATTCATTTTTCACTCCGGCCACTCACAATGCCTCATTTAAATGGCCTTCCTGGGCAGGGCTCCCAGAGAATCCGGCTAAATAAACAGGTGAGGTGTATGATTTCTAAATTTGGTCAATCTTTAAACCTATTTTGCACCTCTACCCATGAGTCACTTTAGTACATTTCCTTAGTCCTCCCGGTTAATGGTCCTTAAATTTAGAGAAAGGGCTATTTAAACAAAAATGTTCAACAAGGAAGGCTGCTTGTTTTTCAGAAGGAACTATATATATATATATATATATATATATATATATATATATATATATATATATATATATATATAAATGCTAATAATAATAAATCATAATACGCAATATCTAGTCTTTGTTTTAAATCACTAATTTGCACTACTACTAATCATAATATATAAATTTTATTAATATTAGGGTACATTACGCATTTAAAAAAGTATATGACAGAAAAACAATTGACACTCAGAAATTACCAATACATTTCACAATTACAAAGAAATGAGAGGTAATCTATTAAATAAAATATGACATTTTTAAATAGTATTTTCTTATAAATTATACTCCAATGATTTGTTTTATTTACAAGAAGAATTTAATTTTGATTTAATTTTCCAGTATATCTGGTATTTCTAAATGCTTATTCCACCCTAAAATAATAATAACTACAACAAGGCTTGTCTATAAATACATGTAAACTAATTAACATACAACTCATAATACGTCTGTGATTATTCTGTTGGTATAGTTACTCCCTCCAAGACTCTTTTCACAGTTACAAAACAGTTGAAAACCAGTTCTATCTGGTTCTTCCCTGTTCCCTCTGGTACTCAGAGGGGAAACCGAAATCAGCAAATCAAGCTGAGATGAGTCAGAGCTCTACGACCAAGGTCTTTGTTTCCAAATGAGAAAAACATACATGCTGAAGAACTCAACGCTGCCTGTTTTTGTAGACAGGGAACCCCTCATTATATGTGGAAAGGGCCACGTCATGTCTTTTGCTTCTGGCTGTTGCTTGACCCTCATTCTACAAGATTGCTCAAAACAAACAGAAAAAACATAAGCTCGGTCAAATTTTCCATGATATGCAGCTGAACATAAAAATAGCACAAGCTATGATTACGCATAAGTACATTTATACTTCAAAATAGAGGGGAAAAAATCTATGCACTTTGAAACGAAGTTCTGAACTCCAGTCTGCAAACAAATGTAGCTGTTGGTTTGGAAAATATTTCTTAAACATCAAACCTCAAATTCAGTTTTATTCTTGATTTCTTAGCGCTCATTAAGCGTTAGGTAATTCCTAAACCAAGAAGTAGCACAATTTTTTTTTTAAAGGGTTAAATGTAGCGTATAAGGGTATGATACAAAATGTTTCAGTCTGGTTTTCAGTCAAAACAACCGGTTTTTGTTTGCGCACTCAAACTATGTGACAGTGTAAGCTGCGGCACAACGGTGTCGATGGAAAACATTCAAGCTATGACATCTCTTAACAGAAACAATGAAGAACAGTTTTGGGCTATAAATTCCAAATTCAGTTTTACACACTCAGCTCAGTAATTTACAAGAGCGACAACTGCATTCTACAACTAAATGAACAGAAAAAATGCAGTATAGTGGGATCCACATTTACAAAAATCTGCGCTTTGTGTACGGAACGGAACGTAACTGAGCAACTAGTTGCTAATGACGTACACAAACGCATATTTCGTATGTGTGAGGAAAGCGACACTAAACATTGACTCATTTGTGTTGCCAGATATCTTGCTATAAAAAACAGCAAACAACAAACCCATAACAAACACAATAAACCCAAATGATTTTTCTTGCAAAAAACAAAGAACTGTCCACTTTAATAACAACATAAACTTGATCGCTTTATGAGCCAAGCCCAAACAACAAGCCCGAAAATGCTCATAAGTGGACATGGCAACACTTCAAACGTAAAGAGCAATACCTCCATAGACGGTGGTTCAGTTAAAATTGCAGAACATATGTCTTTTGTCTCTGTAACGTTAATTTGGTCAATACCAAACACATTGCAATTTCGGCAGTAAGGCGTGTTCAGTTCACACACACGGATTGGTAATTTAGGGGATGTGCAGGTTGTTTGGTTGTCACTCCTGAAACTTGTCAGTGTGTTTGTGGCTTATGAGTAGTTCACCACAAGCTGCTGACCCTGACTGTGACCTGTCGTTTCACACAGAGTTCTCCTCTCCAATACAGACACCGGCTCAAAGGATAACAGGAGATTACTGTTACACAGTAAGCCAGTTAAGGACCTCAATGAAAACCATTGGATCTCAGGATCAAGTGTGGTTTTATTTAGACGCTCAGTAGCTAGAGGTCAGACAACTAACATCTTGCAGACATATTAACCTTTCAGAAGCGTTTACATCCTGATCTGTTGCACTAGCCTATTTTCAGACATCTGGATAACGGGATTTTTCCTGCGTAAACACACTGCCAGTCATATGGTACTCCATGACCTACATCTCATATGGAAGTGGCATCCAGCTGGACGCACCCAATCCTTGATGAATGAACACTTTTACCTCCTTTAAATTAGGCTCTTCAGAACTGCAATACAGCTTTAGCTAAAATTAGAGCAGTAAATGAACACACACTGGGGGAGTTGATTCTCCTGCCAGAGTATTTTCATCTGGGTGCTTTTCACATGTGCTTTTGATTCTTTTACAGGGGATGAAGGGAATGGATCGGTAAAAGCCCAAACAAGTAAATATTTTCCTCAAGTTTACAGGAAGTACATAAATATCCAGGAAACAATGACTCAAAGCTTGGGTCACACTAAAGTTAGAACATTAACCCAATGCCATCCTGAATGCTGTAACCTTCAGACACACACGCTTAAACCCAAATGTTAACTTAAGTCTCTTTAAGGTAAACCCAGTAGGAAAGTACAGAAAGTACAGTGACAACAAATTAGGGAATAAAAACGGTGCATGAAAAGCGAGCATGGTATGAATTATTCTAAATATGTTCAATCCCATTCAGCCTGAGTTTTTGGACTACTTTGAAGTGCTTCTCTGTAGGCAAATCTGGCAAAGCCTGTGGTATTAGGACATATTTGTTTAAGGAGACCATGGTGATCAAATTTAAAACTCACTATTTTGGTTATTTGGGATATAAGTGGAAGGAGAAGAAAGTTTGCTTGGCAAAAAAGAAGTACAGGCTTTGCTTTTTGGCTTTGAGAAGGCCAAAATCTTGGCAAAAAGAAATGAACCACTTCAGTTTTCTTTGGCTAGTCTTCACGCCAGATGCAAGTTCGAAGTACGGTCATTGGCACACGCCTGCGCTGAGGAAATTAGCTTATTAATACACTGTCTTTTATACTTTGTGGGTGTAGCTGTACGTCATGCACATTAAGAAACAATCACAAGCCAGGGACTTCATTTAACCAATATTGAGCATTCCTTAAAGGTTATGTCGCTTATTAAACTATTGACTGACCAGACTGGTTGAGTTTAAACACTGACTGGACTGCAAATCTAGTAATGCAAAAAGGCCCTCCTTATATCTATAGACCTAACTTGAAAGTAGTCACCATAAGGTTTTTTGAAATAAATAAAATGGTCAGAAATAAGCTTAATCCTGATTAACTCTTTTCCATTATTTATAAGACAACGCTTCTCTGCCATAGACGGAAATGTCAGCTTTCCGTGTTTTCACTGTAATATGGTAGAGAGCACATGAAGCAAAACGGCCTGATATTACCGAATGAAACATTGACCCAGTACGAGGTCTAGGACTGTGCAATCTTTGGGGGTGTTGTTGGACTCGATCTGCTTAAATCTGTGTTTTGATCATCGTTCTGAATATGATCCAGACATAGACTTTGACAAAAATGCTAATTGTCAGCTTTTTTCACAAAATGTGTTTTGTTTTATTATACTTTTTTTGTGTTGATAAAACTGAATGCATTAAGGCAGGATAAAATGTTTTCTTTTTGTCAAAGGAGAGGCTCTGTTCTTTCCTTTGATATATTGCATGTTCTGATATTCATACAACAATCTATTCTGGAGAGCATGAACATTTTGTGAAAATTATCAAAAATTCTGGTGGGGGATGGCAACTATAATTACATTTACAATTATAAAAGTGCCTCATCACACCTGCCTGGAAGTTACTAGTATGCCTAATATTGGGACATCCCTGTCCTAAAATAAATAAAATAAACAGGATATACTAAAAGGGTGGAAATACAGAGGAAATTTTGTCATTCCTCAGTGAGCGATTGACAGTGACTATATAGAATGGAGCCAAATGAACTTGAATTTCATTTTTATTTTGACATTACCATATATCTTGAAATTTTATCCAACAGAGTGAAATATTTCAGAGTGTGACAAACCAAACCAAATCAAAAACAAGATAATTCAATTAATCAGTTCCATTAATTACTGATGTTTGTGCCGTTTGCCCACTAGAATTATGTCATTTCTTGGTAATTAATGTCATGGAGTGCGTGGATTTTGTTAATTAAAGGGATACATTACAAAAGACAACCAGGATAGTAACAGATATTGAAGATTGTTTTAATTGATTACCAGTTATAACACTATAAACTGTTATTTGGTGAAACTACTGTTAGAGTAACTTCACAACAAGTAAAGCAGATTTACTAAAAATTCCCTATGATCAGCAAATATTCCAGTGTAAACAATCCAGTAAGGATTAATAAACAAACAAAGAATACAATTTACAAAATAGAATTGATTTGCATTTATTCCAGACTCACAACAATATCACTTTTCATTTCCAAACAGATGAAATAAAAGTAAAAACCTTCTGCCTTTATCTTCTGGCCTATTTCCTGTGAGCTGATCCCTGCATCCTGAAAGTTAGTGCTGCCCCACCCTCTCCATCCGGACTGCCACTCCTCCCTTCAGCACTGCAGAGAGCAGTCAATCTCATTGGCACTGGACCCGTCTCAAAATATCTTTCTCTGTTCCTATCATTCCAGAGAGTGATACGAGTCACAATGTGATTCCAGTTCAAAGATTTATCCTTATAGATAAGCTATTGTTGTTTTAGGTTAGGTGGTGGTGGGGGACCTGTGCAACATTTGAGTCATTTTCTCACCCTCATGTAATTCCAAATCTATATGACTCACATACAAATAGAGACGCATGATTCTGCATAAATTGGAAAAAAAAATTGTTTCAAAGAGAAATCATGATTCTTGTACGACAATGAACTCACAATTAAACAAATTTAATTTTACTAGTATAAAATAATTTACTAGAGGTTCAGACAAAATGTTATTTGTTGCAGACAATTTTAAATGTTTAATTGTTTAACCATGTGAATGAATGATTCAGTGACTCACTCATAAATAAATTACTGAATAAATCAGGGTCTGTTAACTAATATCTTAAGTGAGTGATTCAATGACAAATACATTTCTAACAGCCAATCGTAATTAATACAAATTAATACAATTGTTATTTAAAGCGCCAAGATACATTTAAAAGGGCATATGTTCTATTTTAGACATCTATGTTTAACTATATATTGTATACAATATACATTGTATATAACTGTAATTTTTTATCTCAGTACTTCTGAGATAATATCATTACGATAATATCATTATTTTAAACACAGAAATAACCAAACTGTGTGATTGACTGTTTGTGTAGCCATTTAATATCTTCACTGTACACCTTTTAATGATTAATTGTGCATCTTTTGCACTGTGAAGTATTTCATGAAAATGTATAACTATATACACAAGTTGTCTATCTTTATTTTACTATATAAATGCACTGGGTGGGGGGGCTGCCATCCGATCCAGGTGTTTAGACTGGACTGGGCAGGCAGAGAGTCTGGGAATGGAGAACTCAAGACAGCTGCTAGCCTGCATTACATTGTCAAGCAAATCAGCTAATGAATGCCTGAAGCGTCTCATTATCAAGGTCACAGCAACATCTGACATTGCCAACACATAATCAATCTAATCTAATGGGCATGATACATAGAGGATGACATCCAAAATTCACTTTCGGTAAGATGTGGGAGTGTGTGCGCAAGATTTATCAGTTGAATGAAGACTGGTAACACGTCAACAACATGTTTCCTCAACCAGGCTATTTTCCATGACACCATCACCAAAGTGCATGCAAACATCATTGTGTTGTAGAAAGCATTATTTATCTGTTTTGATTGATTGGTGTAATAAATGGCTTGGTACAGCAATCAGGTTTTCGAAATTTGTTCTCTGGCATCATGCCTGGTCCTCTAATGGGATCCTGGACTGGGGCGGCAATGAGTGCCAACGCTCATGTTCCCGTCTTACTCTGTCTGCTTTAAAAAAACAAGAACTTAGTCATTCCAATCGTGCCACTGCAGGTGAGGCTCCATTATGTGCAGACTCACTGCGCCAAGGCACACAAACAAGATCGGTGGCCAAAACGGCAAAACACAATTGTTCACAACTCTTCAGTACAACTCGGCTTCCATTTATGGAGATCCTGAGGTGAAAGTAGTGGATTATAACAGACAATGAATGGTGACCATCCTATATTATGAGTCATAATGAGATAACATTATATTTCCTGATTGACGAGGTGGTGGTCTTTAGCTTTTTTTATCTGTAGCTATCTCTGAGTTAAGATGAAGATGACGTGTAGTTGCTGTGCAACACCTAAGAGGTAACTAAAAACAAAATAGTATATTTTGATATCTAGTGTCTACGTGTACATGTCTAAAAAAAAAAAAACAGTAGGAGTTTTATCTGTACCTCCAGATATACCAAGTGTTATAAAACAAATAAAACAAGGGTTTCTATTGGACTCTGAACTTTTAAAAGATAATCAAGGTCGTAACCTGTTGGAATTGTGCCTTATCAGATAAATAAACAAATATGTGCATTAATGGGCATGTTTATATTCTCAGAATTCTGAGTTATCCAAGAAATAAAAATTATATTATTATTTACTTGCCCTCATGTTTTTCAATATTCATGTTACTTTCATTTCCACGAAAGACCGAAGGAACATGCTGGCTGCTCATTTCCAGGTAATTACAACGAATGTTTGCAGAGGCTTTAAAGCTACAAAAGGAAGCAAAAGCATCATTAAAGTATCATAAAAGTGTCTAAATGAACTATGTACTATATTCTGTGTACTATAAGTTTTCTGATGCCATCCAATAGCTTTGTGTTGAATACGGGTCTGAATCCTCACACAATATCACTTTTAAGATACATTAAGAGATACAAAAACAAAAGAACTTGATAGAGCAATTTTTTGGTCACCTAAGCATCCATACATAAGTTATATTGATGGAAATATAATGAAATATATGATGCCAGATCATACAATGTTCAAACCTCTCATGAAGTCATAAACACAATTCCTTTTTCCCATTGGTAAAATTAATTACAATCTGCAGATTTAATGAAAAATGAATGCTCTTCATGTTTTCAACATTGGCATACTTAAGAAATAAATAAAAACAAAGATAATTTATTAATTCATTATAATTAAGAAAGATTCATTAATTGTAATTGCATTGAAAAGATAAAGTCATACAGCTGAGTAAATAGTGACTTTTACCCCCTGTTTGCTGCAAGTATTGATGCAAATGTAGATTCAAAGAAAACTGACATTTATATTTTAAATCCACATTCAAATGCTTAGTAACATTTGACAAGTAAAAACATATGCAACATGCATGGAAGTGCTGAAAATCAGACACTTCAGAACATCAATATTAACTGACGGTTGACAAAGTATGCTTTTGCACAAATCACAACCCGTCATAAATTCACATATTCAATTTCTCTTTTGGCTGCATGCCGTGGATTCATTTGATATTTACAATGAATAATCTCAGATGTTTCTTAAAATCTGAAATGACGCCCGAGGATGGTTTGAGCAATTACACAACAATCACTGTCTACAAACCACTAATTAACTGTTCAAGTAAAACGACAAAGAACATGACATGCGGCTTTGGATGTCATCGTTTTAACCTGGAGAGACTGTATTATCTAACATGCATTCTCTACACTAAAGTGTTAACGACAGAGCAAGCTGACTGTCTGTGAAGACCTCCTTTGTCAGGCTTTAGTTTGCAGACTTACTGGCCTGGTCAGAGTACGTGAAATGACTGGGAGACAGGAAGGAAATGTCTTTTACCAGTTTTACCCATTTGTGAGATATTTAGCAAGCAGATGTTTAAAGCGCTACAAGCAATGTCTAATACAGTTCTTACATATCCTGCTAAATAAGACATCAGCACAAGTGTGTTGTGGCCCACAGTTACATAAGAGACAAGGGCTCCTCTACTGGTGATAGTGAGATGCTGCGTTGAACTGTTCAGTTCAGATGCTGGCACATATTCTATGTCAAAGCTCACAGGCAAATGAGCCTCTGCTTTCTCTAAAAATCTATTTGGTGCTGCTGTGCAAGACCTCGCCAGGCAAACAGCCAACATCGGGCCAAATCTGTCCGTGCTTTTATTATATGAATTGTGTACAAAGGAGTTAAGAGATTTAGCAATACATTTTTTTAAATAATATTTGAGACAGACAGAAAGACAGACAGATAGATAGATCTATTGAACAAGAACCACAAAAAAAACTAAAATTAAAATGTAAAATAATGTCATAACCATGCTGTAATCATTACAGCATCTCACGACTTAATCAAAACAAATACTAATAATAAAAGAGTTAACTTTTCTTTACAGAGGAAACATTATGTGACACCCATCCTTTCCACTTCCTGGAACAGGGCTCAACCCTTACAGATGGCCAGAGTTCATTAATCTAGATAGTGTGCACTTAATGCAAGGTAGCACAATTAATTACTTTGTTTCCAGCCAGACACACAATATTCAACAGATTGAAAAGAACTAAAAAAAAAGTGTTAACAATATATATTTATTGGGTTAAAGCAAGGTGTGCAAGGTTCACTTTATGCATATAATTTTTGGATTTTTTTGGGATAGAAGTTTTATAGCATTTCACCAACATTGTCAAAATAAAAGCTTTTAAAACATTTGAAAGAGTTTTAGACAGAAATATCCGTATTGGAACTTATTTTAGTGTTGGTTACTTCTTGAACCAAGTGTGGACACCCATAAAAGTAACTATTTTAATAAATATTAAAATATTTACACGAAACGTCTAACTTCACACTCTCTCACTATTAAAAGCTGAATGAAGGTTACCAAACCTGTGTTAAATTATTGAAATATTACAGTCTAAATGGAAAATGTTTGGTTATTTGATGGAATATTGTAGTATTCAATATAAGCGGATTTGTGCGTTCACATCATAATTTTTTAAAATCTGTAATAAAAAATAAATTCACCATCCTCTTGCAGTGGTTCTCTTCTCTGATGACGTGTTTACGGGCGTGAGGGCGGGACAACCTGTCACTCATGTGACAAAAAATTAAACTCTAAACATTTATAAATGGGAAAATATTAGGATCTTACAATTTAGTATAACTGTGTTTTTGATGGCTGTGTGTAGACTAGGCAGGTTTCCATGCATGTGCGCCATTTAGGTTGGCCGGGTGCAGAGGTTCCAGAGGTGGGATGGCTGCTGACAAGATTAGTGGACACACGCTGCCACGGTAGGGAGGAGAGGGGGCAGGAAGGAGCTTTTCCAGACTGCTGACCAGACCTTATCCGCTGACGGCAGTCGCTTGTTGTGGATGGCATGGCCCTTCCTTCCCCCTCTGATGGGAAACGCAGAGCACGGACGAGAAACACCCACGGGGGTAACAGGTGGATTTGAAAGCTTATACTTCTGCCTCCGTAATGCACCCTCACATGCGCACAGAATGACGAGTAGTGAGGTTTATAACTGCACAGCGTGTCATCGCAGCCAAATCGCAGCAGCACCATAGAGTCTACCCGAACCCCTCCCTCAACGCGGAACAACCCAGGCATTAAACTTAATTGACCTTACCGTAGGATTAAGACCCCAGGCCAGACAGCAGGACCGGTGTGTCTGGAACAAACTGTTCATCCATTCACAATCCCTTTTGACGGCAGCCCACTCGGGTCTTCACTCCTCTGATGGGAACATTTACTAAACAAATCCTTAGTTAGGGGAAAGCAGCAGGTAACAGGGCACAATGTACCAGTTCTCACATGTTGAGTGGCGTGGGCCAGCACATGCGGAAAGTTTTCATGATCTTTCCAGGAAAAAACTACAATGAAAAACTATTTTGAAATGTACAGCCGCTCAATAACAACCACTACAAATTCACTTTAATTACATAACAATAACTAAATAACTTTAAGTTAGTACCCATTCTAAATGCACAAAGGGCAAACTCACTAAAAGAAATACATTGTGTATCTGAACACAAATTTCTGCATCTTAATCACTTAGGCAATATTTACGCAATACCATTTTCATCTAGAACCTGAAAACTTTTTTGTGTTTTTTGTACTTTCATTTACGCAACACTGTAGTTTTGGGGTCCTGAAAATTTTAAACTTTGTGAAAACAGTGAAGTCATATGCATGCGTATTACATGTTAAGTCTTTAGGCTCTTAGTATTTTTTTTTTTTTTTTTTTACAATGCAACATCAGCAACTACTGGCCTAGCATGCATAATACAGTAGCAGCAATGTTGGTATCGTGGGAGCAATTATTCATAATATCACTGTAAATTAAAAAGAAGAAGCGGCACAATGAAATGGAGGAAGACATTCAAGAATTATCAAAAAAATAATAAAACAAAATGTGTGTCTGGGTCTTGGTTCTGTGCATCAGTTGTTAATTACAATTCGAGAACATTTTACAGTTATGCATTTGGCAGACGCTTTTATCCAAAGCGATTTACATTGCATTTATAAAGACATTCTAATCAGTTATTGCTTTCCTGGAGTATCAAACCTACGACCTTAACTGTTTGAGCTACAGGAAGTAGCCGTTGCACTCAAAAATAATTATGAGGTTGCATTTGGATTAATCATTCACAATACTACCTATAGTATGCATTTACAAAACAAATAGGGATGATTTTTTATTTCATGGAAACGTTAAATAAAGGAACATATAGCATGTATTTAATATAGTAAAATAATAACTTTGATTTTTAAGAAAACATTGAAATCAATGTTGAAAAATCTACTTTATTTCCATCTGCACAAGGTCTTAGGATATTCAAAAGTTTGAGAAAGAGGTCATAGGCGGAAGATCAACATGACGCATTTTACATAATTGAGATAATACACATTTACACACTGTTCATAAAAGGGATATTAATTTAAAAATATTAATTTACTTCCTTTATATATACGGCCACATAAAGTACATTGTCATGCACCAGGACGAACTCAGGGCCCATTGCCACCAGCATAAGGTCTGAAAATAGCTCTGGAGATTTCAGAGCTGTGAGCACAGGTCCCACAAGAGGACTCTGAAGAAGCCCGTTTCTGACAGTTTGGTCAGAAACATGCACACTAGTAGCCTGCTTGAGGTCATTTTGTAGGGCTCTTGCAGTGCTCCTCCAGGTTCCTCTTTGCACAAAGGAGTAAATACTGGTTCTGCTGATGGGCTATGGCTCTTTTTCGAACCTGTCCATCTCTTCTCATGTACTAAACACACTAAACCTCCTTGTAGCGTCACTTATGGATGTGCATGACAGGTACTTCCTCATGATATACAGAGTAACAAGGGCCCTAACAAAGCTAAAGACAAATAAGTCAGGTAGAACAATGAGAGAACAATTGTCTATGGACACCACCTGCAAAATCATCCCATTTTTGGCTGTTGCCTCTCCAGTGCACCTGTTGTCACTTTCATTTCCACCAAAGCACATGACACCGATTCAGTCTTTTATGCTTCCTAATTTGACAGACTGATATCCATTAGATATACTGATATTGACATGCAGTTTAATTGCCAATGTGTTACTGTGATTAAGTGTTCCCTTAAACATATGTGTATACACATATATACTATGTATGTATGTAATATATAACCATTACACAACATCTGACAAGCTTAAAAAATTAAGCAATCAATCCTCAGTCTAGAAAAGTGAGACATGTAACACTTTGCTTTTGTCTACTCCTTGCACTCTCTCTTTATAGCAGATTGAGCCACCCAGGTGAAGCCACAGAGAAACCACAGCAATAACATTTTCTGTCTCAACAGGTCTTCTAAGCTGCATTCCTACAGCCAAAGGGAGGCTGTGGAGCATTTAACAGGCAATTAAACTGTCACTCATATTATTTATGATCTGATTTTGCTCTGGGCACAATTAGACAAACCTCAGTATAGGAATATGTGACAGGTACAAAGTGGTGTAACTGATAGGCGACGAATGGCTACAGTTGAAGCTACTCTTGAAATGGTAAAATATGTACTTTCAAATAATATCTTTATATTACAATCTATACAATGTATATTAATATGCATGTTGTCTACATTATCCAGGTTCCTCAGATCAGTGCAGTATTGTTAGTGTGTATAATTTGTCGAAGTCATATTTATGCATTTTAAATTAGCTATATTAATTTCTGGCCACTCTCAAGATATAAACGTTAGATATATGTATATAAAGCATGTATTTCCTGTTTTATGGCATTATGTAGACATGTATTACTAAGATCAACACCATACATACCAAACTGGTGCACAAACTGTTTTGTTTTTTTGAACTTCCAAGATAAAAAGAGCAAAAGCTGAATAGGAAATTTCCAATCAATCCATTCTTTGTGTTGTAGGGGTTGTGGGAATTCTTGCCTCTTGCCTGATTCAAGGCTGCTGTCCTTAATGTTGGACATCTTCTGGAACATTCCAGACAAGCCTAGAAGTTTACTGCTCTCCGATTTCTGTCTGTGGTTTGGCATAGTTTTTCGTAAATTACTATCGGAAGTATGCACACTTGTTTTGCTTTGAGAGTTCAAGGAACATTCTGTACTCAATTAAAATGTAAATACTTTTACTCTTAAATTTAGCCTTTTTTGTGTGTTTTCAAATGACAGAGGACATCATGCCATAATGAATCAAACAGTTATGTAACAGCACCAAAGTATAATCCAAACACATTTACATCCTAAATGAAGAATATAAAAGCAAGATTTAAGATAGATTTGAAGAAAAAAATAAGTTGAGTGTTGCTGTGCCCAGGTTGCAGTGATTTAAATATATATGGACTTCACTGTGTGTGTGTGTGTGTGTGTACTTAAACTATACACAATCTGTGACCATGTGGAAAATCATTTTTTCAATCTATGACCATGTGAAATATTAAATTAAGCTCTCAATAGTTTATTGCATTTGGTCACTAACCATTGTGTATACTGTACATGCATCCCTTCTGTTTTTCTAAAACGCCATGAACATTTCCATCACATTGCCATTCCCACCACTTTATATGTTTTTATTGTGTAGTTAATGTGTCTTTATTTATATGCACTTTTTTGGATATGGCATACAAATACTGGATGGAAAGGTCAGTAAGTCCTAATTTCTAAAATCAAAGATTCTCATAAAATACATATTATGAAAAACAACAACACGCAGAACAATTTCATTGTTTGGTTTCAGAAGCATCTCACATGATTTTTTCCAAACACCAGGCATCCGAACACAAGAGAAAATTTGTCTGCACATTCTGAGACTCAAGTATTTTATGATGTCGGGAAAAAATAGCCACAGTGGCTTCTAAGAGTGCAAAAACTTCCATTTTTATTAAAGATATTTTGTGCCAACTTCCTAGGACTTAAATGACGATTTAATTCCATTGAACACGTGGGATGGAAATTGTGCTTTATTCAAATATGTTTTATGTGATATTCCAATATTGGGTATTAGTTACCAACTTTGGATGGAAACATAGCTATTGAAATAAAATGATAAGGCAAATTTCATTGCTAGAATTTGATGTATTCTAAATACACACAATTAAAGTATGTTGGCAGATTACAGAATAATTAAAACATGTTATAAAATAAACTTGCATTTTATATAAAATACAATATACAGTTATCCCTCGCCACTTCGCGGTTCAAGTTTCGCGGCTTCAGTGCATCACGGATTTTTAAAAAATATTCATCGAAATTTTTTTTTCTAAAATACCGCCATAACGGCAGACGTATCGTGGAAAGCAGCGTTGCTTCATAATGCGAGAGAAACGGTTTCCCAGGATGCCAGAAAAAGAGAGAAACTCTCTCAGATGCTTTGTACACACCCACAGGCACTCAGACAAGGCACGTGATTGGTTCCCGGCGCAAGATCGACGAATAAGAGCACGAAAGGAGTGGGAGCCTCTTCACCTCTTTCAGAAGCAAATGTTGATGATACAGCGCCGATATCTGACGATGAGGCGCTTCCCGAACTGATTTAAATGCCTCATTATACCAATGCAGTAACACCATCATCATCACATTCATCGAACCGCACAGGTCTGGAGTCAAGTCTCAAGATACTACTGTCATTGATGATTGTAGAGCACCATAATACGTATCATATGAGAGCGCGAGAGAGAGTAAATGTATAATATTAAGGTTTCATAATTAAATAGGTTTAAGTCAAATATATACAAAGTATAAATACACATATTTTAAACATTCTGGTACCTACACACATATATATGGAAATTCCTAGGGAGGCCAATCCTACTTTGCGAATTTTCACCTATCGTGGGGGGTTCTGGTCCACATTAACCACGATAAACGAGAGATCACTCTATTATACTCAAGCTCTTTACAGACATTGTTATCTCCTTGATAAAAAAAAACAAAACAAAACTTGCTTGTTGTGATGGAAATTAAGTCACAACTATGGGACAGTCAATCGTTTCATAAATTGATATCTTCACAATACATTTTGAAATGTTTTACACATGGGTACATGTTGAGAAACTGCCATTACATAAACTGCTTCAAATTCAGCACATAACAGGATGCAAACAACACCATATCACGCTTCAGTACTACTAGCTTAATTTTATCTCATTTTCTTTTATACCTCTGCAAAAAGCAGAAGTCCATCACATGACCAACGTAAGATTTTCCCACCCCGCCTAAGAAACGACAGAGAACTTTGAAGCACTTGAGGTAACTACTTTGCAACCACAACTTCCCCAATCTATGATGGACTTGCCTCAATCTCCTTAACTTGGCTGGATGATGCCACATCCTGTAAACTATTTGTAATCTTGTTGGACAAGATATATTTGTAACCATGTTACAGTCAGGATTGTCAAAACCCAAAAAGCCTTAAGTACGGTCACTGTGAATAATGAGGCTAGTGTTTGCAGTACAGTAAGGAAGTCTGAGAGGGGAAAAAATATCCCTCAGGACTGTACGGATGATTCAGCCTTCTTTTTAACTGTGGATCTATGAGAAATGACTATTAAAAGTGTTTTCTACAAAGTCACAGGGTAATAAAACCATCCCTCTCATGTGTTATGATAAAAACACCACAAATAGGTTGTAGGTCTGACACTTCTCTTTGCAGGCCAATAAAAATAAATCCCTGTAGTATATATTTCTATAAAAGAGACCAAATCAATACATTTCCAAATATTTAAAAACTCTTTATGATAAAATGGTGTTTGTCCTTGTCTGGGCTTTTGTATTAAATGGAAAAGCGTCTACACCATTAGTCTAAGCCACTATTTTAAAAGATGGTGAAACTCATTGATAAATGTCAAATGACTCCAACAATATGATTGATTTAGATTCTTAAGAGGCTTTAAGTGTTTGAACATTGGATTGTGTACTGTTCCAGTGGGAGCCATTTATGACATACCCTTAATACTAACCCCATTTAACTTTGTTTTCCCGTAAAGTGGCAATGATGTGTGGGAGAGTTCCCAGTCATAGAGGCCCTTTAGTTTAGAGCAGCAGGACAAAAGCCCATAGAGCGGGCCAGAACATGCACTCAGAGCCCCCTAGGACTTCCTCGTGGTACTGCAGTCCCAGTCACACACAGCCTCACATGACCTTGCTTTGCTTAAAGTTTGTCTAGAAAGTACTGAATTAGAGCATACACACAGATGCATTCACAGGACATCCTTTGATATCACTTTTTTCCTCCTTCCTTAGCACTGGAAAGTTTGGCAGTGGCTAACATTTTCCTGTGGACTTCAATGAAACAAGCTTCTAGAAAACAAAAGATTAGCATGCTGTTTACAGCTCTAATAATAATAATAAGCACTTAACCTTCCCACCAGCAAAATGAAAGGCCTTTGCCCGAATGTTTAAAACCCACAAATACCTCAATGGGTTTACATGTTGTACTGGCACTGCACTGGCACTTTGACTTTAAGAATGGCTCAATGCCAGGACAGGTTGCGTGCTGCTTCTGTAACAGAGATTCATATCAGTGTTGATGGTAAATAAAGATATTAATGTACTATGGCTGTGCATACGTGATGTACAGTACGTGCGTGACAATGAAAAAACTGAATTCTCACTTAAGGCACACACCACTATATGTGGTGAAAATGCAATATCCATGAATCTTAAATATGGCCACTATTAAAACCACACAAGATGCATGAAGATAGGTTTCAAATGTTTTTTTGTGCATACAATGAAAGTGAAAACCTCAATGACTTTCTTTTTATTGACCAAAAACCCAACAACAAACACTTTTTTTCTGACTTCTGCAGCAGAAAGTCAATCATACAGGTTTGTAGGAGTAAATGATGACAATTTTACACTTAGGCAACTTCTGTTACAACATTAAATAATGTAACTGAGGTATTCAATGAAATGGCTACAATTCAACACTTTTTGGTTATTGTTTCTCTTGCGGAAATGTGACAATTTATCTGGTAAAATGCAGGAAATGATCTTTAATCCTTAAAAAAACTTGCGTTGGAATACATGCAATGGAAAAAGTGACTTTTATAGTTTTGATATTAATGCTTCAGCCATCATGAAATTATAGTCAGGAAAAGGATAGTGCCGGGCAGCCACTGGAAAAGTTGAAAAGGAAGCTTTTACAGCTTTTTGGGTCTGTACAACTGCCAAATAGACAAAAATTTCAATTTTCCCAATGTTGTTTAATATTGCACTTAAAAAAAGTAAAAGTTTTTTCAAAAATATTTGCTCTAGTGGAGAGAAAAGCCTTCTCTTGTGCAACAGTGCGTGGTAAATAAACAATGATGTAAACGTCAGATAAATTTCAAAAGCGTCACAACAAATGTACCGTTAATTTTTGGCACAGATAATCAAACAAGATTGCTTGAGGCGTCAAAGCTGCCCTTTTCCCCCTCCGATCCAAGCCAAGAGAAGAGGTTAACTAAAGGTTCCTGACATTACACAACTTTTCATATCGTCCAGATCACATGACCTCTGGTTTAAAGATCACTGTGTACTTTGGAGAGGCACAAGCTTGTGTCTGTCAAAATCACACAGCAAAAACCAGCTCTCCTGTCCACAAAAACAGCTCTCTTGCATCCTCACACTTGGTGCAGTAAGTCAGAGGTAATTTCAGGACATATGCATGTCCTGAGAACAAACCCTGGAGTACATTTAAGCGTGTTGGTGCAGTTTAATTATAGGTCATGAAAAAACATCTCTGCCTGCATTAAAAAGTATCTTCCACTATTTTATCTTCAAGCCCTAAAGAACAAAGTTCATGAATTGTTATTTATGGACTGCCTTAAGCTAAGGTGGGTTGTTTGTACACTGTGTACAATAGCTATGTTTCCATCCACTTATGTTTATGAGCATCTTAGGATATTGCATAAAAAAAGCTGGATAAAATGCTGCATAAATTCTAAAAATTCACATAAAAACTGTTATGAAGAATGCACATACACTCACCTAAAGGATTATTAGGAACACCTGTTCAATTTCTCATTAATGCAATTATCTAATCAACCAATCACATGGTAGTTGCTTCAATGCATTTAGTGGTGTGGTCCCGGTCAAGACAATCTCCTGAACTCCAAACTGAATGTCAGAATTGGAAAGAAAGGTGATTTAAGCAACGTGGCATGGTAGCTGGTGCCAGACGGGCCGGTCTGAGTATTTCACAATCTGCTCAGTTACTGGGATTTTCACACACAACCATTTCTAGGGTTTATAAAGAATGGTGTGAAAAGGGAAAAACATCCAGTATGCGGCAGTCCTGTGGGAGAAAATGCCTTGTTGATACTAAAGGTCAGAGAAGAATGGACCGACAAAGAGCAACTTTGACTGAAATAACCACTCGTTACAACCGAGGTATGCAGCAAAGCATTTGTGAAGCCACAACACGCACAACCTTGAGGCGAATGGGCTACAACAACAGAACATCCCACCGGGTACCACTCATCTCCACTACAAATGGGAAAAGAGGCTACAATTTGCACAAGCTCACCAAAATTATACAGTTGAAGACTGGAAAAATGTTGCCTGGTCTGATGAGTCTCGATTTCTGTTGAGACATTCAGATGATAGAGTCAGAATTTGGCGTAAACAGAATGATAACATGGATCCATTATGTCTTGTTCCGACTGTGCAGGCTGGTGGTGGTGGTGTAATGGTGTGGGGAATGTTTTCTTGGCACACTTTAGGCCCCTTATTGCCAATTGGGCATCGTTTAAATGACACGGCCTACCTGAGCAAATCAATCCATCAACTGCAAGATTCTATCATATCAATATGGACCAATACTTCTAAAGAATGATTTCAGCACCTTGTTGAATCAATGCCACGTAGAATTAAGGCAGTTCTGAAGGCGAAAGGGATTCAAACACAGTATTAGTATGGTGTTCCTAATAATCCTTTAGGTGAGTGTACATTATGATGAACAAATCCTGAATAAATCCAGTGGACTAATTTAATTGCACAGCATCTCAAATATTAGTTTAAGCAAAATTGGCAGAATCTATCGGCAGAATTATTTCGATTCAGAAGCATATCATATGATTGTTTTCAAACACCAGCCATCTGAATGCAAGGGAACAATACAGTGTTTAAGTCATTTATGATGTAGGAAAAAGAGCCACAATGGCTTTCCCAATTGCAACAACTTCCATTTTTATTAAAAGGTATTTTCTTTTATGTATCTTTTGAACACATGGGATGGAAACATTGCTACAGGTTTTATGCGATGTTCCAGTTTTGTCCAGAGGTTAAATTCGCAACTTTAGATGGAAACGGCTAGTCTCCTTGTTCAATGATCCAGGTTGAGAAAACACAGTGAGAGGTCAGAGGTCAAACTGAGGTTATAATGTCAGCACAGTACTTCAGCTAAACCCTTGTGATTGGTTCATTGGTTATGAGCGGGGCTGAACCAATCACAAGGGTTTAGTTGAAGTATTGTGCTGACATTCCTACCACCCGAGTGAAAAATGTCAATGCATTCCCTCCATTTTTCACTCCTATATAATGAGCACATTAAAATGTAGACATGCAACATTATCGCAACAAATCTATATTGGAATTGTGACAACATGCAAAAGTCCCAAACATCATATTCTAAATAGCGACTGTCAGATTATACACATGGAAGTGTTTTATCTCTCTTATGTTCTTGGGGAATATGTAAAGCCAGGGACACAAATAATTTTATTGACAAACGTTTTTGCAAAGCACACCAGGTTCATTGCAAATAGTCCTGATAAGAGAGGACCTCTGTGCATGGGAGATTAACACACTACTTTATAGACTCCCTACAGAAGGCACGTTCATTTTCAATAAGATAAGCTTTTTCAGGTGATTTAATCATTCTGTTGTTGTTAATACTGTGGTCAGTTTTGTGTTCAATTTGATATAAAATACCCTGATGTAGACAAGTTTACATAAACAGTTTGAGCTCTGGCAAAATGCGGTCATAGTTGTGTTTGTTTGGGCTCAAAAAGAAGAATAATGTGCAAAATCTGAGTACAGGCAACCTTTGACCAGACTCACCTGATTATCAGAACCCCCCCCCCCCCCCCCATGAAATAAACATTGTAATCTGTACTTTTCATGACAACAGCAATGTCAACCTAGGCTGTTTTTCTTGCAAACATTATAGACACTATTGACAGTAATCGGTAATGGTACACCAACTTGCAATAGTTAATGCATTAGGTCTCATAAATAATATTTTATACAGAACTTATGTAATCAAGAATTTTTTTAATTCGATTAAATACAGTAAAAACACTAATATTGTGAATATTCTGAAGTGTCCCGGCCACCTAGATTATGAACAGACACTGAAGCTGTGGCTGAAATTGGTAAAAAAAAATTGCAGAGCTGTGATATAAACTAAACGTTATTAAACATTTAAAAAATGTGTGTGGGTTTATAGCCTACTTGGTTTTTTTGGTTAGTGGATTTTCATAGTTGAACACAAATTTTAAATCTTAGTTCGTGATTGCAACATTTATTTTCAGAACGGGATGTGCAGACTGAGCACACCTCACAAACTATCAGCTTTCAGACACTTCAGTATGTTTTCCAGTCTGCATTCAGTACAGGTGTGTGACTTCATTGCACAACCGACTAGTTGTAAACACCTGTAAACACAAAGTATATATGGAGAACTAAACCTCCAGAGGAAATTGTGCACCATGGGAATTTAAGAAAAGCGTTTAGAAAACTTTAGAAATGCTTTAGAAAGCATGAAAACAGGTACTTTACTATTACCACTGCCACTGAAATGCATACATGCACTGTATCTATAATATATAGACTCATATACACAAACATGCAATATAGACATGACTTATAGAGATGTAATTTACAGTAAATAAGACTTTTCAGGATGTCATAGTACAAAATGCCCAAACCTTTAAAAGCCGTATAATGCAAATCTGCAAACAACTTTATTGAAGTTATTCGAATGTAAAGTATTACATAAACGTAAATGTCAAGTATATAAAAAATATAATTAATATATACACACATATACACACATACATACACATCTCCTTCACCTGTTGTGTCAATCACTTCCTTGTTATTCTCGTCACCTGTTCCCAATCTCCTCTTGTATATAAACTCTCATGTTTCCCTAGTCTTTGTCTATTGTTACGTTATTGTCAACATTCTATTCCCAGGTCCGTGTTACTCCCAGGTTTATGCACAAGTGTGCCTCTTTTCTTTTCATATTTAAAGTTTCTTACTTTGAGTTCTGTAAATAGTAAGTTTGCTGGAATTCCTGATCTCCTTGCCTTCATCCGCCCACACCGACACCTGACTATATATGTAAATATATCTAATTTGAAGCAACATTATTTGATTTATATAATCAAATTAGATAATATAACAGCGGTAAAATGTGATGAAATGCAATATATATATATATTGCATTTCATCACATTTTACACATATATATATATAAAAAAAAAAATATATATATATAATTTCACATTACTAATAATATTGTTATTAGATTTCTCACAGGACCTAATCGATATGATTATGTATATGCTGTGAATGCTAATAAACAAAAACATAAAATAAAAATTGCAAAGTGATTTTGCCAGTGAATACAACAATGATATTTTTATTACTACAAAATAACCATTTAAAATGTCATTAGATACTTGACAATGTAGTTGTTTAAGCGGGCTGTCAGATACATTTGGTGTCTATGTAAAATGCCACACCAAACCATAAGCATATGACACGCACTGTTATTTTGTTGGTGGTGAGAAACTTCCCTGATCAACACAAAGCGGAGGACAAAATGTTCAGAACATGGTAGTTTCGGTTTGAAAAGCTGCACGCAAAGTGGCTAGCACAGATGTGGGTGAGCACAATACCACTGCCTACAACAGGAGCATATTGAAATACAGACTATATGTCACTCTTCGGAAATATAGAAGCTTGATAAAAGTGTACTTTAACCTTTAACTTCTGTTTTGCATTTGGCTGTGCATTAATATAATTAGTATGTTGGGAACTCAACAGCAGTCCTTTGAGAAAGGCATGCAAAACTAGATCAAACTAGTTTTTTTTAAGTTTGATAAGTTGTCCTACACATGGTTTACCTTTCACTGCAAATCAGGACTAGCTTTGTTTACCCAGTGAAACTTTGTTTACATATGGCCAAATATCTGACGGCATCCCTGATTCATACAGAACAGAACGGGATGCCCAAATGGCAACGTAGATCAAGATCACCTGATCAAGATTTGCACTCTTTTATGATTTTCATCTGCAGATTTTAAGTCAGGGTACAAAACACTGGCCCGGCTGAAGTACATTCTAGCAGATAAGATGACAAAGTGATCGCTGTACAAATCGTGTTTGCTGCCACATCCCTGTCTTACCACAATGTTCTATAGACAGATGGAGCTACGCACGTCGTCAGCCAGCAGACAGTTCACATGCCTTCAACAGCTCAAACACGGTCCTAAACATATCATATCATCAACTGAACGATGTTTACAGCTGTCATCTATCCCGTCTGAACATTCACCACAACAACATGCCAACCATGTAACTAGAAGGTGTAGTACTAAATGTTTTGTGTAAATGTTTTTTTCTTTCTCTCTGTCTCTCCTTGGTTTAACCAATGAGAAATTTCAAGAATGTGATTAAACACTTGTCTCGGCAGTTGACTGTGAACTCGGTTTTATTGTCTGACCTCATGTGAGGGAACACTGTGTTCCAGACAATAAAGTAGGTCACACCTCGTTAAACAAAGTCCTCTATCTACCCCTGCTGGATCTGTGTGGTACTGCATACGTTGGAATCTATCTGGCATATATATATATATATATATATATATATATATATATATATAAATGGAACATTAATGTAAATATTAATATAAAAGCCTATCCATATTCTACATATTTTTTTTACTTTATACAATGAAGTACATTACTAAATAGTAAATAGAAAAAAATGTAAAATGATGTACATGTGATAAGTTAATGTGATTAATCATAAACAGTTATAAGTACTTATAAGTAAATAATAAATACATTATTTATGGAACATTTTTATTCACGTTTATGTAGAGGAAAAACTTGTTTTATATATGTATACTGAATATATATATATATATATATATATATATATATATATATTAAAAAAAATTATATAAATTTTTTTTTTGTAAATTTCTCTGTAGACAAACATAAAAGAAAATTAGCCATTTTACATAATGAGCTGCATAATAAATTTATAAAATATTTGTGCAACTGAACTTTTCCCTCAAAAGATTTTCAGTTGTAAAATAAATGTGTGTTTCTAGTCATCAAGGTAGCATGTAAGTGATTCAAATTAAAACCAAATAGTTCAAGATGTTTTACCTGTGATGGTATTTTCAATACCCTTATTCCAGTCTATGAAAACTCTGTTACATGACAATCTCCTTGTTATCAGTGGAGTTCACTTATCTCGAGTCACGGTTAACTCGCCAATACTATTATGTCGACGTTTTTGAATTGGAACCGCCAAACTCCCTATTTGTCTTAGCATTTTCTTGTGGGTTATGTCGATTCTGTTATGTTGCCGAAATCTAATATCTCGAGCAAAAAAAAAAAAAAGCGACAAATTCGTCACTTCACATGGTTATTTTGTGACTAATTAGCGTACCTATTTTATTGCGCATGCGCTGAGTTTGCCCGTGGATCGCAGTCCGCTCGCGGTTCACTCCCTGTTGTTGATCTCGTCTGAAGGATAACACCTGTAGCATCCCGCACGTTTTTTGTGATTTTCTGAGCAATCTTTATGTTTGCATTGTTGGAGAATATAATTACATATGTTTGTCTTACATATGCCTTTTTTTTGTTAGCAAACATACACTGTACTGTGTATATGTACACAAAAACATGAGCAATTTAATAAAATACATTCTCATTTAATAACTCACATCATGTATATCAATAAATGTTCCTTTTTCGTTCTTGCGAGGGTTGTCGTCTTTGGCACTTGCAATATCACTGACAGCTGTGGTTCCACTATCACTCTGACAGCTGCGCGGATAGGCTGTCTGACCTGTCAATCATCCAAGAAGACGTGATTGACTGTGCTGCCATGAGGGCGGGCTCTTCTTAAAGGGACAAGCCTGAATCCGACACCTTAAAGGGACGAGCCACTGCAGAGAGGAGAAACTGCCTTTTTTTCTTCTGATTCTGACTTGTGTTTGTTTTTTTATTGTGTGAATTTCGCGCACAAACACTGTGTACCGAGCCTGAACAGTTATGGATAATTTAAGTCATTCGAGCAACATTTGAAATTCGGAAACTTTGGAAATCAATCAATGTGTAATCCAATACTTAAGAAACTTAAGTATTAGCACTTAATGAAGTGTGTAAATCACAAATCAAAGTCACAGTCTTCAGACAAATCAGTCTTTTTAGTTCCGGATCTACTAAACATGCATTTCTTATTACTGTACAATGTTAAGTTAAGGGTACGTTTACACAACAGTGCACTAAAAACAGGAAAATATTTCCTTTGCATTTTTCACATACAGTACATTATCAAAATAATACCCGTTCACGTGGATCCATGAAGTCAACAAACAAATGGGCTAGTTTTTGCATCAACAATACAACTCCACACCTATAGACTGAACAATTAATATGCATTCGCTTGATGTCACTGTTTTCACAAATTCCTTTTCTTCTATTTTACACTAAGACGATAACGGATGTTTTCAAAAACTTGCACTTTTAAACCTGTTTTCAAAAGTCCCCAAAACGCTATTGTCGTGTAAATGAATGGCCAAAACAAAAAACTTTTCAAAAAAAACCCCTTAAGTTTGTATTTAGATATGGACAAAACAGAAAATTCTTTCAAACCAAGTCCTTTATTCTTTTGAGACATGAAGGTTTTGCAATGCTGTCTTGAAAGAAGAAAGCAAACCAGGTCATAGAGAGATGTAGATGCACAACAAATAGAGAACAAGTACATTCGCAGTCCCTTACTTTAGCTCAGCTGGCAGCTCCATTCACAAGCACATATGAAACACAATCTTCATCTGCAACAGTGAAGAGAAGACTCTGAGATACTGTCAAAGAATGAGCCACATCTGACATTGACCCCAAACAAGGAGAAAAGAAAAAAGGTAGAATGGGCAAGACAGCCTAAAGACTGAATGCTGAATAATTGCAAATAGATAAGGAATCTCGATGTTTTTGCGAGGTTGTGAAAAGTTCGTAAGAAGCGCCAATCATGCCCATGAGAAGTTCTGCAGAAAGCATGAAATAAAACAAATATCTCAATGCACGTCCTGAATAGCTGTCACTGTGACAAATAGAGAGCTTGGAGAATACAGCATTTATCTGAAATAAAACCATTATATAGAGTCAGAGCCATAGCCTTGTGGGCAATGCTTTATGTGTATTAAAGGGCATAGAGCAAGAAAGAAAAACATTAAATATGTCTTTAATTATTAGATTCAATTCAATGCATCCTTAGTGAATAAGTGTACCGATTTCTAAAATTCAGACAATTAGAACGTGTATAAAGTTTAGTTTTATTTAACAAACCTTTACATCACCTTTATGAGAGCAATGTATAGACTACAGAAGTGATAATGAAATGCTGCGACAGAAAGTGTGAAAAAGTAATCAGCCTGCACATTCACCTCAGTGAGTACAAACGGTTTAGATCGGTCCCGGAAGGGCCCTGGCTCAAGTGTTTGCAGTCATCTGTCTACTATTATTATAAAACCTAATGATTTTTTAACAGTCTACTGTAGGGGAATTTACAGTTAAGACCGGAGGACCAGATATTTTGAATGAAGACCAAGAGTCAGAAGTGCAGTCAATAGAAGAAATTTTAGTGAAGTTTAGTTTGCAGTTTCATCAGCAGAAGCTTCAGGTCTCACAAGGAGTTCGTAGGCCGCCCCACTTACAATAACATTGTTACGGCAATTATACTCTAACAGAGACTACTAACTACGTCAGTGATGACGGTTAAATGATTCTGATTGGCTAAGAAAGAAAGATAAACAAAACTTGTAATTTTCCACACAAGAGCAGACAGTCTGAAGCATATCTTCGTTGATCACATGGTTGACGGGTTCGTGACGTGGCTTGTCTAGAACAACAAGTCATTCCGTCTCCTGATGGTGCCAGTTAATCACCTCACCAATACAGACCATATTAACACACACACAGAAACACAGCTTCTCCAAGGCTGAACTCGACTCAGGCTCCAACTATCAACAGAAACACCACTCAAAACTTTGATAACATGTTCTATCTGCTGAGAAGTGCTGACAATATTCATCCTTACTCTATGGAAAACTACAGAAAAGTAAAGAAAGGTTTTAACTAATATTAAAAAAAAATTATATAAAATATAAATCACTCTTTACAACTCATTCAAATAAGAAAAAGAACATATGAAAAATAAAAAAAGTAAAGAATATAGGTACAAATAGGAAAAATAAAAGAATATATAAGCGGCAATGGATTTCCGAATCGTCCCTACACTACATTAGCATGGCATATAAGGTTAAAAAGGGAATTCTACGTACATACAGTATGGATGGCTTTACAACATGCCATAACAATAGAAATGAAATCTAAACTATAATGAAAAAGTTTTGACGACTTCTTGTTGCCAACATCTCTTTCTAGCACTGCAATAAACCAATTAGACTTGGGACTAGACAATAGACATCTCTGCAGAGGTAAACAATTATTTAATATATAATATTTAATTTCCCACAGATATATTACTGTAACCAGGGATAGAGCTAAAACATTCTAATAATACATGATAATCATAATATCCATGTTTGTTTGCCTATGCAAATTATATCAGCTTGCTTGCAGCTCTGCCACATATCCAGTGTTGTTTCCTAGTAGCACAGTGCACAATTGTCACGATGCAGTATTATACATAATAATTATTACTTAATTATTACTATAATAAACCCAACAAAAATATAACAGCAGGTATGTTGCAAGGCAGACGTTCTCAAACAGACTTTGAGCACCAACCCAATTGTTTAATTTCTCCGATGGCATGAGCTCGCAGACCTCTCTTGTAGTGCATTTCTCCAGTTAGACAGTGTTTTTGTACTATTTTTTGCTACTCAATGTTCCACGCTGCAGAAAATTAATGAGATCCACTTTCATCTATTAGCAAATCTTCAGCTGCAATATGTCCTACATGTTGGCGGAGCAATTGATCGCCGGTTCAAGCATACACTGACATTAATCTTCCTGCAAAGCGCCATCCCAGTGGTGCTAATTCAACACAAAGGCAGGGGCTATTTACATCCCCAAACAGTGAGTGAAATGATCCGCGGTGGATACATGAATTCCCGTAACGTGATTAACGTGATCACCGTGAGATAGAGTGGGAAAATAAAGAGCTGAGATCAATACCGCCTTTATTGATAAGCTTTGCCGAATAAACTTGACATTTATCTGCTTAACGGATCTTTCAATACATCGCACTGAGAAAAATATATTTCCACGCTAACACTATTACACTTTGAAAAGGTCAAGGGAAAGGGGAAAAAAAGCAAAACTCTTGAAATCTCTGTCAAATTACTGAGCGCACCGCTCTCTATTGTGCCTTTCCATTTACCGTCTTGAAAAGCACCCAGAAGCAGTTTGTGCAACAGGAAGCCGAGTTTTCCTTTCAATGGACAACATAGAGCCATCAAATCAGTGGCAATTTGGCGTTTTGTCGAGAGAGTGCATGCAGCGGCCAGCGATTTAGCCTTGGACTAACATAGTGTGACTGTGGCTTTTGGCTTTTAGCTTGGTGGAAAGGAAAGCTTTCACCTCCAGTTGCAATCATTTCATCGCTCATAAGACACATAATGCCCCTTTACCCTCAGCTTCAATCCTCCGCCCAATCAAGCGATCCCCTCGGTACCCCCGATCGGGCCCGCTGAGCACTGCCATGCTGCGATTCCAACGTCTTTCCATGGAGGACACGTTCTGTAGAGGAGGATCAATAGAAGGATTCCATGTGCAAAGCTAAGGTGACAGGCAAGACTGTGAGAAAGGAGAGCGTGACCTTTGAGAATACAATTTGAAACATCTCCCAAGTACGCCGAGCTAACTCTGACACCCCGCTGCGCCTGCACTTGTGGATCATTTATTTTCCTGGACAGTAACAATTGGGGAAGGGAGTTGATCCTGGCAAACAAAGTCAGATGCATCAATTTCAACAACCTGCGCCAGTGCCAAAGCGTGTGCTTGTTTTCCTTTTGTCTTTACCCATCAGTAGCTTGACCGAGGGTTATTCGTAAAAGACTTGTATGTCTCCTCGGCTTCCCGTCTCGTCCGAAATCACTTTTGCAGAGTGCTTTCTGGCTCCTTGCATTATCTCTCTTTCAATTACAGCCGAAGGCTCATCTACATAGTGCACATTGTAGGATTCACTCTCTTAGCCTGTGCTATTACACCACAACCCTGACAGGAAATCCATAGCCGTCCAGCGAAACGATTTCGCTTCCACTTTCCTAATGCAGCAGGAACTTGCGTGTCATTTCTTTTGTGAGAACGCTGATAAATATTTTAAAGGCTAAGGCCTTGTCTGGAGGGAAGGTTACTGTCAAAGAACTCAAAATTATAACCATATATTTGAGACGATCAATTTTGTTTCTCCCACAGAACAACACGCCTGCCATTTTCTTTCTGCTGTTGGCGACATTTGTTGCTAATGCAATTCGTACAACACCTGTTATCCATCATGAAATCGCAGGGTTTCAGATTACTAGAGCTGCTTTCTGAAATCATCTGTGTCATTTCATGAATTAGGCGTTTTGCACAAAGCCTGCAGATGCGGATCACAGACAACAGGGGGCAGTGTGGCCTGCCAAATCAGCAGCCAGCGTGTCTGTGTCCCCCCAATTGGCGCAGTCTTGTTTGAAGAGAAAAATACTGCATTGCATTTAGGACAATTGTGTAGCAACAGCAGGATGAAATGCCTGTGGATTTCACACAGTTTCTGGCAGTCTGTATTGTGCACCTCGATTTTGTTTGGACAACCTCCTCTCCATGTATAATTAACATTGATACAATTACTATTCTTTATATCTGGAGACACGCATAAATATAAACTGGGGCACGCAGCGAGTTTGCAGAGCATTTGTGCAGGAGGTCTGCTTTAATACCGCACTGTAATGAACAGCTTGCCATTGTGCACTTCAAGGACAATCAAATTTACATTCATGCTTATTTTTGCTTCCTAAAATTGCCTGCTTGAGACACCACATAATTAGCACTCTGAAGAGTTCTGGTTGGCTGCTCCTCAGTTTGCGGAATTATCAGTATGAGCAACACAAAGAGGATTTAACAGATTATCACTTGCCATTGCTTGGCAAAGTAACACTTTTACTGTGGGTTTGTACTCAAAATGGGAGAAGGATTGTGCACTGTATATATTTATAGAATTGTATTATTACTATCATCAAATATTTTTCACATTAAGCTAAAAACAATTAAATGCATCAATATTTTTGTTGAGGCATTATCATTTCTGTATTATAATTAGTATTTTAAATAATACAAATGATATAGTGTTTTTACTCAACAAATAGCTAATTTCATCATTTCATTTATTGATGCGTTTAAATTAAAACCGTAATACTTCATAGACATCTAAACGATTCAATGCAAATCGTAAGAATTCAGTCTTCTCTCGCCGGAAAACGTGACCTGAATCGACTAGATGGAGCCAAACCTTGAGCTTTTCCCAGAAAGAGACCATCTCTCATGTAAAATCATAGAGGCCTTGAGCTTCCATCTCATAAAAGCCATGTCACAGTGTCGACAGTCACACAAAAAGACACTTCCTGCAGAGATCTTACATTCTCGTGTACGCAGCCCGAATTACAAAGGAACTCCATTTGATCCTCTGTGAGGCAAGATGCAATTAGCACTAGATTTTTGCATGCAAATTGAATTACTTGTTTCCATGGG
Source organism: Rhodeus uyekii (assembly GCA_037043235.1). Taxonomy (NCBI): domain Eukaryota; kingdom Metazoa; phylum Chordata; class Actinopteri; order Cypriniformes; family Acheilognathidae; genus Rhodeus; species Rhodeus uyekii. Next base: position 191,728 of record JAWRVZ010000227.1, read on the forward strand.
ACCTTAAGACCTCAAAGACATATTCCCTCTTGTCCCTGAAGCAATGTGGGTCTGGCAGCATTAACATTTGATAAGAAGGGTCGTTTACAACTCCCAGCAGCCTGCGAGACTCAGACAGTGACCTTTCAAACCACGGTAAATTTCAGACCTTTAAGATTTGTGCCGCTCTTGCCTGGACAGTCAGAAAGTTCCTTTGTTCGAATGCAGAACGCAAGCCTTTCTTCTTTAAATAACTCACAAAATAGCATTAATCCTTCAACCTGCGATGACGATTATTCATAAGCTACATGATGCATTTGGTAGAACGCTATTAGGTTACAGTTTGGGACAATGCTCGGTTCCTGATGCCTTGTTGCCAGGGAATCCATCTTTTGCATGTAAAGCATCACCTGCCGTCTACAAAGCAACATTAGCAAGGATATTGAGGTGATTGATTTCATAACAATACAGTTGTATATCATCCTCTAGTGAAATCTATTTAATCTAATTTGAGTGCATTGTAAAATGCTCTGCCCGGAGAAAGCAAGTGACAGGGAATAACAATCAGCTTCTTCCCAGGAGTGGGAGGCATCCAGGGAATTTGTTCTAAAAAAAGGCAAAAATCTGAGATGAAGTGAGCAATATAATTTTAGCATATACATATTCATCATTGCTTCACATTATGTTTGACTTACAAAACCTACAACTGGTTATATATTGCCAGTGGGCACAAGGACAGTGATAGACTCAGACAGCAAGATAACACAATTTGTAGGGTGAGGTGTTTGTTGCCATAGGAAGAAAGATAGATAAATCATATCAAATAAATAAATAAATAAACGCTGCAGGCGGCTGGGAAAGTCTTTAGATATACTTCCTATCGGTTTGATAAGGAAATCACTGATGCCAAACCGCTTAGAAACAAGTGTGCTCAGAAACAAGAATGACATTATTTTAAGTGTGACACCAGAAGTTAAATGGCTGCGTGAGATTTACTCTAAAGACTGCGGCTGAAGTACAGTCCTGAAGAAGTGTGTTCACAGAAAGAATCAATTGCGATTCATCATAATGTTGATTCTTTTACTTTTACTTGCTCTTTTCTCTGGCATCACCTCTGAGCAAAATCAATGTGAAAATAGTGGGTACTCTTGAATTTGATCGTCTAAATTTCACACACACACACAGAGTATCAATACCAGAACATCCTGCTTATGGCATCTTGTCTGCTTCCCTCCAACTATGAGAGTTTAGAGCCAAGAGTCTGAATGTCTTTTCACACCCTCATCTATTTGGAATCTACACCAAAATATTTCATTGGTCTCATAAAAGCACACTTACAGCTTGAATTTCACATCTAGTTCTGTAGCTTTTATTTGTATTCAGGTTCTATTATTGTTGTTCTCTCTCCCTCCTGTGGCTCTCCTTTCTTTAATTCTTCCTTTTTGCTTTCAGTCCTTTCTTCTTTCAGTCAATTCTCCTTTCATTCCTCCCCACTTTCCTTACATTTCTTCTTTTCCTTTTTCATTCCTTTTCACTTATCATTTCTTCCTTTCTACTCTCCTTCATTCATTCTATTCCACTTTCCTTCCTACTTTTCTTCCATTTTCTCCTTTCTTTCCTTCCTTTTTAAAATGTAATGTTACATTTTTCCTTCCTTCATACTCTATATCTTTAAATATTTCTTTCATCATTCTTTTATATTTTTCACCATTCTATTTTTGTCTTTATTTTGTCCTTCCTTCATTCCAGTATTCTATCTTTTTCATTCCATCCGTCCTGAAATCACTTCTTTGTCCTTTGCTCCTTATTTTCGTCTATGTTTACATTCCTTCTTTTCTCTACCTTTCTTTCGATGCTTATTACTGTTTGTATCTTCCTTTCATTCTTTCTACATGTATCATTTTTGAGGCATGGTGATTTTTACCTTGTTTGATGCCAGACTCTATCATTACAGCAAACTCCTTGAGGAACAACACAGGTTTGCTGCCAAGCAAATGACTGTTCCCACAGCACACGGTATTTGCTGTTCCCTCTCTCTTGCCTGTGGTGGTGTTATTGGGCTAGGTACCACAAGGACAGAGTAAAAACCAAAGGATTTGTCCAACAAGCTTCAAACACAGTCTGTCATGGGTCTACAGCGGTTCCACCCAGAAGTGAATTCTGGATCTCTATTTCACAACAAACATGGAGACATCAATAAGATCGAAAATTAATATATATATATTTTTTTATAAATCACAACAACAGCATGAAAACCAGAATTCCAAACACTAAGTTGAACATTTATATGTTGTACATCACAAAGGACTAGCCAAAAGTAAATTAAATTGGAAAGAAGTATGTCTTCCTTGTATTTGATGCTTTAAATCAATAGCCCTGGCATAAAACAGGAAATTCAGATTAAAATGCTTCAAAAAGCAGTTTGGCACAACTAGGAATGAGCAGGTTTCAAGAGCAATGAAGATAAGACTAATGGGAGTTGTATGATGTATGAGACTTGATAGGTGTGATGAAGGGGATTTGGAAAGGATATGGCTAGATAGTGATCCTACATAATCTGTTCCCCTTCATATTGAACATTTAGCCTAGTGTGATGGGCATGGTTTTCAGGGACCAGCACACACTGAAGATCAGAAATCCAGCTGAGAGACAAGCATATAGGCCTGCCTTTTTCAACAGTGTAATCAGCGTCTTGTCAGGCAGTAAAAAGGAGGAGTAAAGCAGTCTTCTGTAGAGTGCTCAGCCCACTTGTAGCCTACACTAATAAGCTTTGTGTGTCCTGTTTGCTGCAAGGCAGATGATGTATAACAGGATGGCGAGAACAGATAAGGAAAAAAAAGTTTTTAATGTCACCGCTGGGTTGAAGGTATTTCTTCAACATTTCCTCAGCAAATTTACAGAGCGTACTCTCTCACTTTCTGCTGAGATTAGGTGGCTGTCGAAGCCGTCCCTGTCTAATGACAGCGCTTTAATGAGGGGTCACTTCTCCCTAGCTGGTCACTGCTGGGGGGAATGAATGAGCTTGGGAGGGAGGGAGCTAGTCAGGGAGGCTAGGACTGGCTCTCTGAAATATTCCCTGCTTGAGGGGGAACGGATCTTCAGATACAGCTCCCTGGGCAACGGCGTTAGAGCCACGTCTCGGCTCTACAAACCGTGTGCGCCAGCCCTCTCCGACTTGAAGTTTCTCTGACCACAGCGACGCCAATTAGGGGTGCACTGTTGAAAGAGCAGCAATTATTCTTTTGCACGACACGCATGGCTCCTGCATTCCACCCATTATTATCTCCTGGCTCCCCCTCTGTGAAAAGCTGGCAAACTCTTCACGCATCCCTACTCCTATGAGCTTCACTGAGTCTGGCTGTCCAAAGCTGGAGACCGGCAATGACAGCGCTGAGGTGTCTGGGCTAAAATAGGGCATGAAATAAAAGCAAGCAAGGGAGTGATTAGGAGAAGACCAGGGAAAAGACAGTGCTGGTTTCAGTTGCTGCCTCCTACTTGCAGAACATGCCTCATTCAGATTCACAATAATTGCTTATCCCACATCAAGGCACAATGCAGGCAGAAGCATTGGTAAAACAAATGATTTAAGAAAGGGCGGTAGTGTTTTGCGCCATTAGCGCAGCATTATGCGAATCCCTTAAAAAATTAAAATAAAAGCTGTCTTTTGAATGAGCTGTGAACAATGGTTGGGATATGCCTCCTTTGAGATGGCACATTTAGATGTGGAATCTTTAAGCCACTGTAGGAGCTTCTATACCCTTGCAGTGGGAGTTACGTCTGCCCTTGGCGCAGGCTCCCCGTAGTCACCCTATCTTCAACCGAGTCATATAAGTAGACAGCTGAGGGGCTGGAATCAGAGGCCTCCTGCGAGGAGCTTGCTTAGGGAAATGTAAAACAGCTTGTTAATACAAGACGAATCCCTGCGAATCAATCAGACGTATTACGTAGATGTAACTTGATGGTAAGTAGTGAATGGAGTGACAGCGAGCAATTAGTTTGTGACTTAGTAAATCCTGAGAGATTTCACCTTGCCCTCCTCTGAAGAACTCCTATAGTTTCTTTCATGTATTCGGTTCATAACGCTTCAAAACAACATTCATGTTTCACCTTTCGATAGAGGTATTGATGAAAAATAAAGCTAGTCTCCAAGAGAGGGTTTCCAACCGTGGTGCAGAATAAGATACTTCGCAATTCACAGTGACCATTGAGTTTTCAAGTCTTTGATTTCCCCCCCCTTTTCAAACAGTCAAGGATCCACTCTGTTGGTGATATTACTAGGAAGGCTTGACGATAATAAAGGAAATTTTGATGGGGTGCACAGCCTGCTTCCTTTCCTCTTGTGACACTGTAAAAAAAAAGTTCTGTGAATGAGCAATTCACTCCTTTCATCTTTGTCGGACACATCTTACTAGCTTTAAGTTTATTCGCTCAGGAATCATCTTCAGGCCATGAAAAGGCGTTGCTGGACTCCAACGCGCCATGGAAGCAAACCCGCTCTCTCATTTCTTTGACCTGTCTGAGCGCTTATGTTTTCCCAAATAGTGCAATGCTCTGTCCACTGACTCAGACACTGAAACCCAATCATTGACAGCAGAGAACAACAAAATGTTCCCAAGGCTGTCATTTACAATGGACACACAACCACAGGAGCTTGTTTTACAGCTCTGTTGAGATAATCAATGAGTGACTTGGCAGCACCGAGGTCCTATTGAGGCACATTTCCCACTCACTGCCTTTCTCTTCCTCAGCTCTGTCCTCACTACGTCTTTCGAGAGATTGTTCTCAAATAAATTGATTTGACGGTATTGCTGTGTTTGATAACATGAGAAAGCCAATGGAATCTGTCAACACAAGCTCCATCATCCAGCGAACCTTTGCCACATTTATTCACAACTGGCCTGCCCTACTTAAATGATTGTTTATTTCGAAGACTAATTTAGTTAAACAGGTGACTACATGTGCTGTAACAGTTCTCGCTGATTCCAGAAGATGGAAGACAGTGGGGCCAAAATTCCGCTGGAAGACGGATAGCTTTTAACGCTTAGATAAGAGAGACATGCTGAAATAAGTCACAGCCATCTAGCAGACATAAAATCGAGTGGCACTGCCCAGCCTTGTCACACAGCGGCTCAGGATAAATTGATGCGTGGCCTGTCCACTGGGGCTTCTAATTGTATTTTCTTTTACGTGGTAGGTTTTGTCAGGGTGCATCTGTCATGTATGACATCTGTAAAATGACAGCCTTTCTCGAGTCCGGAAAGGAGGCTGCTGGGTCTAGGAGATCATGATACCCATGAATTTTTTACTCAGACATCACTTCAGTGGTTTTTAGCCATGATGAAACACACCACAGATGTTTTATAAACTGATAAAGTGTCATGTTTCTCTTCGACCATCTACATCCCCGCCAAAGGACCTTATAAAAGCACTGAATTGGTGTTTCAAACTGTATATGCTTATTTTCTATTGTATAAAAGTCAAGTAATTTCTTCAATTGTTTTTTTCTCTATATCTGTTTTCAATTACATTCTATGACAAAGTATGTTCTTTACGTCAATAGAAAACTGAGGCTCATATCCGCTACAATGGATGTGAACATAGAATTTTACCAATACCGAAGCCATGAAATAGCATACTTTCACAGCAATTACAGTACCGTGCGCTTTTCTGTGGTCATGATTTTCTACATTCATATTTTACTGGCACAGCAAGCTACTAAGAAAAATGGCACCAAAAAATAACTCTAGCTGTGACTAGAACATAAATGCAATCTTTTTAACTGGGGGGCTCACAACAAGAGATTGTGTGCAGTATTTAGAGGTTCAATGGTACAATATACACAATAATTCATTACAGTAAAATTCCAAAGTTATCTACATCTCTTAGTGCCCCACCTGGCATCTGAAATGGCACTCTTCCAACAGTTGAAACACAGAGCCCTAAACCTCTGAACTACATCTGAATACATCGGTCTCATCTCTGGGGGTGCATGAGCAATCCCACACTTTCAAGAAGCATGCTACAAAGAGAAACATAAAACTTTTGGAAGAAAAGAACAAGTGCAATCTGATACTGTATGCAACACTGTCACAGTCTGAGAGTTGGCTTGTGTTCAGTTTTCACTCTAGCTATACAACCATTTTTATGCTTTCTTTCATTGATTTATTCATTAATTCAAAAATTCACTGATTACAGCATCGTGTAAACTGTCACGCATGTCTAATTCTATTGATTTTTAAAATTCCCATTTGAAGATCTGATCCAAACAAGATGACAGATATTGATATTGACTATTTCACCCTTTGGCAAGTGTATTGTGTAATTCTTAATCAGTCATTCATTTATTTATTATTTTGAATGGTCAAACAATAACTGCAGTCACTATATTCACATTATACAAAGACTTTATTCACATTATTTAATAATGAGAGTAATTTTCAGTTATAACTGGCATGTAAGGGATAATGTCGTTAGAGTAAAAACAAATTGCTAAAACACAGATGCCACTTAATACACAGCTTCTCACCAAATACATATATGCATGACCATGAAAAATGTATGAGTTTTGATGTATTTGAATACTGATGAGAAATAATTTTATGGTTTTATCTTTATGTTATCTAACATTTTCAGCTAAGAATAAAACATACATTATAATGAATATTACAATCAGCCTAGCAACAAGACTAACACTGCAACTATATTACAGTAATTTTAGTACTGACACTGCATAAGGTCACACCAGTAGTATTTGTGTTAAACAAGAGAAGGTTGCTAAAAAATTTTAAAAATTTTTGGTTTGTTTACCATCAAACAACCAATTTTCATTTATTTCACCAACTCCCAACTTTTTTAATGTTGCAATCTCGAACAAACAAAACAATGGATGGATTTTTTCTTCCAATAATAAATTGCCATGTAAATATAAGTATGACAATAAATATAAGTAAAATAACATCTGAATCTCTTGAATATCCTGTCCAATCATAGTAAAAAAAGAGCAGAGTAATAAAATTGGATAATCTATGTAAAAAACATCATATTATGAGACCCTTTACTATCCAGTCTAACACTTTTTTCCATTTAAATGCCACTTTGGCCGTTTGCAGTCCTAACACTTAATGTCCAATAATGGGCTGTGGACATTTGCTATAAATGACAAAGATCAATGTCATTATCCTAAACTGTTACACAACCTTCTGGAATTCTTCATTCTTATTGCTCAGTCTCATAAACTGCATTTTTGCACAACCACCAAACTGAACATCCCAGGCAATCAATTTCCTACATAGCTGTGCTGGTTTCATGTCTTACATATCACTCTGCGGTCTCTTTTACTCACATAATAAAATCCTTTAAACTCAAATCAATACTTAATGTCCAGTTATTTATTTATTTACCAAGTAGCCACATAATAAGTGAAATAATGTAGAGTCAGACAGTCATTTCAGCAAAATAAACCCCATTCAGTGTGATACAAGCCCCCTCTACATTTTACAATAATGACCTTTAAAAGAAAACTATACAAGTGCATGGAAAAGCACAGTAGTTTAGGGACCGGGAGCTTTGCAAACATCCAATAGCTTCTGGGGTAAATAGAAAGGGAAGAGGAGAGATGGAGAGGTTAAAAGAGAGAGAGAGAGAGAGAGAGAGAGAGAGAGAGAGAGAGAGAGAGAGAGAGAGAGAGAGAGAGAGAGAGAGAGAGAGAGACTGAGGGAGAGAGAGATTTATGTAGGAAGAAAAATTACCTTTGTCGCACAGAAGGACAGTGGTAAATGGTGCGTCATTGTGCAGTAATTTACAAATCGCGGAGTGGAAACAAAATTAGATTAAGAGGGTACGTTGAAATGGACCTGCTAAACATCACTATTAATTACACTGTTGTCAAGGGCAAAAATTATTTATTTTCATGGCAGAGGGGAAAACAAAGGCTCTTGGTGGGTTTAAATGGGTTTACAGGCATTTTTCACTTGAGCAACCTTAGAAAAAAAAAACAAGGAAAACATAGATTTTCAATTAAAGGACACTAATGTCTACATTACTACTGAAGCAATAAACTTTCTGACTTATGGTGAACAGCAAGAACAACAAAGACACTGCAGCTTTACGACTCATTGCAGACATTAATGAGCAAGAAAATGTGGGTTTGTGTGCTTCCAAAGATCAACCATTTTGGATGTTTCCCAATAAATTAGTATCTTCAGATGTCTCGATTCTATCATGCATAACAAAGGACAAAGATACCACCCTAACTCAATGAAAAAAAGTCACATCTGGTTAAAAAAGAAGAACTTGTCATCTTCACATTCTCTTGTTTTGTAATTTTAAAAGCAGAAGAGAAACTGTGAAGCTGTCAAAGCAATGAAGATCTCAAGCTGACAGCGCAGTGAACTTCTTTGCGACTTCACAGGAGGTGAGCGGTCCGTCCAATTCCAGTCTGAGCTCAGCTCATTAGGGCACGTCTGCGCAGGCAGCCGGGGGGACGTGGCTGCACCCGGTCCACCTTAACGCATGCATCCAGAGGGGCATCTGGCAGGGCTATACTTTAGGTCAGTCTATCTGAGAAGGGAGCGCATCAGCGGCCACTTCATGGATGGCACGCTGTCTGCGGCTGACAGCTTGTCATTTATCACAGCTGAGCAGTGGCGTCAGGTGGGATCATGATTAATTTCACTTTACCACTTTCAGAAATAAGCCCTATAAATCATCTTAAGCTCCGTGTGCAAGTTTTGTTGTAGCCACATGACAAATCTTTACCACATCCCGCTCCGCCTCAGCGGCCTACAATGGGTCCTGCCACACGGCTCACAAAAACCAGCCAGCGATGGCCAGGAAGGAGAGTGACATTTCATAAATACCCCCAAGGATTATTAAAGCAAGACAGCTCCGGTTAGAGCCCACGGCAACAGTGAAAGAATCCATGTTGGCCATTTGTAAAGATAAATGCCTTGTACTCTTCCTTCAATGTCCATCTGTTTGTTTCCTAGCCGAACGCTTTTAGCTTTAGCTTTATTTGGCATCTTTACACATGCTAATGATATAGATGTGGCATTGAGATGTAAAACAGACTTTAAATCAACTAGAGCTCTTCATAAGTCAAGAGATAACGCGAGTCTTCAGTAACGCAGGTGGCAGCTTGCCAGGCTGTCAGTACGCTTATTAACAGTTTTTATATCACTTTAGTCAGATGTCTTGGACCATAAGCTAAAATTGTGCTCTGCTTTCACAGGGTGAGTGCTCGAGTCATTTGAAAAAGATGTAATTGATGCCCATGCCACATCTGAAGTTATCATCATCTGCTGAGATGCTGTTTTTCTTTCCAGCTTTGGATGTCAGGCTGCTTAATTAAGTGATGGCTTCCAAATTTAAATCAGATCGCTCGAAATGCAGAGTATTTTTTCCTTTAAAAGTACCTTGTCAAAGAACCGATTCACTCAACAAAACATATTCGGTAGCCAAGCGTGATGGTATCCCTTAATCTATTGTCCACCGCCTTCATATCTCTTTTCCCGATGGCGGGTAATACTTCAGGACGGATGCCCTACATGCTAGAGTAATGTGACACTTAAACGATTTCCTCATAAGGCCCGGTGACAGATAGCAGTGGGTAAACAGCTGCCGCATGTTACATTTTCTGTCCACTCTGTATGCATTTCAATGGCCGCTCTTTGCTCCAATTCATTCCCATCTTGGAGATATATACCGTTTCCAACTGTGGCAAAATCCATATTCCCCAATAACACAGTATGCACTTCCCTGGTGAACTCAACAAATGCCACACAATCAGTGCTCCCCAGCTGCTAAGCTATGCCCCACAACACTTTGCTCAGGCACAGAGGCAAGTGAAGCTAATCGATTCCAAGGCTGTGCCTCTCAACCAAATGTAGTCCTGTTTCTAAGACGTAGTCCCTGAAAAGGAACTCGAAACTCAAAATTACATTCATTGCATGTAGAGAAGAAAGGAAAAAAGCAAGATGTTTGTTTTTTTCTTCACCTGAGAATAAGGACAGAAAATATTTTGTACACAACAGACATAGAGTTGTGCTAACGATACTGGAATATCTAACCTTGATACAGAACCTTGAAAAATAGCAATATTCGATACTACTTTCATCATCACAAGGACAAATTGCCACAACATTAACATTTGAACAGTATCTAAGCTAATTTATTATTTTCTTATCAATTGAAACGTATTTGAATGAGATTATGCTGTATATTAAAAATATTTACTTGAAAGACATATGCTACTATATTAATACAACTGTGATGTATAATATTCAGAAAAAAGAATATTTCAGAATTTGTTTAATTCACAGTAGTAAAATTACAATGCTTACAATTCAATTACTATACAGTAATCCCTCGCCACTTCACGGTTCAAGTTTCGCGGCCTCAGTGCATCGCGGATTTTTCAAAAATAATCATAGAAAAATGAAAATTAAACCGCCATATCAGCAGCCGTATTGCGGAAAGTAGCATTGTTTCATCGTGATGCAAGATAAACTGTTTCCCAGGATGCCAGATAAAGAGAGCAACTCTCTCAGAGGCTTTGTACACGCCCACGGGCACTCAGACAAGACATGTGATTGGTTCCCCGTGCAAGATAGACCAATGAGAGCACGAATGGAGTGGGATCTCTCAGAAGCAAATGTTGACGATCCAGCGCCAATATCTGACGATGAGGCGCTTCCTGAACTGATTTAAAGGCCTCATTATAACAGTGCAGTAACAACTTCATCATCATCATCATCACATTCATCGAACCGCACAGGTCTGTCATCGTCATCATTACTGGAGTCAAGTCTCAAGACACTACTGTCATCGATGAGTGAGAGAGTAAATGTACAATATTACTCTATAGTAATATGTATAATATGATATAGTATATATGTATATATTATATATAATATCCGGTCCACATTAACCCCGATAAACGAGGGATCACTGTACTCGCAAGAGCTTTTTAATATTTCGATGGAAAACTGCAGGGGGAGTTTCTGTGACAATGCATTTCTAAATGCTTATGTTGATGTAATCGCCTGTCTGCAAAAAGGCTGGTAATTACACAATTGTAGAAAACAAAGCTAGTGTGCATCAATGATAGTACATTTAAAATGGTCAACATTCATCGGAAAATATATATACTTTTGAAAAAACGGATGGTTGCTATTGGATATGTATATTCTCACTGAAGTATTCTTGTTCTGAAGTTTTAATTGGCTTCAATAAATAAATCATTTGAGCTCCACCTCAACAGATGTGCACTATGCCATTTCATAATATTTTCCACACAGGTATATGGTAGGTGTCATCGATGGTACTTCTCAAAGTCTCCCTGAAAGAAGTAAACAAATGATTGAAAAAAAGAAATAAATATTTCAGAACTTCATTGTGACCTGTTTTCTATATTGCACAAACTCCTCTCCTCACAGAAGCTCCCGAGACACTGTCATTTATAGCTTTGAGCTACAGTAAATGTGAGACATGATTGCTTTGAGCACTTCTCATGCACAGAAGTTTCAGATTGTGCAAATGAAACTAATTTGACTGGGGAAAGAGTGCGTTAATGCATTTTGAGTGCTTTTTGTCGGCTCTGCATTTGTATGGGTGTTTCACACGCACGCCGCACCGTTGTTCGTTTGGGAGGGCCAGGCTTGGATTGCCATCACCACAGGCATGGGGCCAACTGCGGTATCAGGGTGCTGGGAGGGTATCCCATAAAAATGCATGGCCACATGCTGCTTCCAAAGGCTTTTCATCTTCCCTCTGTCTGCCGAGCCCCACACACCTGGAGCACAAGGGGAGTCCGGAGTGCATGTGTGTGCACAAGGAGGGATATGCACACACACAGGGATGCGTGGGCTTTGTCTGCCTGTCTGCCGGTCAGCTCTCCGACTGCTTATTAATTTAGAAGCGTTTGTGGTCTCTAGGGACAGAGAGATAAATGCCAGCAGCAGAGGCAGGCCGGCGGTGAACTCATAAAACCTATTAAAGGAAGCTGTTCATCACCTCCATCAGCAGGCCTGATTATGGCCAGGGCCAGCTGTAAACCTCCACAGCCCTCAGCAGAGCCCGAGACACACCACTCACTCCGTAGCTGAGCCGCCCACCCAGCGGCTCCCATTACGGTGAGGGATGAGACCACTATCCCGACTACATTTGGGATTTATCGACAGACGCAAACACGCCGCCCAACGTGGCTTTAAATGCCAGTCACTGTGGTATTAGAGGCTGACTTGTTTTCCCTCACAATTGTGTTTTGTGTGCGTCAACGACGTTGTATTATCATACAAATACTTGCGAGATGAACATTTATATTAAAAAAAGACATTTGCTGCCTCATGCGGTTGCCACAAATACAAGATAAAGATAAACTCATCACCCTCCATCAGATTTCCCCTCGGCTTTGCTTGTATCAGCATGCGAGCGCACCAGTCAGGGCACTTCGCTCCTACTGTATGTAGTTTTGTTCTATTAGGAGGTTATATTCACAGCCTACACTCGCTTTCAATGATGTATTTCGCTTATTTGTGTCTTTACGCTTCCCAACCGCCGTTTAGAAGCTCTTGCCCGCAGAGAGCAGGGAAACGGTGTGCCAAAGCATCAGTCAAAGACCGAACCTACTTTACAATCAAACATTATGAACTACTGTTGGAATTAGGACAGCTTCCAGGGAACTAGGGGACAGAAAATTATCCAAATCCCATTAATCTTTTTTGAGAGAGATGCTGACATTTTGTAGTCTAATTAAAAATGCCACACAATGAATTTTCCAATGGTAACAATAATTAGCAAATGTCTAGGGACGAGAAAAGGGGACACAAATGCGATGGCTATGGCGAAAACGTGCTTGGCTTTTTGCTTATCACAGTCAGATGGGGAAAACGGGTGAAAATGCTCTTTGATGCATTGTAGTTCCACATGTTATTATGGTCACACATTCTCTGAACCTCAATTAATTAAGTAGCGCAAAATGCCATCGCAAGCTGCGAATAATTTAGATTAATGCACCCATTAAAGGATCTGTTGCTATCATAATCACGCATTTCCAAGGAAAATTGCCCTGGTGATTACTATTATATTTATCATATTATAGTATATATGACCTTACCATTGGTAGCACCATGCTGTTTACATAACACGATCAATGCATACATGTCCAGTTCAAAAACATGCATATATCATATATATGCTATCAATGGCCTGATCATGCATATCATATTTAAACACATTTGCATTTCATTATACAGTTTCTGCTGGAGTTTGGAGGGGCCAAAACGACATCTCCAGTCCAGATGCTGGGGCCAATCATGATGTGAAACTGCCAAGTGATACACTCCTTAAGATCCATCCATCTGTCACTCCAATTCCCTGGTCAGCAAATCATTTATTTTCCAAAGACACATGTGAAGCAGACTTCTCCTTCCCACTTTAATCATCACTCCGTGCTCGAAATAACAGAGGCTGTCCCGTGGACCGCTGTCGTTTCTGGTGATCATAACAGATAATTACCCGCCTCCCTGGACAGCCATACCGCACATCTCTCCCAGAAGCACTATCTCCTAGTGAATGTGCTGTACTCGTGAAAGCTCAGAGTGTGAGTAACGAGCTAGAAGTGGCAGTGATTCAGTCCCTTATGTCACCTAGATTGTCTTCAGGTGGCAAGCAAAGGTAAGTCAAACTTCACATACAAAAAATGACTTTTTATCTTGAAGAGGAGAATGAATTAATCAATGAAAAGGATGACCAGTAAAAAATGGTCCACTCATAATTCCTTGCAGGTGGCAGGTCTGGATCTGAGCGTGAGTTTTGGCAACAGGGGGCACTGTTGCCGTTCTGAAGGAGGGAGAACTGGCAGCTTGCCGCAGTGAGTGAGTGACCAAAGGAAAATCGTTGCTCAGTGACCAACGGGGAAGCTACACTGATCGCCATTGATCCTTTAGTGCTGTCCCCTATCTTGACCACTGCCCTTGTGCCTGTGCAAGGCTAGCATAGTTTTATCAGACTGGACCACTGCATTACAGCCCATACAGAATAACCCCGTTCCTGTATGGATGTGTATGCGTGCAATGAGAGGAAAGTCAAGTGAGAAGCTTAAAGGATGTTTTGCATATTACATGGATATTGCACATTCTCCATATCGGTTAGTATTAGTGGGCATGTATGAAATGACATGTAATGCATTATAAATATTCCTGTATTTGAGAAGAAAAAATAATTACGTTGTGGATGGGGGAAATTATTACGGTATTACTGTATTATCTGAAAGTCAACGGTAAATTCAGACACACTGTACAGTAAAGACTGCACATAAATTACGGCTCACACCAGTGCAAGTGCATTAGTTTTATTCATTTTTTTTAAATGAATTTACTGATCGTTGCAATTAGTAGATAGAAAGGATATTCTGTTATCGGTTGGTGAGGAAATGTAATGTTATGACTAAAGCTGTGATTAAAAACTGTAGCACAACAGTTTGGGACAGTTTAAAAGTTATTAACTTGTGAAAATAACACCAAAATAATTAGAAAATATTAATTAGTCTTTTTCTGGAATAGAGACTAATTTAATTAGTTTATTTAAATAGGTTATGACTTATCTCAAGTACGCGTAATATAAAATTACAAATATAATCTGATATGACATCAGTTATTTTACAATATGAACCCACTGCACTACAAATATTGTAGCTGGATAGACAGGTTGGTTAACGAATCAATTTATTTTCTAGACACATACACATAGACTCAAACTCCCACAAAAACAAACAAACATGTACTTCCACATGCACACCCACATTCACAAACGTCTCAACTAAAATCTATAATCAAGATCCTGTGCTCCACCCCCTCCAGTGAGGCCAATTGGTATTCCGGGAGATCCTCTGCCCCCTGTTGCGTTCCCAATCTCCAACCAGGAAAGAGAGAAAAGAGGTCACTAAGCCCAAGGATGAAAGATGCCTGGTGATGGATTAATGGCTAGTAGAACAAATGAAGTCTTGGAGAGAGTTTATATCTTTCAATACAAAGCAGAATAGAGGATCGCTACCTTATTTTATACTGGTCCTCCACACAGTTTGCCTGCATTAGCACATCTCTGAACCAGCACTGAATTTCACCGTACATAGGAAGAAGAATCTACTTACTGCATTGAAATGAGGTAACGCACATCTTTCAAGTGAAATTGAGTGTTGTTGGCAGTACAGTGGAGTAGGGCTCGGATTGAAATTGGATCTTGGTGTAGGATGATAGTTATTTTTAACACAACATGCACAAGGTATAAATGTATACAAAGTATAGGGGTTTAATTAAGACAACAATGTATATGAGAGTCCTTTTTAGAAAAAAATAATGCATATATTTTCTTTTAACAGACACCAAAAGAGCTCATAATTACTAATGTAAGAACCTAAAACACAATCACATGAATGGTAACTGAACATGACTACAACAGTAAAACAACATCAAGCAACAATAAACAGAAATGCACATTCTATTAATTAACACTAATAATTATTTCTGTTGGCATATCCAAATATACAGTCCCAGAGATATCTGGGTACTCAAAGCAGTGCCACAAATACTGTCACAGGCAAAATATATGTTGATGTTGTGTAACGTGTATAACAATGTAACATCATAACAACAAGGTTATGATGGGGATAAGGGCCTCTGGGGTAAAAAGTATTTTTAATTTTTGTTTTGTTTCACAACTCGAAACCACATAAAGCTAACCAGCAAAGTGCTTTCCTAAACACTTTGTCTTTTTGCCCAGCAAAACGGTCCTGATCCATCAGGACGTTGAAAGATAATATACCAATATAAGAAGAATATAAGAATACAACTTAAAAATTAACAAAAATACATGGTTTTCAGTTATATGAACAATAATTAAATGGCTACATTTTACAACAAGGTCCATTGCTTAACATCAGTTAAGTAAACAACAAATAATGAAAAAGCCTAAAGAATTTATTCATCAGAAAGTTAATTTCAACATTTACAAATACACTATAAATATATCTATTACTGACTGAACATGAGCTAACATGAACAAACAGTTGTATTTGATTACATAAAATTATCAAAAGATAATGCTGTAAAAAATGTATTGCTCATCGTTACTTGATTAACTAAAGTTAAATGCACGTTATTAATAACGTTAAATGTTAGTGGGATCTTTTAGTAAAGTGTTACTTGTTTAAGTAAAGTAAATCCAGGGAACAAATGCCTCTTGTTGAAAGGGGCCCATTGTGGTCAAAAAGGCCATCAAAAACACTGTTCAGTGGGAGGAAAATGCAGAATACCTGTAGTGCAATAAAATTGTTTTCTATAACTGGGAGCAAATAGATTTGTTGTGAAGTATGTGCAAAGTGGGCTCACATTGACAGCTCCATTCACAGAGATTCGAATGCGAAATACACCTGTCCAGAACTACATTACAGATCCAGGATCAACACCAAATTGTATTAAAAGAAAAATCCTAAAACTTCACAAAGATCTAGAGTACAAAATATTATAATATTAAATTATAATTGCACTTGTTCATGTTTAATCCATGTTTGTTCATAACATATATTAAAATAATGCTAAAAATGTATTAATGTACACTCAAAAGGTTGGGGTCAGTAAGATTTTTAAAAATGTTTCTGAAAGTTATCTCTTATGTTCACCAAGGCTGGAGTAAAATTGTGAAATATTATTACAAATTGAAATAACGGTCTTCTGTTATAAAATATTTTTAAAATGTCATTTATTCCCCTGATGACAAAGCAGAATTTTCAGCAGTTTTCAATGTCACATGATCTTTTAAAAATCATTCTAACGTTGATTTGGTGATTAAGAAACATTTCTTAGTTTCAGTCTTGAAAACAGTTGAATATTTTTGTGGAAACTGTGACAGAAGAAGAAGACCATTTATTTGAAATAGAAATCATTGGTAACATCATAAATGTCTTTACTGTCAATTTTGATTAATTAAATTAACCCCAATCTGACCCCATTCTTTTCAGTACAATATGTATGAATAAAACTGGAAAAGTAGCATTCATTTTAAAATAAGCTACTTGGTTACGCAAACATATACAGTAAAATCATATGGTAAAATGTTACCAACAAAATAAACCAGTTAAAATGCTCATGAAATGGCAAAAATTCTCAATGTGTAGTGCCTACTCAAAGAAGAATTCTACTAAAATAATTAAATAATTTAAAAATAAACCATGTTTGTCAATGTGCATCATTCCACCTTTCCATTTTCTCTCAGTCTCGGATTTGCACCAATGTATGTGTTACTTATGCATGAAGACTTGAGTTTAAAAGACCTGCTGCAACAAGGAACACCAGCACATCTATTCAAGGAAACTTTTAAAAACATACAATCAATACATCAGGGTGATGAACTCCCAATCAATAGCATTCCGTGGCGTGGAATGGAATTGAAAAAAACAGGTATTGGGAGATGTTTTATCATCTGTGCTGGAAGCTCAAAGTTGCGCTGGCCAAGGAGACCCAGATAAGAATACAATAGCTGCTCTGCTGTCAGTAGAGGTCATACTCCAGTGAGTTGAATTCTGCCCGTAACTCCTAAACTAAAGTTTCCTCATAACCACGTTTCTGCTTGCAGAACTCCTGTTTAGAATCTTTCAAAAAGTCAGCTACTTTTGTAGAAGCCGCACATGTATGTCGAGTGGTGCTTCAGATGAGTGTTCTAGTTTCTCCTGCACAAGCTGATAAAGCCTTTAGTCCAAGAGAAGTTGTGAGGGAGGGAGTGAAAGACGGAGGCTAGCTGCAGCAGTAGCCTTGACTCCTGAGGATACCCACGCAAGAACCCATAGAGAGAGCCTCGGGAGTAAGGCTGGAAATCCAGCCTGATCCGTGTGACCTATCCGAGCTTCATAGATGTCTCTCATCTGACCGTGGAGGGAAAGGGAGGGCATCTGGCATGGTGCTGCGTGTGGCCCACTTGCACTTACTTGTTTAATTGCCTCAGTGTCTTTTACACACGCTCTACGTGGCCCCTGCCCTGTGCACGAAGATGTGCTCACTGTGATGGTGCAGCGAAAGCAGAGTGTGGTAATGTCATTATCTGCAGGACTTTATCTGCAAGTAACTGTCAAAACCCCAAATTACTGCATCTCTTGCTGGACTTCCTAGAGTGCAGCTGAATTTTTGTTCTTCTATTCAGCTCATGTTAGCCTAGGAGCTAGAAGCTGAGAAAAGAGTCACAGCGAGAATAATTTATTTGTGCTTGTTGAACCACACAGCAGATAGCGTTTTCACTAAATGTTGGGTCAATGATCTTCAGCGCTATTCGGATGGGATTCATTTTTTACAAAAGATTTTCAAGTTGCAATTGTTAAATGAAGAACGTCTGTGATTTCATGCACTGATTCAGGTGGGATTTGAATCTTTGTAGTCACTACTGAAGTGGGAGTTAGTGTCTGGATGTGGGCGCAACAGAAGGTTTTGTGTGCATATATCTGTATATACTATATAAGCAAGAAATTAATTAAGGTTGTTTGCACGATATCTTTGCTACATCACTTATTTAATAAATAAATGCAAATCACTATATAAACAAATACACTGAACAAATGAAAAGAAACATACAGGCATGTGTGTAACCTAATAGCATAACTATGATACATATTTTATTTTACGAAAAGAGATAACAGATAATCAGCACACTATCATAACTTGCAAAAACACTTAACGCAATAATTTGGTCATCTGACCTTGTCATGCATAACAAGAAAGCCTGATTAAGGTTGGATTACATTTAATATTTTAGGAATGCAGAGTGGTTTGCACTTTTAATAGCTATGCAGTGTGCAAGGTTTTATTTTTATTAGATAATAAAAAGAAGATGATGGAGATATATTATATTCTGAATGTTTATAAAAAAGAAAGGTAATTAGCTGGATAAAATTGTAATTTCTAAAATTAAAAAGTGTTACAAGACGTGTTTGATTTGAATGGGATTAAAAATCACAAAGTGAAACAAATTTACCAAAAGTAGTCTTGTCCAAATAAGTCTTCTTTCTTCTCTGCTTTATTGCAAGAACAGTTAGTGAAAATAAGAGCAACAGAGGAGGGGATTAATCCCTTTGTTGGGGTTTAGACTCACCGTGTCATATTAGTCCAGTCTAGGTGAGCCAGCTCTCACTCTCGTTTGCCAGTGAAGAAGCAGATGGCTTGGACACCACACATCCCACAGGAGGCAAGCTCAGTTGCATTTTCATCCCTTCCTTCAGTTCATGAGGTCATTCAGGTGGATCGAAGTGTAATTGGCAACATGTTGGCAAATGAGGACGCTAAGCTAGTGGGGTAACATTCATCCAGACTTGTAAATATCAAATGAAAGTGGAGAGTGAAATTACCTGTCGAGGGGCTTCTCTTCATTAAATACCATCTGAAACGTAACACAGTTACTAATGGGCGCTGCAGCTATGCCGGATGATATCAGAGAGAAGCATACATCAAGAAACAGATTGTTAATATCAACCGTTTCATCTGGCTGATGGTGAAATAAAGGCCAATGGAGCTTGCAGTAACACGGCGCGACATGGAGCGCCGTCTAATGGGACGAGCAGTCGGCACGGCAGGAACGTAATGGAGTGAGACGTCATTTTTCACCAGGGAGCATGACGAATGTCAAGGTGCTGCAACACGCTATTTGTAAACGTAGTTCTGAGACATACCCTGATTAGCCAAGGTTAGTCCAGGACAAATCAGACCGCTTCCCTTCACGATTACTGAAAGTTTCAACCTAAAGGAGCACAACGCAAACTGCAAGTCATTGATTTTCAAAGTGTGAACAATTCCTGACGACACTGGTGATGTGATATGGGTGTGTCCAGAGATGTTTCAAAGCTGAGAAAAGTGTTTAAAAAAGGTTTGGAAGCACTGAACTTGTCTTTGACGGTCTTCCAGATTTTCATAATGAATCGAAAATATATGTAAGCTTCTCATTCTCATTATAAGCAAAGTTCTTTAAAGGTAGAGTAGGCAATTTCTAAGCGAAAAAATGCCTTGTCCAAAAAAAATGAACAAAGCAGAATCTGCAGAGCATTATGAGATGAGCTATTGCATTAAATTACCTCATAAGATAACAACAATAATGGCCTGCACCACCTGACTGCTACGGTTTCATTTAGCCGTTTATAGCGATGACACAGAAACGCATAAATCCGAGTCTGAGGACATCAGGGGTTGCCATCTCGTCATTACAGTTATGACATGGTGTGAAGGCAGCATAAGCTCACTGTTTTGGTTCAGGAGGAATTGTAATGTATATTAAAGGCAATAAATCATTTCCTTTAGCTGAGACACTTCAGATGCGCATCGTTCGCCATGGTTTTGAATCGCTTGAAATATGAATGAAATCACTTCAAGAAAGGAAAATACTGTTAAGTGCAATGTGCAGCACTTAGGTCATATAGTGCTTCCAAATATAAAGAATTATTTTTATCCTATAGACCAGGGGTCTCCAAACTACATATACTACATATACTACGTGTATCCTGCCAAGATCAGCCGCCGCTTACGAGGACATTATTTTTTTACCGAAATCAAATAGAGGTGCGCATAAACGCATTACCTTTCTAGAGTGGGAACGAAACTTTCTAGAGTGTTGCAATGAAAAGCGTTTGGGAATTTACGTAATTTCTGAAACCTTATAGGATAACGCCAGTTGACAACTGGCCAATTGTAGCGAGATGTGGATCTGGCTGACAGACAGTATAAATAGCATAAGCGCAACAATTGTGTCAGAATATTTCCTTCACACTTCTCTAAACGGAATTTGGAAAAATAACCGAGGTTACGATAGTAAATGGGGACGTTTTCCAACCGATCACTACATTACAAAACCTTATTCGCTGCCTACTTTTTTCTGCATCCGGTCACCGTCAATGAGATGATATACCGTTTTTTCCCACATATAATCCGCAGACGCCTTTTTTCTGCCTCCTCATATAGCTCGCGGGTGTGATATATAAAATATATATAAAAATGTTATATATAAAATGTGTGACATAGCCCGCAGGACTGGTGGTATAAAATTTATTAAATAAATAATTAAAAACAACATCCATATTTTGACTTTTTTATTTGGACCTCGAGTGTGTAGTCGGGCTGAAAAATTTGGAGCCCCCTGCTATAGACCAACATTTTTTTGTCCTAAAACTGCTGCAGATGATATATGTATATGTTTTAATATTTAGGCTACTTCGATTACTGAATGCTATCAGGATGTAAAGACAGTTTCAACCAGTTTAACAAACCGTATTTATAAAACATATTGCTTACCCTACCTTTAACACTGTTTTGAGACATTGCTTTGGCAAAACATCACTCAAAACTAACTAATATCGAAAGTACAATGTGGCTTAATCCCCTTATCAATTCATAAAAGGCCACAAACCTGAATAAGTCTGTTTGCACTGCATTTTTCAAAGTGAAGCATGTACTTTGTTCACATGATCAGCTTGTGATTGGGTGTTTTTTCACATCTCAGAATGGCTCAGTTCCTTAGCTTTCCTGTAGCTCAATCAGAAGAGCATTTGTGTTTACAACGCCAAGGTCATGGGTTCAATCCCAGGGAAAGCAAGAACTGGTTCAACATGTTCCTTGAATGCAATGTAAGTCTCTTTGGATAAAAGCGTCTGCCAAATGCATAAATGTAAATGTAGATCACAGTGAAATCTATCTCTGCATCCGCTTTGAGTTAAGCATGCATTTGGGAACACTTTATTTTCACATTCACATAATGTCTAACATTATTTTGGGCAGATGATTACAGCCAGATAATTCACAGACAAACCTCAAGTGGTGCACAAGCACAACCTTTTGGCCTAGATAAGTGCCTAGATAAGCAGGCGAGCAGCAGCCACGTCTCCCAGAACTGCCTTCATTGATGACAACCAGGTAACGATAATGTTTGCCCTAAAATTCAGCAGTTTGACACCGCTGTGAAATTAAACCACTATTAAAACATCTCAATACAGCCCTAGCGTAGGCAATAGCCCTTCATTAAGCTTAACAAGCAAGCAATCAAGGCATTGACATAAAAACAGATTCAACCAAGCTCCGAAATACCACTAAAATGAATAAAAATGCCTCCAAAATTCAAGATACGAACTGCCCTTGTATGAGATCATAAATTGTGTTTATAACATAATACAGTTAAGCAATATCACAGGAGCACAAATGCTATTTTCTCGCATATCAGCAGGATTGCAAAATCTGATATAAATGAACAATAAAAAGTAAAATGAACAATAAGCGGATTATATGAATTGACCATTTTTAGACACAATATTGTCAATGTTGACAGTTTCGGTTCTATTTTGACAATGAAATCAATTCCAAACACAGCAGAAATTTCAGCATTTCGTTCTTAAATGATTCACCATTTTTAAATGAATATGGAGAGTCAATGATCCAATGACCCATTAATAGAGTCCGTGCTGCTTTCATGAATGAATCAGCCAGATGGATTTTGCTGAAACTGATTTCATTAAATTCGTATAACAGCCCTATAGTGTCAAATATTGCAAGGTGGCCTTTTTTTGGTCCTTTTTCCACTTAAGCACATGTCCCCCCAAAATGTCTGTGCACAGCACTGATTACCACAGTTCACAAAATTTGTAATGAGGCGCATTTGTAAATCCGTTTTCATAGAAACTGCAGATTACCACCAAAATAAAAGACCAGCTGTACTTTTCCATCAAAATAAAAGCTTAGCTCTTACAAATGTAGAAATTAGGGCAAAACTATTGTAAATTCCCTACTAAAAAAACATATACTTATGAAATATTAATTTTCATTTATTTTGCAGTGCATTGGTTTTACAATATACAGCTATTATTATCATCATAACAAAATTATTCATTATACAGTTTGGCTTCCTAAATCACAGATTAAATCAGATTAAATCATCAGATTAAATATAAACGTAAATTGTGATACTTTATCAAAACTAAAAAGAGGTTTGAGTCTCCTTTAAAAAATCGCACCAGATTGATACATTTAACTTTAAAATATAAAAGATTTTCTTACGGTTGTTTGGCCTCTAGAGGGACTGAGGTTCACCCACCTTACAAAATCCTGTGAGAGAAACAGCTGTATATATAAATACACACACACACTTCAGCATTAATAAGTTTTAGCATCAACATTATTAACAACAACAAAAACATCTCAGAACAGAAAATAAGTTATGCAGCCCACCAATAACGTTAAAATATCCAGAAGTGCAAATGCCTACTAACAACCAACTACCCAGCAACTTCCGATTATTAAATCCCTTTATGTATGAACAGGGCATAAGGTTTCCCTTGCGAGCGCTCACAGAAACTTGCCTCTCGAGTACGTCACCTTTACCTGCAGGGCGCCGGTGCTTTTCAGCAGAGTACTATAGAATTGATTGCAGCATCTGAGCCATGTTTTTGCCACACATGCTTACCGCTCAAACATGATCTGCGAGGATGCGGCACTGCGGATTTATAGGTCAGCAGGCACGAGCGGCTTCTAACTGAGCTATTTTGAGTGATGATGGAGAAAGTTGCTGGCGTGGAGAGCCGTGATTTACTGGCTCGTCCGGCTCGGTAATGAGGAGTAATTCTGCCTTGACACCCCCTCCCCTCCTCCCCGCTCCGCACCTCACCACCCACCCCTTTTGATGAGCGGTGTCAGAGAAACAGCGGGACGGTCAGTGCTTCTTCACTATGTCTTCTGCAGGAAAGGAGAACCTGACACTTGTCTTATTAACCACAGGATCCAGCATGTATCTTCATTAATAGCCTATTAAAAGCGACAGGGAAAATATGAGAAACTGACCTCTTTTACACAATTTCCGTCAAAGAAATGGGGGAGAACTTACATGATTTATGTTTCCAGGAGAAAAAAAAATAAGTTATTTAGCTGAAGTTCAAAGGCTAAATAAATCATCATTAGCCTAGCAAAGGGGGGAAAAAACAACTAATCTTTAAGGTACCAAATGTGACCAAAGCAGAGTTCATCCCAAAAGGCATTCCGGATGAGAGCCAAACCATGTTTTGTCGGTCCAACTCATGACTCAAGCTGGGCTAAAACGCGCAATAGCCTTGAGGTCACACAGGGAGTAAAACTAGTGTTCCAGAGCCTTTTTACCACACTCCAGAAAACATTCAATACATCCTGCGGGAACGGACAATGGGAATTGAGGTGCAGGTGATAAATGTCAGAGTACATTTATATCAAAAGATCTCTATGAATTCCATTCATCTAACTGTGTGATGAATAAAAACAAATTAACCTCAATCACCTAGAATAACTTGTAATCGAATACGTCTGCAATGCCTGAGGTTTTCAAGCAACAAACGTAACAACATAATGAGACATTAAAGCATAAAGTACAGCACATCTTTTGCAGGTCTACATCGTGACTCCAAGGACCATTAATTAATTTGAACGCAATTTAAGTTCACACAGCCCATGCGGGGTAAACCAAAAAGACAAGGATCGAAAGAATACTAAACGCAGCGAGTCAAAGCCATGTTGTTTTATTTCCAGTATTAGTTTGGTGTCCCTTCAGAGAATGAGTCAAATGCAATCTCATTCACACAGAGAACAGCACTGAATCGAAGAGGACGGCCTCTTTTCCTTCTTAAGTCTTAATTAGTTGTAGGAAAGCCAGATACACTCTGCTCCTTTCAATGGATTCACTCTGGAAGGACTGAAAAGCATCAAAGATGTAATTTTCCACCGTGTCAGTTTGGTGGAAGAACAAGAGAAAATCTTACCTCCTCTACTCCCTCACAATGATTTTTGTTCTGTGTCCACACACCCGGTTATTATCTTTATGACACCACTCCATCCAAACTCACACCTCATGGATATCTGCTCATCAACAAATTAGGCATCACAATTAACATCAGGGCTTATTTGATCTACATTTAGATCTTATTAAGGCTTATTTGATCTACTGTGCTCAGCCAGCAACATACTGTACTCTCTCCACTATGAGAGTGTATGTTACTATAAGTAAGGTCAGAGAAGGTCAAGCCTGCAAAGCCTGGAGGACATTTGAGTTGACTAAACTGCCTTGGAGGGCTCATGGTCCACACAGTGGAAGTATAGATGTAGAATATTGGATGTATGGATACATTACTTATTTATTTATTTCCCCCTTTGCAGTCTGTTTGGAGGAGATGCGCGTGAAATACCCTTGGGGTGAATCTTGACAGTGATGGTTTGCCACCTGAGTTTATTTGTAACATTACTTTACTTCAAAGGATCCTCCTGTTGGATATTGCCATTAAATTGGCTTTCCACTGGCTGATCTTATCATAGCAGTACACTCTTCAATCCATCAACCTTCACATCTGAAACATTTCGAGAGGTAAAATCTAGCATTTGCTTTATGAAAAGGAATTTGAAGAGTGAAGAAGAGTTGGTGCTTTTCTCGGGCGGACCATGAGGTGCTTGTGAACAGTATCCTGCGGACTTCTGCTAATCAATATCATAATACTGCTTAAGAAAAATAGTGCGATTACTCGAGATGCACCGATCGACCGGTCAAGGACTGTAATCGGACGATTTTCCACATGATTGGGCTGGACTGGTTATCCGGCCAGTCAGTCTCACGTCATTCCAAATCTGAGCCGGTCGTTTTATTGCCAGCGGCACAGGCAATAACATCAGATGTGGGTTCTATGTCTTTTCTCTCGCTCACTCATTCTCTCTGGTTAAATAGTGCTTGTATTGCACATAATTGTACTAATTCCCGCAGGTTTCGCACTCATAAGTGGGCACACCACTGATCTATTTAAGTCTCAAAGTGAAAGTCTTACTGTGTTTAAAAAGTCAAACAAATACAACGCAAATAGCCTAGTTGAGAAAGATAACGGGTGTTGTGTAACAGTACATTGGATCCGTACTTAATGTGACAGCAAGTGTGATGTCTTTCATGTTAATTAAAGAACAAAAGGCATAGAAAAATCACTCTCAGCTGTTAACTGTATCATTTTTGTAACTTTAAATGCAAGTATCAATCTGTATTTCATTTTTGCAATTAAGACTATTGTTATTTTATACTTGATTAATTTTTGTAGTATTTCTTACCTGAATACTACTGTTAGATCCACCTGAAAAACAAAGCAGTGTTTATTACATATCTTTCTTTATTCTATTACATTTAGGTGTGCTGTTGTTTGTTAGTATTTATTTTATTACTGACTTTTTACTTCTGTTTTTTTAATAAAAAATAAAATGTTGTATTGAAGAAAAGTAGGTTTTTGTCTGTATTTGCTGTCAATTATAGAACTTAAAAAGAAAATCAAAATCTGCAAAAATTGGATGAAACTATTTTAATCGGAAATAGTCCAACAAAATTGTAATCGGTGTATCTTTAGTGATTACAAGACATTATAAAATGCACAATGAAATCAATGTTTTATGTCCATGTTGAACATTAGAAGAATCAAAAAATTAACTTTTCTATGAGCATATAACAAAACCAGTGCAGGTCTGAAGCTTGTGCAGAATGGTGTTGTGTAATGGACCAGTGTCGGATAAAGACCATATATTTTCTCAGTTCATCTTTCTTCTTTCTTAACGTCCACTCACTTATGGTAAGTTTTTTGTTTTGTTGTTTTGTAGTGAGTTTAAAAACAGTCAGCATGTGGGAATGGCAGTAGTCAGCAGACGAGAAGCATTGTATTATTTTCTTGCCGTATTTTAACCTACAGTAGAAAGAAGCTTTAAGATATCAGGCTCTATTACAATAATTTCCAATGGATTAAACACCAAGTAAATATCATGAACTGAACGTAATGTACATGTTTATATTTCACAAACAGTTAGCTTTAACAGTAAATGAGCTGGGGTTAAACTTTAAAGACTTCATTGTGCTTGTGCAGGATAGGGAGCAGCAGAAAGGAGTGCAATATTTATGACAATGTGCGTGCAGAACATTCTACCTCTGACCAGTTGACACCTATTTTGTGCTTTGTTTCCATTTATCTATAATTTAGGGATTTCACTCTGTCCTGCTGCTTTCAAACTGTGTTCCTTTGTATTATGTTAAAAGGGTTTATAACATTTACATTTTAATCTAAACACTTCTAACTCTTTCCCAGCCAGCTTTTGTTTTTAAAGTTGTCAACCAGCATTACTCAGAATTTTCACAAAACTTTAATGGCCTCCAGAATATATTATTATACAAATATCTCAATATGCAATATATCTGAATAAAGAGCAGAGCCTTTGCTTTAAAATAAATAATATTCAAAAAAGCTTTTGATTGCGCTTCATGCATTATTTTATTAATCAACATTTTATATGGATAAGTTTCATAAAAAAATGCAACATTTTGAACAAAAAGCTGAGAAATTCACGTCTGGATAATATCTAAAACGAGGATCAAAACATAGATGGAGTAAATCGCTTGCATAGTCCCATAACACTTCCTGAGTTGACATTTCATACGTATTTAATGTTTAATACCCGGAAGCAATGCTTCGATCGCTTGTTTCTGCTGCTTTTTCGCTACGGTTTCAGAAGATGTGCAATAGCTCCCCCTAACAAATAACAGTGAGAACATGGATTTCCAGAATATTCAGTAAATGTCGGGAAAAGAGTTAAACAATTATACGTTTAAAAATCGTATTGGCCCTTAATGTACCATAACATTTTTAACTTAATGTTTTCGTTTCTTTAGTAATAAAGTTTATTTGAAGGCAACTCATTTACGCGTTTATTACCAAATAGAAGATTATTCTTGAGTAAATTTTGAATCCCACATTAATAATACTCTTGAAACTTAATGCATCTGCAATGCCTGAGGTTTTCAAACAACAAATGCGACAATGTAATGAGATCATAAAGTACAGAACATATTTTGCAGGTCTATATCGTGACTCCATATAGCATTAAATAATTGTAATGCAATTTAAGTTCACGCAGACCATGCGGGGTAAACCAAAAAGACAAGGATTGAAAGACTACTAAATGCAGCGAATCAAAGCCATATTGTTTTATTTCCAGTATTAGTTTGGTGTCCCTTCAGAGAATGAGTCAAATGCAATCTCATTCACACAGAGAACAGCACTGAATCGAAGAGGACGGCCTCTTTTCCTTCTTAAGTCTTAATTAGTTGTAGGAAAGCCAGATACACTCTGCTCCTTTCAATGGATTCACTCTGGAAGGACTGAAAAGCATCAAAGATGTAATTTTCCACCGTGTCAGTTTGGTGGAAGAACAAGAGAAAATCTTACCTCCTCTACTCCCTCACAATGATTTTTGTTCTGTGTCCACACACCCGGTTATTATCTTTATGACACCACTCCATCCAAACTCACACCTCATGGATATCTGCTCATCAACAAATTAGGCATCACAATTAACATCAGGGCTTATTTGATCTACATTTAGATCTTATTAAGGCTTATTTGATCTACTGTGCTCAGCCAGCAACATACTGTACTATCTCCACTATGAGAGTGTATGTTACTATAAGTAAGGTCAGAGAAGGTCAAGCCTGCAAAGCCTGGAGGACATTTGAGCTGACTAAACTGCCTTCATGGTCCACAACGTGGAAGTATAGAAATAGAATAGTGGATGCATGGGTGGATGGGTAAATAAACATAAAAAAGTAGACAAATACAAATAGATAATTTATTAAATAATATTATATAGGGATGCACAAATATATCGACCACCAAATCGTTATTGACCAATCTATTTCCATTTTTAATGTTATCGGTCCAATAGAAACATTGGTTGATATATTAAACCCGTTAAAGTTATATATTTAATTTAGGATCGAACCCATGACCATGATGTTGTAAAAACCAATGCTCTACTGGTTGAGCAACAGGAACATTTAAAAAAAATACATTTATATTATATTATATATTAACATTTTATAACTAGACCAGGGCTGCGTTTCCCAAAAAGCCTTGTAAGTGGGAACTGCCACCAATGTTCTCTACAGTCAACTTATCTCACAATGCTTTTGAGAAACACAGCCATGGTTTGTTTGTAAAGTTTCTCGAGACTATGCAGGTTATTCAACACATTATAAATACATCTTAAAGAAAATGTCCACAGCTTGACCTTTCTTCTTTACACTGAGCTGTCAAGCTGTTGTGTGTTTTTATGTGTACATCCGTGTGTGTATTAGATCTCCAAGTTAATCCCTCTGGCCACATGCAGACTGTAGTTGTTTCATTACAGTTAGCAGCACACAAGGCGAAAGGACAGCTTGCAGAACAATTCACCCGCGTTATGTTTCTGTTCCTGGGTTCATCAGGAGCAGAGGAAGGTCACTGTCAACCTATGAGGGAATATCAAAGGCACTCTCGCTCAGAGACACTCTCACAGTCTTTGAGTCTGCCTCTCTCAAACTTGCCCCCCCCCGCTCCTCAACCCAGTCAAGATGCTGCCTGCCGATTCCACATTCAATAGAAGCCTTAGCCAAGCAAATAAAATACAGCTCTCTTCCTCTCACAACGCTCCCGCATGCAGAATAAAAAGCAATGTCTATATAAAAGAAAAACTGCAGGACATTTAACTAGCAGACATTTTTTAACAATGTGGAGGAAAATTGCTTTCATGCAGAATTTGGAGTAGAAAGTATGTGTCATACAAAAAGGAGGACATAGCAACAAGGGCAAGAGTTGTGTCTAGACCGACTCTTTACACCTTGAATAGGAAACCGATTCTTTTCTACTGAACGTGAAAGAAGAGTATTTGTGCATCAGTTAGACGTAATCATCTTTTACCGGGGTGAAAAAACACACTCAGTTTCACGTTTTGATTACACTGATTGTTAGCAACTGTAAGATATTTTCAGTGCTATTAACCATTGCTGAATAAACTAAGGAGCTGATTCCCTCTGCTTGAATGCTTAACTGAAATGCACCTTGGGATAATTGCAGTAGAAGAGTATGGGAGTAGCATATTGAGGTTGTGCGGTGCCCTACAGCCTATTTATAGATGTGCAGCGAACTGCAATATGAGAGTGAGGTGAACCTGTGGTTACTTGTGTACCCATGTGGATGTTCGCATACAGCAGAGGAAGAGAGGGAGAGTGTGTGGGGGTAAGTGCGAATGCATCTTTGTGTGCTTGTGAATAAATGAGTGCGTGGTCTGTTCACGTACAAGGTCGCATCTTTTCATTCGTTATGTTTTGTTGCTGTGGTTTTAATAGACAGGAAGATCAAGAATGACATCTACAGCTCTCTTGTATGAAATACTTTTTTGTGATAACTTCATGGCTATGTATTTACAGTATTCCTCAAAGCTGACAACATTAGCAAATATACAATCATGTAGATTTACAATGTTTCTCATTTTGCAGTACATATCAATATTGCCACAATCCAAATACTGAGTGTCATCGTGCACTGCACAGATTTTTGTCCAATCTAGTGCTCTGTAGAATGAGAAAGTCCCGCCCCTAATACTACCTGCCTCTGATTAGCAATAGCCAGTAGATAATCAAGTTCATGGCTGTAATTTACAGTATAACATTATATATTGTATATTACATACAACCTTCTTCAGCATTTCATTTTTCCCCCCCCACCTGGATTTAAAAAGTTACATATAGAAGATTATATATATATATATATATATATATCTCTTCCAGAATATAAATGTTGCATTCTAATTAATTAATTTTTTTACAAAAAAGAAGCCCTTTATATGTCCTGCCCCGACTTTGTTTCAATTGGAACATGAAATACCCCGTTTATCAAGCCATTTCTTGGGGTCTTGAAAAAGCTAGATATTTAATGATGGATAACGCAAAAATAAGTAACTGATTTTTCATATGGTATTTTTGCTTTCACAGTTTGAACAAGATTGAAGTTTTGAAAAGAAAAAAAATACATGGAAAGTTTTCAATCAATTACTAACCCACTTTACAAAACTTATAAAACTGTTCTCCATGCCCTTGGTGTCTTCTGGTAATAAATTAAAACAACTGCTCATTCAATGTTTGATCCTCGATTAGAACATAGCGGAATGTGAAAATAAAATTATTACAGTGTAAAAGATTTTATTTGAGATCTGGAAATTCAAAGCATCTTTTTATAAAGCGAATATCTGCTTGAATGACCCAGAAGCCTCTGGGCTTGATGCATAACGACTGAAGAAACCTGAAGCATGTCTGTAGATTATATTGTACCATGGAAGATAAATCAAATGTAAGCTGACTGGGCAAACACGCATTTCTCTGCTGCCAAGGTGATGGTAGATAAAGCAATGCATTAAATCATTTTCAGCCTGAAAGCTACGAACTGGTGTTCAAGCCACTGATTAGCAATACCTCGAATTTTCTAGGATAAACACAGATGATCGGAGTGAAGAGAAATGAAGTGATTCATCTAAGCCTTTAATTTCTTCATGCAGATCAGGACAGAAAACTAAACATATTACATGAGAAACACTTTCAGAAATTGAAAATAAGAGATACATTGACAAGATATCCACCCATAAAACCTGAAAGAATAAATGGAATAAACTGCCAGCAGTTTCAACGCTTAAGCCATCAACACACGAGTTATCCATATCTCTGTTTTGCAATACACTATAGTCAACACCCAACTGTTAAATGCCTTACTGCCTTAAATTACAATTCATTTATCGCGGTTAATGGGGACCGGAACCCCCCGCGATAGGTGAAAATCCGCAAAGTATGATTGGCTCCCCCTAGGAATTTCCGTAAATGTGTGTGTAGGTACCAGAATGGTTTAAAATATGTATATTTATACTTTAAATATATTGTAATTAAATTATTTAATTATAAAACCTTAATATTATACATTTACTCTCTCATCCGATACGTATTATGGTGTTCTACACTCATCAATGACAGTAGTATCTTGAGATTTGACTCCGGTAATGACGACGATGACAGACCTGTGCGGATCGATGAATGTTATGATGATGATGGTGTTACTGCACTGATATAATGAGGCCTTTAAATCAGTTCCTCATCGTCAGATATCGGC
Organism: Rhodeus uyekii; assembly: GCA_037043235.1. Taxonomy (NCBI): domain Eukaryota; kingdom Metazoa; phylum Chordata; class Actinopteri; order Cypriniformes; family Acheilognathidae; genus Rhodeus; species Rhodeus uyekii. Next base: position 223,715 of record JAWRVZ010000227.1, read on the forward strand.
GCTGGATCGTCAACATTTGCTTCTGAGAGAGGCGAAGATGCTCCCACTCCACTCGTGCTCTCATTGGCCGGTAACCAATCACGTGCCTTGTCTGAGTGCCAGTGGGTGTGTACAAAGCCTCAGAGAGTTTCTCTCTTTGTCTGGCATCCTGGGAAACCGTTTATCGCACATCACGATGAAACAACGCTACTTTCCGCAATACGGCTGCCGATATGGCTTTTTTTATTATTTAAATTTTCCGATTAATATTTTTGAAAAATCAACTGTAGGAGAATTACAGTTAAGATCCGAGGATCAGATATTTTGAATGAAAACCAGGAGTCAGAAGTGCAGTCAATAGAAGACATTTTAGTGAAGTTTAGTTTGCAGTTTCATCAGCAGAAGCTTCAGGTCTCACAAGGAGTTCGTAGGCCGCCCCAAATACAATAACATTATACATTTACAGCACACATTTACAGCAATTATAGTCTAACAGAAGCTACTAACTACGTCAAAGATGACTGTTAAATGATTCTGATTGGCTAAGAAAGAAAGATAAACAAAACTAGTAATTTTCCACACAAGAGCAGTCTGAAGCATATCTTCGTTGATCACATGGTTGACGGGTTTATGACGTGGCTTGTCGAGAAGTTATTCCGTCTCCTTATGATGCCAGTTAATCACCTCACCAATACAGACCATATTAACACACACACACACACACACACACACACACACACACACACACACAGCGTCTCCAAGGCTGAACTCGGCTCAGGCTCCAACTATCAACAGAGAGACTCTCAAAACATTCTGATAACATGTCCTATCTGTTGAGACGTGCAGACAATATTCATCCTTACTCGATGGAAAAATACAGAAAAGTAAAGAAAGGATTTGACTAATAAAAAAATCCCTAACTTGATTATAAATCACTCTTAACAAATCATTCAAATAAGAAAAAGGAAAGAATATATTAAGAAATAAGAGAGATTACTGTAAATGAAGTGCAATGGAGTGATTTTGGAAATGGGACAGACTTAAATGGTTAATTCACCCAAAAATGAAAATTATATTATTAATTACATCCTGAGATGTATTGTTTATGTGTTGCTTTGCTGGCTCTCTCTCTCTCTCGTCCCGCCGCTTCTTTCATAGGACTGGATCAGACCAAAGCAATCTCCAAATGTGATTGGTGTTAATGGGACCTAGGGGCAATAAAAGGACGCGCAGTGCCTGAAGAGGGAACTCTGATTGCCAATTTTAGTTTATGTTGCGGCCCCACCTTAGACTGTGCAGTGCACTTATTACTAAACTAGAGATGGTATTGAGAAGCACCATATAATTCTTAATAACAGGCAAATTGCTCAAAGAAACTGTGTAAAATCCAGCCATTTCACTTATAAGTAATTGCAGATTTCTTTGACTTAATTGACTCTCCTTCAAGGTATATGCTGAGTGAAATGAAATGAAAGCAACTGTTCATGCAATGTTAATACTTAACTTTCCCCTATGGGTACAATTAGTTAGTGGACAAAAGAAACAATTGCATTATTCAAACGATTTCAAAAGGCTGGAACGAAACAATTAATGAGATACCAGGCCCTGTGGTCACAGCCAAACAAAGGTAAAGACAGTCCTCAACGGCAGATATGATGGTCTGTGTGAAAACCAAGACCCTGCAAAAGATAAGACAGCCATGCGTTCTGAGAATGGCTGAAGCGTGTATTCAATCTACAAGGCAAAATCTGTGGCTACTGATACTTAATTAGCTTTACAATTTTTTGTATTAGAGGTAATTAAGGATGTTGAGGACAAACATAGCAAATGCTGTTATTTTTAGCATGCGGGAACAGCATGTTGACTTGAAATTTACACTTCAAGTCTAAAAGCTTACAAACATTAGAGCCGTTTGGTGAACAACTGGCACAGGCAGGGACGTCGTGGGCATTTTATGAATATCAAATTGGACACGGCTGTCAATTTGGATTTGTTTAAAGTTTTGTTTTATATGAATGCAAATCAAGCATATCTGCCTTACACTGGCTGCTGTGTAGATGCAGTGGCTCATTTACCTACAGCAGGTGATAGGTGTGTGCCAGAGTGGAGATAAGCAATAATCGGCGGGAACAGATTGGAGAGGGCTTATTAATGTGCAGGAGGTGGTCAGAGCCATCCATTTTTCATTAGGCCTACTACATGAGTGACATTTTCAAGTTAAGAATTTGAGTCATTGAGAGGAGTGACATTTCATCCCTTCATCCACAGTTCATTGGCTAGGTTCAGGCACTACAAAATATACCCACAATGCACTGCTTCCTGCTAGGATCTTTGACAGGCCCAGCAAATGTTAGAAAACTAGAAAATACTATTACTTGACATCGCCCGAGGCACTGCATATTTAAACAAATCATTCCCAGTCTTTTTCACGCAAGTAACAAGAGCTACGAACGCCTGCACAATATGGCATTTTTAGTAGCGGATATGATTGAGCGATGGCTGTCTGTGAATGAGATTTCTGTAATATTTAAAACACTACATTGCCTATTATTGCTAGAAAGAATGTAATCAGACTTTCCTGTTTTGAAATAAAATGTCTTGAAATGAAAAGCTTAAAAAAAAGCTAAGTACATTCACCACGCATTTAAAAGCATTAGATTTATGGTTCCCTCTTTAAATCAAAAGTCCCTCTGAAGTATTTACTTACTGGCTTTTCCAGGCCATGGCCAAGGTAATATGTATACGAATCACAAAGAGAAAATTAAATGATCGATACACACAAATAAGAGAAATCTTCAGGCGAGTACTCCATCATTCTTTGTATTAACTGGGCTCAGCTTTGGATGTTCTTTATTGACATGCTTAACGTTCATGTATTGGCTCTGATCTATGGACTTCTCCTGAGAGAAACAAGCTTTCTCTATCTGTGTTAGCGAAGGCGCTCTGGGTAAGAGGCTAGACTTATCTTAATGTTCTTGTGAAGCCATAACAATGTTATCAACGCTACACAAGAATAAAATGGTGATCCTTCAGTTGGAGGGTTGCAATCTTTTTTCATTTGTTCAGTTGATATCCAAGTAGTCTTTGTGTTTGCTCTGTTAAATTATGATTAGGATAGGTTGTAGCTGCCATTAAGAGGCATACAACTAATTCACCTTTGACACAGGTTAAAAACACCAGTTCTGCTGGTCTCGTTGGTTTGACTATGGGAAGTCTTAATGCTTAAGTTCCTGCAAAACAACTATTGATGTCATTTATATGAACCAAATAAGATACATAAATAAAGTAACACATATACATGCATATATAAAGATAATTTGTCATTTATGTATCTATTAATAACAATAACAACAACTGGCATATTAGCCAAAACCTCTGTGATTTTGGAATGACAGCCTACAAAACTGAAATACAGACCATTTTTTAATAATAAGCTGAAAAAACAAGAAAAAGAGCAATCACCAAAACAGTGGTCTTAAATTGTATGCATAAATGTATTGCTCTGATATTGATTTATTTTCAGCTTGCGTATAAAAATACATTCAGACAATATGGATTACATGCCATGTTAAAATCATTAATAACATGCGAGATATAATATTAGATGTGGCATGAAGAAAATTGCAAAAAAAATGTATGTCATCATATACGCTCTAAACCACGGTTGCTCAATACGTCGATCGCGATCTACCAGTCGATCTCCAAGGTACTATTGGTAGAGGTGAGGTGACATTGTCATGAACTGACGCTATACAAATAAAGTTGAGTTGTTTTGAATAAAAACTAGACGTCAGCGTATCAGCCATCCAGTCACTTGATTGATACACAGGACAACCAGTCAGATGACATCTGATTTTTTTCCGTACAATTAGGTCACTTGTGCTCAAACAAACAACGCACCTGAGCGCTGCAAAGCCAACAAGCTAGTTTGCTCATTCCTAATTTTTCGCTCGGTTTTTTCCTCTTAAACGTAAGATAGGGTATAAAAATGAGTGGGGGAGCTGGACCAAGTACAAAGAAAAAAACGTATCACTTTCATACGGAATGGGAGGGGGACTTTTTTTTCACGATGACATTTTCAAAGTGCGTTTTTTTCGTCTGCCAGTCTACCGTCGCAATACCGAAGAAGGGAAATGTGGAGCGGCATTTTCGGACTCTATATATATATATATATTTCTCAATAAATATAATGGGTAGATCATTTTCACTTTCAAAAGTAGCTCCCATGCTGAAAAAGTGTGAGCACCCCTGCTCTAAACAAACTGATCTGAGGCAGACACTATTCTGGGATAAGAAACGAATTTTAAGTCAGAGAAAAAAAAAAGATCTCTGTAGTTTGTTCATGATGTCACAATCTACGGTCTTCAGTCTTATGACAATGTTTTATACTCCATTAATGTTAAAAATTGCTGCTCAAACAGAGGATTCCTAACTTCCAGTCATGACACTGTGAAAGAGCAATGCACATCTGGTCATGATGAAGATCACAATGTTTTATTACTAATGATTATGTGACCACATTATGTGCAACATGAAACTAAATGTTACAGAGAAGTTGCATCACAACTCTCTGTCAGTCAAGAGCCTACAGTGTCTAAGCCACACCACAATTTCATGCTGAGTTTGACACTGAATCTGGTGCAATTATTTGGCAGACATTCTATAGTTGGACAGATAATTCAATTTACAAAAAGTGATTCTAAAATGTGCTCAATCTGGAGATATAAATATTACTGATGCTTAAATTTTGAGTTATTTTAAGCCAAATTTACATGTCTCAGACATAGGGAGTAAAAATCACAAAATATTTAAGAAATGGACAATGGACTGAATGATTGTATCTGACTGATTAAATATGATCACTCTTAAAGAGAGTTGACCCCAAAAAACAAAGGAACAATATTTATAAGATATTAGGGGTGGGAATCTCACTGATCCAATTCTGTCTGAGAATCACAAATGGATTCTAAAACTATTCTTGTTCTACATATTATTAATACAGTAATACCTCGGTTTAGGAGTTTAATTCGTTCCAAGATTTAGCTCGTAACTCAAAATTATCGTACAGCAAAACAATTTTTCCCATAAGAATTGAATAAAAAAATCACTCGATTCATTCTACATGACCATAAATGCCCAGTTTAAAAAAAAAAATTGGTTTTACCCATTAGTTACAGTTCAAATTATAACTATTAAGATCTCATATAAATACTAATTAAAAACTCTAAAAATATTTGACAATTTACTGCAACGCGAACTTTACCTTTGAGTAGCGTCGCTGCTGAAATAAAGGAGATGAGAGGAGGGTTTTACTACTTAGAGGGACAATTTCGTACCTACTTTCTTACTCATCTTGAGGTCATTGTCTATATCTGTACTGTACGTATATATTTCACTACGTGACCATAGACCCATAGACCATAGAGATCACAATTAATGTTAACAACACAAGGTAAAACCGCTGTAAATCATTTATAAAAGTATGCACTATGGTGAATGATGCAACTAAACCGAGTAACGCTGAGAGAATGAACGAGTTAAGGGCTGATAGGCTTTATGAGAGGCTGTCGTTAGGATGTTTCCAGTAAAAATGCACGCGAAGATGCTGAGCATTAGGACGTTTCCACAAAAAAATGTTCGCACTCCGATACAATGCTCGTACACCGATTTGCACGTATACAAAGTCACTCGTAAACCGAGGTATTACTGTATTATTAATTAATGAGTTCACCAAACTCTGTGTATCAAATGTGTTTTTATTACAAGTACCATTTAATAAAATTAAAAAGTATTGTAGTTATAGTATAGGACTTTAGTTAAATACTAAATAAATACAAAATAGTTTGCTCTGGAACAAGTAGCAGATTAATAAGACCAAAGTTTTCCCGTTTGACACCCTGGAGCTTAAATCATGGAAAACGTCTATGAAAAATGGTCAATTTTTGTGTCACATATTTGAGGTCTAAATAACTACATTCTTGTCTAATAAAACCACTTAAAACTGCATTCAGTGACACAACAACAGCAGTATTTATAAAATGATGGTAGTTTACTGATTTGCCATGATATTTGCTGTGAGAGAAATGCTGCAAGTGGAAACAAACCATGAAACTGTTCCCATGGTGATACTGGTGGAATATTGCATGGCTGGAAAAGGCTCTCAGCCAATCAGATTCAAGAACCAGATCGAACTGTTGTAAATAGACATAAGAGTCTACATTGTGTAAACCACACTAAAGTTTCATGCAGAGTTCGACAGTGAATTTGTTGCAATTATTTGGCAGACTTAGTTAGATAATTAAATTGAACTCAATTCAATCAAAACAAGTGGTTCTAAAACACGCTTTATACCTGGAGATATAAATATAATTGATCATTTTAAGCCAAATTTCCACATCTTTTCATTAGGAAAAGAAAAAAAAAAACATACATTTCTGAATTTTCGGAATCTTTTCAGAATCAGACCAGAATATATATTTATTTGTTTATTTTTTACAGCTATAAAAAAATGGAAGGAACGAAATTCTGTTAAAATAAATTATTGTTCAAAGTTGTTTTTACTCCCTGTAAACTAGAACAAAGGTAATGAGAAGAAGTTGGAAGGACATGTAGGTTAGTAAATGACAATTTTCTTTTCTGATTGAACAATCCCTTTAATGTGATCACACTCATCTAACGTCTGACATTTCTGGCACATGACTTCATCCCTGTTGTATCTTGTTGTCATGGATAGAGCATGAACGGATAAAGAACATGTCGGGGAAGTAGAGACGGAGCTGCCTGACTGAACACATCTCCTCCAGCAGTACTGTGCAAGCTAACGGAGATCATGTGATTCACACATTCCACTACAACTCCATCCAGCACTTTTGCCCGGTGGAGACATAACACAATCTGGTACCAAGAAATGGTGAATATTCCAGCAAAAATGTGCAGGGATTGCTCCGCCAGACCACAGAGCAGGCCTTGTCACCTTGTGCAGAGTGCAGAAAGCAGAATTGGGAGGGTAAAAATGAGAAGTGACAGGATATTGATTTGCTTATCGCCACACTGCAGACACACAGGAGTGGAGGGTGAGTGGGAGGTTGGTTATCAGTCGTCCAGGTCTGATAGAAAGAGAGAAAGTGAGAGAGAGTGAGAGGAGAGAAAGAAAGATTTCTCAACTGATTGGCTTGCCTCATTTTGGACTCGACTTTCTCAGTGTGTGTTGTGCTGACAGGCATGCACTTTTACAGTAAATGAAAGTAAGCTTTCTGATGTGATAGGATTATGCGCTTATATAGAGCAGATTGAAAATAAAAGAATGTTATCGCTTCTTTTGTGGATTTGGCAGAATTTCCCGCAATTAGGTGGCTTGCACAAAAAAAGTGGATGGCTTTCAAGAATATACTTATAGACCTGCAGAAAGAGGTACAAAAGAAGAATATATTTTCAGCAACGAAAGAGGCCAAGTGCAGTCCATCTAGGTCAGATACACTTCATTCAGCCAAACCTAATCTGCATGCTTTAAAACGCCTTCAGCCTATCGCTACTCTGATCAAACAGAAACTTGGCATAACAATGAGGCCAAAAAAAGAGGCCCTGCTATCGCTCTAGGTATTTTCTGTAATCAACACAAAATAGAGAAAAAAGTATTAGATCAATATTTAGCCTTCCCAGTGACTGCTGCACAGCATCGAGCTGTTTTGCATGTGCTCTTCATGAATTCAGCCAAAACAAGGAACGCAATATTAACTCCACAGGTGCTACGCTGATGAAAATGAGGCAGATTACGTATGACAGCCTGCTTAAAATGCAGCTCTATGTCAAGAGTTACAGCATGTGAATGGTGTACAACAGGAACTCATTTCCCACTCTTTTCCACATGAAGTCCCTGGGCTCCTCACGTTCATTTTCACTTCCCATTTGTTTGATAACAAATAGAGGTTCAAAGCCCAGATGGGAAAAGACACCATTAATGAAATCTCTCCTGCATGAAACTTGGGTCGTCTCTGAAGGTGCTTGCGGTCAGGTCATGATAGATCTCGGCATTGGTATGCTACAGAAGTTCCTGGCTCTTCTCAACACTTGTCAAAAAGTTGCATTTTCGTGAAACGAATAGGAACCCTCGCCCATAAGGTTAGGTGATTAACTGACAGAGGTTGCCTTTTTCATTAGGATCATTATGATGAAAGTGCATTCATTAATGATTCGTACCAACCCCAAGCATTTCTAGGGAGAAAAAGACAAGCCGGCTATACATGTGAACATGTATGAAAACGATTATTTTCAGAAGTAAACCAGGCCTTGACGACTCTTTCGCTCCTGACTGAACAATCCTATTCAGAAAGTGTATTTACCTAGTTCTGCAAGGAAAGTTTCATTCCGCCTCCAACAGTACATACACTTTGTGAAAAGACACTTTGTGGTTGAACTAAAAAGAAATGGCCTGAAAGCAAAGCTAAAAAGAAATTCCATAAAAGCAAATAGTGATCCATTTCTTGCTCTATGCATCTAAGCATTTAAAGGAAAAAACATGCACCTGCCGGTAGATGTTGTAACTACACATCATGGTTCTTTCCTCATTTCACCATTTAAAGCACTCCTATTATGGTTTTTCCAAAAATCCCTCTCATGCAGTGTGTATTACAGCTGTCTGTTAATCATCATCAGTCTTTCAAACAGTCTGTAGAGTTGTAAAGTCGAAAGTGCATGATAAATGCTTCTTGTCTAAAAAAATAAAAGAACAAATCTGAACCACCTGAACAAGCTTTCTGTAAATCCAATCCCACTGTGTTACGTTTCTATCTCACTAGAAAATAAATTTGCATAATGCCCACCTACGTTATACGTTGTCCACTCAGGTTGCGAACAACTTGACCTGCCATTCAATACAGGATTTATGAAACAGTTGCTATTGACAATTTTCAGCTGGTCCAAGCTGAAAACTTGGACCAGCTTGCTCCTCAGAATCAACACATGCAAGCTAAACGGCACCTCTGTCAAGAGTGAGATAATGATATTGAACCCATAGTATGTTCATCAAATACTTTTGTTTCATATCTAAAGACTCAGCCCATTACTGATTTGTTGGCAGAAAACACTAAGTGCCATTTTCGTTTGCCAGCAATGGCCTCCAAGTCCACAGAAAACCAATCAAAAGACTCAAATCGAAATAGTAACGTGGCAAATAGTAATGAAGGATTTCACGAGTAGCATGCAAACACAGCAGTGTTTCGTGTGATGCTGTAAATCTTGGACATAACTTCATTATGTATCTCAAACAGAGTAGCGTATCATTGAGATACATCCTGCTCAAGTTATCCTTCCGATGGAATCTCAAGTTGAAATACTAGTTCTTCCGAAGTTTCATCATCAGGGTCACGCTTGGATTGATAAGGTAAAATCTATGTCAGTGGTCGCCAACCCGTCAATCGCGATCAACTGGCCGATCCTTGGCCGCCATCTGGTCGATCTCGACTGGTCGACCTTTATCACCATCCCGGAAGCTCCCGAAAATAGAAACGTTTCAGTTGCCAACGGAGTGACTCTGTCCCGCTCCGCAAGCCCCGATAGGACGACCGCTCCGCCCCCCACAACCGCCCCCCCCCCGTCAACAAGTCGATCTTGCCTCTCATTTAGGCAGAGGAGGGTGATCTTCAGCTTCAAAAGGTTGGTGAACACTGATCTATGTCATTGTTACGGTCTTTACAGTGTGTACAATCGCTGAGGATTGAGGAATCCTCCGGACCTGAAGTTATGGTAATTTGAGATTTGCTTCTGACATGCACTGTAAACGGTAGACCAATGACAACATATCAGAGCGGTCTCGTGGAAAGGAGGGATTTAGAGATACTGAAAAATACAATGAGTCATTTGAGAATAATTGAAAAAATGTGTGCAATGAATATTATGAGAAATAAGTTAAGTGTTTATCTTTAATGCATGTAAAGACCTCCGAAACAAAATTAGAAACCTTTAAAATAGGATAATAGGTGCACTTTAAAATTAGCTGTAAATAATGACTACTTTCATCACGTTCTAAGTGCAGCTTAATGTGGCCCAAATCTTTCCTCTCTTTTTTTTTCATGACAAGAGTCTAAAAACAAAACGCTTGATTTGTCCCACTTTCATACTGTGCAAATGTAGAACAAATGTAACTTCAGTGTGAAGTTTTAATGTGCTTTATACGTCATTCTAACTTGAAATTGCACTTCACTGCCATTAGCTTAGCAGAGGTTTCCACAACGAGTCCATAGAACGCATATGCTATAATTTTTCAACCTCATTATTAATTGATGTGTAATTTGAAAATGCCCTTCACTGAACATTAGTTTGCAATAACAGCTTTCATTTGTTTTGAGAAATAATCAAATCTGGGCCACATTTAGTTGTGAGCATAACCTTATTAAATCACAAAACAAAATGTATGAAAGAATGTTTTAACAAATGCCTGATCATTTTGTAAGGCTCTTAAAATCATAAAATACTCCATCCCCCATGTCTGTTGCTCAGGATAGTCTCTAGGGTAGGGTTTGGGACTTTGAGCGTTCTTGTGGTGCCATCAGCCAATCAGAAGCATTTATGGTCATTACCTCCAAACCTCCAAAAAAGGTTATAACCTCAAGAAGTTATGTGGTCAAAGATAACATTTTAAATTGCATAGTGCCAAATGGTAATGTTAACATGTTAACAGATAGCTGTCTTTATGTATTACAGACCTTATTGGATACGCCAAACACACACAAACAGTTTACTTGACATTAGAAACATTCCATCCAACTCAAGTATTTAAAAACATAATCAAGACAAATTCCCAAACCACATATTTCTGCTCTCTAAATCCTCTTCAAACATAACATAAATGCTCTTCATGTGGCCCTTACCCTTGGAGACTATGCAAGTACCTGAAGAGCGCTATGAAAACCAAGTACTTCACATTACGTCCATTACATTTAAATATTTATATGCATAACATATGTACACAAGACAATCATCGACACATCTTAAGCCTTTCCTGTTAATTATAGAAAATACTTTGCAAGGCCTCTGAACTATACCAGCAAAGTTTGTGTTCTTACAAGGTTAATCTTCAGTATCTTTGTCATTGAGACAATAGAGTTGTCAGCCTATTTAAAAAAAGCCTAAATTGATCCCTTAACAATTCTGTTAATAAAAAGATCTCAGGCACACAAGGGAGAGATGGAGAGAAAAAAAGAGGGCTGATTAAATCGTCTTCACTTACTTAACTTGCAGCTAATAATACAATTAGAACATCTCCAGGCAAGAGTATTGTAGGGTTAAAATGGGTGCGGCGGAAAATGAGTCCCTCATATAAATGAGAGGAAATGAAGACACCCACACATGAATGCTGTCCATTCCACCAATTCATCACTTCCATCCGTATTGAAGCCACTCAGTTATTACAGAGGAAGTCTATCATCACGTTACTTGTTTCATTTCACCCTTCACAGGGGGCATTTGCTCACCGACATGGACCTCTTCGGATCTGACTAAAAAGTAATTTGAACCGTCCCGTGCCCCCCTTCTGCCACCCAATTCCCATTACCATAAACCCACTCAGTCATGATAACCATTAATGCAGCGTCTTATTAAAAACCTATCAATACACACGCTGCCATTGCACTAATGGGCAAGAATTCCTCTCCGTTAGGTCCGGACTTGCGTTTCCTCTCCGGGCTAATGAGAGCCATCTCTCAGCATCTCTTTGAGCTAAATCACCTTTATTTGTATCTGCCTACTCGTACCGCTGGTAATTTATAGAAGTGTGCACAATGGGAGATGCATTAGTGCTGGCCTGGGGGGGAGGCAGGGGGGGGATGCTTACAGGGTGATTCAGTTTGGCACTGGACTCGTGGTGAGCTGTTAATTGTTCTTCATCGGAGCTCCGGTGATAAAAGAGAAGGAGTCGCTGATCCGACCATTGATGAGGTTTTATTTCACTCAAGATTATTTTCAAAGCCGTGTCAAAGGGAGGATGCCTCTCCAAGAAGTTTGCCCTCTAACTCAAGGGAGGAACTGAATATTGCTCTATCCGTCTGAGCATTTTACAGCTTCTTCTCGCCAGCCATGAGAAATGTGGGGGTGTATTTACACTGGCGTTTACAGTGCGAGACAGAAGCAAGGCTTATCCTCCATAAACTTTGCCAGGAGTCAGCAAGGCTAAATGGCGAAGTTTAAAAGATGTTCGGGATATAACCATATGTCTGTGGATGAAAGCAACATTAGGGTGCCTAGGGACACGTCGGATACATGGCTAAATTGCATATTCTGCCTTAAAGGTTGGCTTATTGATCGAGTTCAATGTGCTGTTTAGAAGAAAGGTTCATATCCGTTGTTGTCGCGGACATGTGGTTTCGTCATCAGGGATGATGGAGGTAAATAGTATTTTGTCTTGGTTGCTCTTGCAACATTTTCCACAAGCAACTACAACTTGTCATCCTTATTATTGAGATTTCACAAAACAACAACAAAGGCACTTGTACATGTAAGTGGTTACAGTGATAGCAAATAAGTGGAGCTCTCACTTAAACTGTCAACAATGGGCAACTAAATAGCACTGCAATCTGAAAAAGAGCCTGACAACAGTCTGCAGCCAAAAAGGAGCTATGAAAAAACAAGACGTATTGCACTTCAACTACTCAACTTGATTGCAGAGCGTTGGACCTTATAGATAGATATGTATAGATCCTGGTGAATCTATGTACGCCGTCCCTTGAGACCCGTATAATGGACATCTCAAAACAAGGCAATAATGTCTCATGCAATCATAATCACGCTCCACCTTGGGACCGCTACGAGCTGGCGGTGAGGAAAAGCTCCTGCCAAGCATGAAAACTATATAAATACACTTTGAGGACTTGTAGGGAAGGTATAGATTTGGATCTGTGCCAGTCACATATCCAAGGCAACAAAAATCATTGGCATGCTGAGTCAGGTGCCAACACACATACATTATACATCTGCTCTGTCTGTGCTGGGGCTGTGCACGCTGCATTTTAGATTATGTTTGCTCACAAATGCTCGTGGAATGCACAAAAAAAAATAAAAATAACATGCCCTTAAGGTCTAAGCAAATGCTTGTGTGGAAAATACTTTAAATAGATGCTCATTTGACATCTTAACAAAAGGAAAGATTTGGGATGGTTAGTCCTAAAGCTAAGAGAGAGTGTGGATGGAGGGGGGTGGTGGGTGTATACACTGGGGGGCAGCATTGCAGCACAAAGGCTTCCAACTATAAATTCTGAAGATATAAGTGGGCCATCCGTTGGGGCTAAATTAGCCCTCTATCAGTTGGGACAAACTGAGGTAGCAATCCATAGATGCAGAAAAACAGGTTAAGTTGACATTGTTGGGAAGATTAGGGGGAGGCACTTTCCAAAGAAAGAATGATTTGTATATACTCTGTAATTTCTCCTTTCTGCACATTTGTAATATACACACACATATATATATTCTGCTGCAATTATTAGGATTTCTGTACAATTTCTAAATTTAACATTTAGATTTTTTTTTAGATTTTTGTTTTATTTCTCCATATCTTTTTAGATAACTGGTATCAGTCTCTGACAGGTTAAGTAGTATTAAGTAGTTTAACAGATATATATATATATATATATATATATATATATATATATATATATATATATATATATATATATATATATATATATATATATATATATATATATATATATATATATATATATATATATATATATATATATGTATATATACAGTGGAGTTCGGTTATGTCGACGGCCTCTGGGGTTGAAAAAAAGTGTCGAGATAACCAACACCCAATATATCTATTTATTAGATGAAGCGATCGGCATGCTATAAAAATGTGCACCAACTAACAGCAGATATTTAACAGTATACAATAAAAACACTTTCGGTTTTTTATACAAACCTTTAATTATATTCTCCAACACTGCAAACACAATTTCGCTCTCAGCGTAAACAGTCATAACATATTCTGTACTAGATTGTATACTTTCTTGCTTTCTGTCCTTTCTAATGTGCTTTCTCAACAAATTTGGCTTTGTCCCGTCTTTTAATAACCGGGTTCCCGTAGCGGCGCTGAGCAGAGCTCACTTCAGAACAAAAGCAGTATGTGTGTGTTTGTTTATCTAAGCCTCATTGGTCGTTACCGCTCATTACTGACAAATGTCAAAATATTTGAGAAGACCAATCAAATCAGAGAAGGCGGGCTTTATGTGCACACAGAAGTGGATGAGGCTTTGGGATGGGGGTGGACCCCCGGCAGCTCTGCTAAGAACGTGAACGTGCTTTCACTTCAGAGAGTCCTGCGCGGCGATGTGAGTAAAGCGTCACTGACTGAGCGACCAGGGCCGTGATCCCATGCAACGCAAACTCAGCGCAGGCGCAGTGAACCAGATACGCTCATGACTCACGAGATAACCATGTGAAATGGCGAATTTGTCCGAGATATTTGCTCGAGATAATAGTGTTCGGCGACATTAAGGAATCGACATTAAAGAATCGAAAATACTAAGACAAATAGGGAATAGGGATTTAGCGGATCCACTTCAAAAACGCCGACATCATAGTATTGGTGAGATATATATATATATATATATATATATATATATATATATATACACACACACACACACACACACACACACACACACACACACACATACACACATACATACATACATACATACACACACACATAGAGCGAGAGAGAAAACATGATTTTAATTGTTTACAAATAAATTGCTTATTAAAAAGCCTCCAGGCTACTTGAAACCTCTGCAGCGTCATGCAAATACAGCAAAACATATTCTTTTAAACCTGAGAGCTGCCATATAGATTACAAGCAGCAGACATCAAAATTCCCATAGTCCAGAATATTTTATGCTAACACATGCAGTCGTCACTCCCTAGGCACATTTGTTGGGGATTTTATTGCTAATGTATGTAAGGCGGTTAATGCTCACAGATGAGAAAATTCCTGGGTGATGGGCTGTAAAATCCCAAATAGTGTAAAACAAGCCCCAAATGGATATTTTGGGAATGCAAACCCACTAGGCAGATCACAATGTCTCCTCTGAGCCTCACTACCCCCCCATAAATGTCACACAAATCATCTAATATATTGCCAGAGTAAACACATGCTGCATATTAAGACACCTGCTCAAATTTACTGGACATCAGTAGCAAATTAACTTTCATATTATCATTGTCATTTACCAGTGTTGTGTCTATAAATCGCCTCACTTCATTTGCAATGGTGGGCAGGAGTGTCATGCCCATTGAAATCGAGGACAAGCGCCCCCTCATATTTCCAAGTGGATTTAGACAGCAACTTACAAAACAATAAGTATTTATACCTCTGAAAATTATGACAAACAATTACTATAGGCAACAAAAATAAAGAAGCCATTTACGTTATAAATTAAGCTGGTCAGTTCAATCAAGCTGAACCGTCTGCATATAATTTGCACTGGGTAATATATTCCTTCTATAGTTTTAGTGCTGCTGTCTGGTAATAAACACATTTAACACATGGATTAGCAAATGACTGAGTGAATGAGTTGCCAGGATAGATGGAGGTTATGAAACATTACGCCTTTACTGGAGGTCATGACGTGACATTGTTCTCAGCCGATAGCTCTGCTTAGTGCTTTCCACATCAGCCTCGGAATGACTAAATCCTCTCGTCGGGGTCTCTAACCCTCTGCGCCCCTGCTAGTGGTGTGCATTCACACCCTTTGAAGTGGCCTCACTCTGACCTAGTCACTCGGCTTGTCTCCAGATTGATCTGTCTGCATGTCCCCCACCCCCCCAAAGGTCTCAATGCTCTCTTTGTTGCTTGACTCACCAAGGTTGAACATCATGAGAGAATAACCCCTAACACCTCAAGGCTCTCTTATTTTATTTCTTGAAAAAGACTGCAAAAGAAATTGCTAAAAATCACACTGAATAGCCCTATAACGCAACAGTTATTTCTGAGACGTGAGACAAAGCATGCCTTGTAAATTTGTCTGAAATGAATCCGACGTGATCACTAGAGGGATCTTAACACAAATACACTGATTTTTTTTTTTTATGATACTTATAAGGGAAAATTTCACATCATCACTCAATGTGTGTGAAACGACACATTGAATGAAATGTTCTACTTGAAAAATCTTTATTTATATACATGCCATAATTTAAAAACCATGTAAGATTGTATGACCCCCCACATGGTTGTATGCACTCACAACAATTTCTGGTGAAATGGTGGATGGTGTCCTGAGGGATCTTCTCCCAGACCTGGATCAGGACATCGGTGAGCTCCTGGAAAGTCTGTGGTGCTACGTGGCGACTTCCGATGCTCCGATACATAATGCCCCAAAGTTTCTCAATTGGACTCAGATCAGGAGAATGTGAGGGCCAGTCAATGGCATACCTAGCAGTTAGGGAACCATCCAGGTATATTCCTCCCCAGACAATTAAGAACCACCACCAAAGCGTTCATGCTGGACGATTTTGCATGTGTAATGTTCCCCCATGGTATCTCCAGACTCTTTCACGTTTGTCACACATGCTCAGTGTGAACCTGCTCTCATCAGTGAAGAAAACAGGGTGCCAAAGGCAAACTTGCAATTTCTGGTGTTCTCTGGCAAATGCCAATCGAGCTGCACAGTGCTGAGCTGTAAGCACAGGTCCCACTAAAGGATGTCAGGCCATCACGCCACCCTCATGAAATCGGTTTCTGACAGTTTGGTCAGAAACATGTACACCAGTAACCTGCTGGAGTTCATTTTGTAGTGGTCAAACAATGTTCCTCCTATTACTCCTCACATAAAGAAGCAGAAACTCTCTGCTGGTTTCCCAGAATCTCTAGGCTAGGAGACACACCAAACCTCCTTGCGATAGCACGAAATGGATGTGCAGGATATGAAGACTCAATTCTCTCACTTATTGAATAAATTGCTAGATTTGATCATATCTGACATATCTAATGATATTCCTGAATGACAGAGAGAAAAATTACAATACTCTAACACAATACCTCTGAATTTATCAGAAATAACTTTTGTAGCTGGTTTTGTCCCACGTCTTAAGAATCAGTTATAAATCTGTGTAACATACGATGGCAGGGAAAGCCTACATACAGAGACAGGATCATTTATTCTTCCTATAGCTTTAGTGCTGCTATGTTGTCATAGACATATTTAGCAGATCTCGGGGGAAGGGGCGGGGCTAGTCTTTCACCGGCTAATTGAAAGAGATAGACAAGCTTGTTTAATAGTATTAGGGGAGGGGAGGATGCTGACATTCCTTATATTAAATTGCAGTCCAGTGAGTGATTGAGGATTCTAATCCTGTCTAATGCACTCCTTGATACTTTCACGCTGAAATCTGTCGGCTTGAACACCGTCTCCCGCCCTGCACTTAATATCCTTTGAAAAGCTTTAAGGAATCAAGGGCAATAAATTATATCATGTGAATAAAATGCTCGATGACTTAGTGGGAGGAGTGTTGCATTTATTGCTCTCTTCTCTATTATTTCATTTTGTCACATAATTAGATTTAATTATTCAGTTCCATCTCTAATCTGCGCTCCTCATTTCCCCCTAAAATTAATAACGTGGATGCTTTTTCTTTCTTGCGCAATCCACATTTCAGTTGTTATCTCTGATGTGCCAGTTCTTATAGCCACCAGACAGATAAATGAGATGTTAAACATGAAAACAATAAAAAGTGCAAAAAGGGAAGCTTGCACTCGTGCACATACCCATTAACGTAAACACAATACATTAATACTGTAGACTATGACATAATGTAGCAATTTCCTCTGACTTAAATATGAACGTGGAAGTGAGACTAATTTGCAGAGGTAGTAGTAAGAAATAAACAAACACACAAAAATCATGTAAGAACCACCATAAATTTCCTCTTGAATCATTCATCAGAGCTATAACAGCCCAAAGGGACTCTATAACAAGCTGTTTCCCTTGAAGGTTGCCATGGCCTTCAGCTCTGTAGCTCTAGGGATACCCTAATATATAAAAGATAATGAGAAATTCATATACCTATGGCATCAGTCACCAGATTCAGACCAACGCACCGGTGTCACCACTTAATTCTAGGGAGGTGTTTCTATGTTTAAAAGACTAATTTAAAATCCCCACTGGATACAGGATAATTAGTCTTAAATCAAGACATTTTGTTATCTATGGGAGGAGTAAGCAGGGAGTCGTGAACAAGCTAGATGTACTTGGGATTTAAGCGCAATTACATAGCCCAATGTTGGCTGAGGGGTGTAACAGTTTCATAGGATATCAGGAAGCCTTCTGCCTTTCGCTCATATGAACCCTCCATTCGACCCATCTTTAGTTTAGCGTCTCTGAACTCCGCCGCGTACCTTTCACCAAATCCCTTACTAATTGTTTCCGTCTCCTAGGTAGCAAGCCACGGCTTTGATGTTCAAAACCCTCCTTCCTTACAAAGGAGGCTGGCTGTGGGAGCAGAGGAGGAGGCAGATGGGCCGCGACAGGATGCGGCGAACCTGACGTCTCTCTTCCCCTTTCAAGTGCTCTGGTTCAATCAGTCCTCACCACACAAGCTGTTGTGGAGCACCTTTGAAATCAGAACGTCTGCACAATAGTCTTGACTGCTAATGACTTCTTGTAAAGTTCCAAAGCTGCTCTGATTACCCACCCAAACAAGCGTCAATGAGTGTGCATATGCTTGCATGCATGCTCACACGCCGCTCGTCTCTCTGGCAACGCTCATAAAACCAACATGAGGATGCTGGTAAACAATTAATATGTTAATTCTGGGAGTCAATACCAAGCAATGGAGCAGGTGCGGGGTTGAGCGTAAAATAGAGCTTTATAAAACTGTACCCTCCCATCCAGCCCCAATTCGCAGGTGACAGGAAAAGTCAGAGTGAATACATTTTATAACCTCAAGCTACTGACCCAATGAACAAGTCCACCAAATGAGCTTTTTACACAAAGAAACCTGCTCCTGTCTAGATACCAGTGCAGCAATTTGACTCCTTCCCTATTATAATAGGTATGACCTGTTTTCCATAAGACTCAGTGCAGCAACTCGACATATTTGATCTCTATGATTTGTGTGAAATGTGGTTCGGCTGCTGGAGCAGAACATTTTTGCCCAGTTAAATCAAATGGTAGAAGATTCTCAAGTGATTCATTAAAATTGGCCATCCAACTGGACCACAGCCATATCAAACTGAGACAGATACAGGCCCAGTCAATTTGGCACAATCTATGCGCTGATATACAAAGGAAGGAAGGAGACGAAACTTCTTTGTTTACATGCTCTTGACAAACATTGTTTGATACATTGTTTTGGCTGACACAGGGTTTGAAAATAGATGGAATATAATTCTCATTTAAAGGCACAGTTTTGTTTCAGAGGTAATATATACAATCTTATATAATAAATGGTGTACAAAGAATGGACCACAGGGTATCTTTCGCAGGGTTATGGGGATGCTGGAGCCTAACCCAACATCTTGGGCTGAAGTCAGGTAAACACCCTTGATGGATGGCCTATCCTGCGTGTTTTTAAATTGTGGGGAAA
Source organism: Rhodeus uyekii (assembly GCA_037043235.1). Classification (NCBI taxonomy): domain Eukaryota; kingdom Metazoa; phylum Chordata; class Actinopteri; order Cypriniformes; family Acheilognathidae; genus Rhodeus; species Rhodeus uyekii. The sequence goes on from JAWRVZ010000227.1 coordinate 243,272, forward strand.
CTGAAGAATGTTCATATAACTCCACATAGAAAAGCCTTCTGGCACCTTGGCTCGAACTGGGGAACTTCGTTTTGCGAGCAAACAGTTCAATGAGACACTGTACTACCTCTTAGAAAATACTACACATTTATTAGAATGTATTCATAATAAAGGATTATTGATAAAATGCAAAAGAGCTTTGAGTCATCCCAAGGTTACGCTTCCAATGAACCAAGTTGGGCTTGTAGTACTTTTCCATCTCATCTTCATCTCCCTCCTTCCTGTCAAGCATCTACTGTCCTACACAATACAGGTAAACATGCCAAAAATAAGTCTAAACCACTGATCTATATAAATTACTGGATTGCTCATAGAGTTCTAAACTGGAAATGTTCGAGCAGCCATCTCATGATTCCCTACCGACAGAGGGCATCATTGACTTACAGGCAAAACACTGGCCTAAAATCACCCAATTAGCAGTTCTTCAGTCACAGATGAATAGTTTAAGAAATATTTATGAACATTAACACTTCAAATGTTGTGTGTAATGCTTATGGTCTTTTCTGGCAGAATAAGTGATTTATAGAAATCAAGATTAGGTGTGTCTACAAAAAAGAGATTTCTTAATGTATGTAATTCTGCAGGAAATATTAAGCATAAAGGTATATCTGGGATTATTAGGAGAAATTGTTTTGAATATACATTAAATACTACAACCCCTTAAATATATTCAACCCCCTATTACCAAATTACATGAAAACGATTTACCATGCATCACCTTGAAAACAAATGCTTGAAAATAAAGCTTCATGTCTTTAAATCCATAAGCAGACAACACCATTTCTCTGAATAAGTTGTGAAACATGTACATTATTTTCTAGTATCTTTTTGTTGACCAACTTCATTATCCAGGTTTCTGAGATCTTGGATTCAGTCACAGATTTGCTCAAATGCCTTACAAAGCATAAATCTCTATTCATAAATCGTTGTATCCAAAGAAATATAAATGCTGAGGTGTCTCTTCCGTCAGCTAATCTGATATTTGCTACTATAATGAAGATGAACATAACTATATAAGGGGAAATCAGACTTTAAGCGAGATCTCATGAATGTTTATGACGTTTGCGTCGTAAAAATGAACAGAGAGAATTTATGTTTAAAAACACTGTCTCGTTATGTAATGTTTTTTCATTAAAATCAGCTGATTTCCTATTAATTCAAAATAATGTGAGGGAAAACCAATATGGTCCCATGGAACTTCATGAGCAATCCAGTCATTTGTATATATCAGGGATCTAAACTTAGTTCAACAATGTTGTCTCGTGTAAAAAAAAAAAAAAAAAAAAAAACCGCTATCTGGGACATAATCCTAGTTTCTTCTCTGATTTGAATGGAACGCATTTCTGTTTACGTAAAATAAAACTACTCCAGAGCAGGTTTACGTTTAAAGACCAGTTACTATGACAACTCTCACATGAATGAGAAGAGTTCTATTATCAGGTCAAATAGACAACAAATCCAAATAACTTATTTAACGTCTTAACTGAATAGACAAGCACAGTTATTTATTATATTCAACAAATAATCTTTAAAACCCCTCACCAACCAGAAAGCAAGGTGCCAATATGCGTCTGTGACAACCACCCCAAAAGAATAGAACCACGACCTCTGGTTGCCAAGGTTTTACGACTAAAAGAAATGTGAAAGAGTCAACCTACACTCCATGGCACTGATTGAAACACATCTAATGTCTATAAGACCTGACTCTTGCTTCACACTAACTCAGAGATAATCCTTGCTTTGAATGAACATCTTTCCGACGTACCAACCAACCAAGGAACACTTTACTATGTACTGCTATACACCCAAAGTGCTTTACAATCATGTCAGGTGTCTCTCCTAAACCACTACCAGTGTGCAGCATACACTTAGATGAATCGATACCAGCAACAGTACAACGGCGCCACTACACTCACCACACACCAAAATGGTGGAGATGAGAGAAAGTGATAGAGCCAATTGAAAGTATGGGGCTTAATATTAGGCGGCCATGACTGATAAGGGCCAATGAAGGAAATTTGGTCAGAACACCAGAATTACACCCATACTCTTTACGAGAAGTGTGATGGGTTTTTAATGACCAAAGAGAGTCAGGACCTCGATTTAACGTCTCGTCCGAAAAACTGTATTTGTTACAGTATAGTTTCCCCCATCACTATAACGGGGCGTTAGGACCCACACAGAGCACAGGGTGAACACACCTTACTGGACTCATTAACTCTTTCAGAAGCAACTCGTTTTAACCAAGGTCTCCCATCCAGGTACTAACCAGGATCAACCCTGCATAGTTTCACTGGGCAATGATTTTTGGACTACAGGGTAATATGGCTGCTGGCCTCAACTGCAGCCTGCCATGTGCGTTCAGAAGAAAGAGAGAACTCACTCTCTTTACATCTTCTCCTGGTTGCAGTGCATGTGTAGGTCTGGAAAGCCTGGACCAAAGGCAAGCCATGTGCAACTTCCTCGACCATAACAAAGTCAGATTAACATTGACAAAGTTTATCATTTTTGTCAACATGGAAGAGATGGCAACTTCAACACAATGGACTCACAGAATTATCAAATCTGTCTTCCTGAAAGAATCCGTCTTTCTTAACTGAAAAAAAAAAACACTGTATGTATCATACGTTTAACAAAGTGCTCTGAGAAAAAGCTGATGTTGATGATTCACTCTTTTTCCATAAGTTTTATTTCAGATTCATCTTTCTGGCTTAACCCACTTTCCCATTACCATTTCCCATATACATGTGTTTTGTGTGTATGCGTTTAGATTAGTTATGTGTTTGTGATTTAGTTAATAAAACTTTATGCACAACACAGGAGCCTCTTTATACATCAATGTCAATTTAACGATTGTGATCACAGCTACATGCTAAGAAAGAGTTATTTTTCAGTGACCATGAAAAATATTCTTCCTGAAGAGTTGATAGACGATCAATACTGAGTGGACGAATAGGTTAACTGATTATAATAGTCAACTACATGAAGTTAATTTGATTAACTGACACAATATTCAACAAGTATTAATATTTATTTTAGTTAATTTGCTACAACTTCCTCATACAAAGAACAAGACCCTAGTTCAACACACAACTATTGCTGTGCTTAAGTCGGTGTCGTACAATTAAATGCCAAAAACAACAATCCAAACCAAAAGTGACAATTTACACAACAGTACAGCTCAAATAATAGACAAGCAAGAATTATAGAAAGTGCTTTAAAAATTGCACACTACACATTTCGGTGCTTTACTCAAATCATCTCTGCCAGTACTTTTCTTGGACAACTTTAAAAATTGACTACTTTAAAATATGTTATGAGGTAATTAACATACCGTATATAATTTCCGGAAGTAAAAATGGGCAAACGGCCTCTAAGAGTCATACAGATGAAATTCAGTTGCTCACTGTACCTCAGAAATCACAAAGAAATGGCTAATCTATGTCACAGCAAATGTGAAGTGTGAGATATCACTTCAGAGATCTGGAGGCAGCAGAGAGCAAATCAAACATGCAGATAGAAGGGCATAGTGTGGCACCTCAAATTGAGTGCCTTGAAAGTAGACTAATGCGTCAGGCTACCTTGAAAGGGGAAGAGTGCAGTTCTTTCCGTTCCTGAGCTTCAAGGACTCGCCTAAATTGGTTGGCGGGGCAAAGAAAGCAGATATATGTGTGAAAGGGAGAGAGAGATGGGGAAAGAGGGAGAATAAAAGATAGAGAGAGAGAGAGTTACCTGCTGTACTCAGCTCTTGAGAGGTTCAAAATTCCAGTCTTAAGCTGATAACAGTGCTAACTGAAAGTGCTGGTCAAAAGGTAGAAAGTCTCCCTTGTTGGGAGGCAGGAGACCTGTACAAGTAGATCTGGGCCAGCAGCTGTTTCCATCAAAGTCATCTCACATCTGAGTGGCCATCTTCCTCCTGCGCGTGGTCCAATAACTCCGGACGTCAAGCACCTCTGCCTTTACAATGGAGAAGTGCTGTCGACACTTCAGATGTGGTGGTAGGAAAGGTAAAACATGCCAATTTCTTAAGTTTCGCAAGAAGCTGTTCATACTGATATTTGTAAATAACAGAGCCCCACAACACTTGACAAACAATTATCCAGCTTTTGTTACAAAGATTGCTTTTAGAATAAGTGAGAACTTGACATTTTAATTAAATAGATTTTTTTTTTTAAGATTAAGGACACAAACAAACTAATTGCAGTGGTTTATTTAACATCTATCATAAGCAAACAATTATTTAAGCAAGAGCAATTCAGGCTCAAAAAAACATTTGTGAATAATCGTGAATTACATCATCCCATTAAAAGTTCAGCTATAACAAAGAAACTAGGAGCTGAGAAGAATCTCATAACTAAAGTTAAATACAATTTGTTGACTTTATAGGTTCCCTGACAACTAATTAAAGACAACAAGTACAACAAGAACAACTAAAGATAATTTGTTGAAAGCAGTCTTAATTAAATGGATACTTTCTGACCAATTCAATAGTTTAACCATTGGTGCGAGAAAGTCAGTACTACAGAGCTGATCAACAATGACATTTCAATGTGTTTCTTTAGCAACAAAATATTGGTAATGTACAAAAGGATGCTAATTTCTTAAGAATGTGGAATTATTCTTGCATATCCTACTTTTACCTGGTGCAAACACTGCTGTTCAATGAATTCTTTAATTAAAACCCAGCGTATCCAATACCCAAAACAGCAGTTGCTTCACCAATTTACACCAATGATCTTTTCTGAGACTGTCTATGTTCTTTATTTTTTTCACAGTAATTTCTGTCTTGCTAAAAAAAAAAAAAAAAAAAAAACACTCACGAGTTCCTATATTTTTTTTTTCACATACACAACTTTGTTAAAAGTTTGTCAGTTTGTGTAGGCTACTTTCACCTGGTAAATAGATGCTCATGAGAAGTAGTTGTGTTTGCATAAGTAGGTATCCATAACGACAGTATTTGAGTCAAGCATATTTCATTAGGATCATTATAGAATAGAATCATTTATTGTCCCTTATCACACACTGTCATACAGTACATGCTCACAAAAAAAAGGAAAAAAAAAAGGAAACATATCCACATAAAGCAAAACATAAATAAATAAATAAATAAATGTGAAAGTTCAGTTTTGTAACCGGTTAAGGATAATCATTATAACTATGATGTAAAAAGTACGGCCATTATATATAACTTTTATTGTAGATGTTTATGACTTATGTGCCTCAAAAGACTTACTTGACATTGTGCTGCAAAAACGTCCTATTTACACTCACCATGCACTTTATTGGGTACGTCTGTTCAACTGCTTGTTAAGGCAAATATCTGCCTATCACAGCACAGCAACTTTGGCATGTAGACATGGTCCTGGCAATTTGCTGAAGTACAAACGAAGCATCAGAATGAGGAATAAAGGTGATTTAAGGGACTTTGTACGTGACATGGATGTTGGTTTGAGACGGGCTGGTGTAAGTATTTCAGAAACTGCTGATCTACTGGGATTTTCACACACAACAATCTCTAGGATTTACAGCGAATGGTCCAAAAAAAGAGAAAATACCCAGTGAGCGGCAGTTCTGTGGGCAAAATGTCCTTGTTGATACTAGAGATGTGCGAGAATAGCACTAGTCGACTAGTCGATTAAACGACAGTGCTGCTGCAAGTCGACTTGGAAAATATTTGTTGTTTTCTTTATTCGTTAATTTTTTTATTTAATGTTTTGCTTTATATTTTTACAAAGGCTATATTTAAAATTAATATATAATGAACTTAGAACAAAATCATTTAATTTTACCTAAAATTTTGCATGCATTGGTTTTCTCTGTGGCACACACAGCCGGAAGAAGAGCAAGGTGAGGAAGCATTTTGAAAGCTTACACAAAACTTTAACAGTTTCTTCGTCATGTCAAACTAGTATAACAATGAAGCTTGCTTAGGCTTGATACACTATCAGTTATGAGAGACAATATGGTATGACATTTTATATTGGATTAAAGGAGAAACATTATGATTAGAGCTGCAGCGAAGCGTCAACGTCATTATGTTGACTCCAAAAATACGCCGACGCATTGCATTATTAAATTAATTTATATTAATGCCAGCCTCTGCTCCCGGTCATGAATCAATCACATACAGCCAGACCATGATCAACAAATTCTTTAAGATAGGACAAATAAAATGGTGTTTTTTGTTCACTTTGTAAAACCCTTTAAAAATGAACTGCGTTACAGTGAGTTCTGAGAGTCGTTGTCACATCTTAAAAAATGCTATAAAGCCCCTACACCTACAATAAACTGGACTTTAACTTTTCACTTCAACTTTAGTCTGAGAACAATGCTTTCAATGCGTTTGCCAGAGTTTAGAAATTATTTTGTTGTATTTTCCCCTTATTGTTGCCATGATGACACATCATGCTAAAACTAATAATATTATTAATAATATTAATAAAATTATGTTTGTGTTTTAAGTCTGCCACTTTATTTTAACCCTTTCGCATGTAAGTTCTAAATATTCTCTCTGATCCCCCAGCGTGAGTTTTTTTAGGTGACCGTTTATTTTAGAATGTTTACCTTATTGTTCCCATGGCGACGTGTCATGCTTGTCAAAAGCGCTGTATGACGTGCAACGCATTTATTTAGTCTATGTCTTATTTATTCAAAATATTCACACACTTGTTGGCTATGTTATCAACTACCTGATATTTTGATTCTCAAATATGTGAAAGTGAATGTGTTTTGTCATTTAAAAACTTTTATAATGATCATGTTAGCTATCTATGATGCACGAAGGGCGCCACCATGTTTGTTTGCATCGCAGTTCGGAGAATCTGATCGGTCTGATTTATAACGCAAATTCAGTCGCTTTTCCCGAAAAACATGACAGTAAGTGACTGGTGAAGTGAGAGAAGAATACAGTGAACTTTATAGTTACTTACGCAATGTGTATCTGATTTATCTGATCAATTTATAATTGAACGATTGCGATTTCTGCTTTTATGGACGTCAGTGTGTATTTTTCAAACTATAGATGTATTGTTTTGCGAGCACTTATGAGTATTTAAATGTCTGAAACTGAAAATAAACCTTATGTGGTTGAAAACACTGAGTAGTTGTGATATATGACAAGCTCTGAGTGCGTCCATCTCTGGATCGGCGCCAAATGACGCGCGAAAACACCTTTGAATTTAGCAGTTGATGACGTGAAGCACAAATGTTCTAATCACACCGGTGTGATCGTACCCTCCAGGGCCCAGCCAAGACTGATCTCACCGGTGTGATCGTACCCTCCAGGGCCCAGCCAAGACTGATCTCACCGGTGTGATCGTGCATGCGAAAGGGTTAACTAAGTTGAACCATTTTGTTAGAAAACAAATTAATAAAAATGTTAAATACAAATGGTAGAGGTTGTACTTATTTATTTAATGATAACAAAATTATTAATCCCCCTCAAAAAACCCACATTAGATCAACCAGAAAAATAATCGCTAGATTAGCAGACTAATTTGAAAATAATCAAAAGCTTAATCATCATAAAAATAACCATTAAATGCAGCACTAACTATAATTGAAACTTACTTTATACTTAAATAGTTTATGGTTAAATAACGTATAGTTGTCAGTTCACGTTAGACTAGTTGACAAATTAGTTGAGCACATTCCTAATTGAATCCAGAGGTCACAGGAGAATAACCAGACTAGTTCCAGCTGATAGGTAGGCAAAAGTAACTCAACCGATCATTACAACCGAGGTATGCATAAGACCATGGTTCCCCAAAATTGTAAAAACGTTGCCTGGTCTGAGGAGTCTTGATATCTGTTGTGACATTCAAATGTATGATAGCAATTTGGCGAAAAGATAAAAGCTTGGACCCATCCTGACTTTAATCAACAGTTCAGGCTGGCAGTGAGGGGGGTTTCTGGGCACACATCAGATCCCTTAGTACCAGCTGTTTAAATGTCATAGCTTAACCAAGTATTGTTACTGACCATGTCAATCCCTTTATGACACAGTGTACTCTTCATTTGATGGCTAGTTCCAGCAGGATAACACGCCATGTCTCAAAGCTCAAATAATTTCACACTGATTCCTTGAACATGAAAATGAGTTCACTAAATTCAAATGGCCTTGACAGTCACCAGATCTCAATCCAATCAATCCACTCTTCGTATGTGGTAGAATGGGAGATTTGCAGTAACTGTGTGACGATATCATGTCAATATGGACCAAAATCTCTGAGGAACGTTTCCAGCACCTTGTCGAATCTATCCCACGAAGAATTAAGGCAGTTATGAAGGGACTGGGGGTCCAACCCAGAAGTAAAAAGGTGTACCTCGAAAAGCAGGTGAGTGTAAATTTTATTTAAAAAGTCAACACACTTGGAAGTCATTCTATAACTTGTAGAGTGCAGAAAAACTCATAAAGAAATCCCTGCACTATGATTTTGAAATTCACCTACTTTATTTAAGTGATTGATTTACTTATTTCCAGAACAGATACACAGGTACACAAACACAGATGCTCACACAGAGGGAGTGATTAAAATCTAATTATTTTCTTTCATTATCTTTCAGAAAGATGGTGTCCAGAAGTCACAGAAAACCATAATTCCTTTTTGCCATTTTATATTTGCATAGCAGGAGAAAAACAATAACACGCATGGGGATTAGACATATTAGCACTGTCCCTTGGAAATGAATTTATTACCTGCAGCCCACTTAATTGATTTCGTGCCACTGCATCATCTTTCTTGTCTTAAATCCTGATGCTGTCTGAATGTAAATATTCTCAAATTTGAGCCACTACCAAGAACAAAAAAAAAAAAAAAATAGATCCTTTTTGGTCTGCATGAATGAATCAATATCTTTTTCAGCACGTCAATTGACGCCAACATGTACATGTAGTTACCAGTGAACCAGAGGGTGCGTGAAGGCGCTCGAGAGAGCCTTTAATGGAGTCTCGGAGGGATATAACGAGAAGTTCCCTGTAACCGTTTCAATTTCTGTTTACTAAGTAGGAACATGCACAACAAACAAAAGCCTTTGATAGCTGAATCATCCCTGAGCCCCTATTTCCAAAGAAGAGTGCGTCTCGCTAACGACAACATAAGGTTAACAGCAAATTCAGAAATAATGTGCTATTTCCCTGTAGACCTCCCCCTGTCCTTTTCATTTTCTTTGTGCCTGAAGAATGTTGTGGATGAGGGGGACAGATTCCTCACTAAGTCAACATGATGTGACTGCACCGGTGCCAGTGTTTGTGGTGGAGGATGGCCGGGGCTGCCCAGGGAAATTAAGTGTCTCATAGGTGCTGTTCTGATTCGTAATGGCCATCGGTGTGTGCCTGGAAAAACAAAAGCAGTGCGGTGCCTTGTACTGACCAATGTTTGTTTGTATTGTTTCCTGGAGAGACAAGACAAGAATGTGAAAGTGGAAACTGCCATGGTTCATATGTACTTAAGCAATAACAATTTCACAAAGCACAGTATAATCAATGAGGCAGAGTCTCAAATATGCATTGATCAGTTTGTATTGACTTGTTCTCTAAAACACCACAACATTTACATGTTAAAACTCATGCCAGCAGAGGCCAAAATTAACATTTGGCTAAAGCAGGAAACACTGTTGAGTTAAACTGTGAGGATACAATGGTGTGTCGTTTAACAATCATTAATGATAGTTAATGCACACATAAACCTTGACAATCCTAAATATATTTTTTCAACATCTTTGTGGCTCACTGGCAGTCCATCAGTTTGAAAACCCCTGATGCAAGTGACTTATAAACTGTCAACTCACAAATCTTCCATCCATCCATCTATACATGAATTAATGATTTATATACCACTACCCAAGGAAACTGGCCTCAGTGGTTTTTGTTTACAGGCTAAATGGTTTCCCAACAAACTCAATGGATTTTGACAGAAAAAAAGAACATCATTTACATTTTCACACAACACTCTCGTTTGCTCTCTCTTTGTGTGTGAATGAGAGAAACGGAGTGCTCTCAGTCAAGTCAGGGTAAGTTGGGCACATACACACTAGAGTTTAAAGTGCATAAAATATGCTGCACATCCATTGATATCAATAGGAATAGTGCGCTCACTGTGCTGTAAGGAGTTACGCGTTCAAGTGTAGGCGAGTGAAAATATATCAGTGCTAAACTTATTCTTGGCCTGAAACTCACTAGCGAGTAAAATCTAACAACTTATTATTAATGACACAATTATGCCATTCTGTTATGAATAGTGCAAGTTGTGCGATCACAGTGAACATTTCAAAGAGGAAAATGTGCACTTTAAATACCTGGAGTGCACTTAATTAAGTGAAAAAACAAAGTGTGGAACGTTGGACATGTAATGCACTCATCTGCCTCAGTTTTAATTGAGTAGTGGAGGCGAGGGGCTATCAGACTTTGATGATGGATGGCAAAATAACCTTATTCATACTCTACACAGTTGAGTACATAGTAATCATCTAACTGCCTAACACTGAATTTTGTTGCATATGCAAGTGCTTAACTCGAAACATAGAGGGTTGCATTAAGCCACCACAAAAATATGAGAAACAACAACCACAAAGTATCTTCGTGTTGACTGACCCATCTCTTAATCTGGAGTTTAACAGCAAAGTTATGCTGTTTCAATTGTCATGAGAATAATATACAGCAGTGGTCGCCAACCCATCAATCTTTTGTCGCCATCTGTTCGATCGTGATCGACCTTTATCACCATCCCGGAAGCTCCCGAAAATAAAAACTTTTCAGTTGCCAACTTAGCGACTCTGTCCCGCTCCACAAGCCCCGATAGGACGACTGCTCCGCTCCGCATAGCAACCCCCCTCCCCCCCCCCCCCCCCGTCAACAAGTCGATCTTGTATGCATCGCCCACGAGTAGCTGATTTTCTCTCCGTTTTGTTCATTATTCTTCATATTAGCGATGAGCTCTAAGAAAGTGAGTGGTAAGATTGGTAGTGAGAAGAAGAAATGCATGATGACCATGGAAATTAAGCATGAAACTGTCGATAAATATGGGTGCGGTGACGCGTGAGTGATCAGGAGCATCAGGAGGAACTGTAGACTGAGGAGTTGATCGAGCTACAGACGATACGCAGGTGTTGCAAGAGCTCAGCATTGAAAAGAAACACACTGATAAATTGTCTACTGGTCGTGCTTCGGCAAATCTCCCTCGATAGGTATTTTGTTAAAAAGGTTTGCACCAAGTGAAAGTGAAGGTAGTCAGGCGAAAAAAGGAAGAAAACAAGCAAAACAATAATATAAAATAGAAAAGTTACAAAAAATACGTAAACTAAGTTTATGTTAAGTTACGCAAGTTATGTAGTGTTTGTATAAAGAACGATATGGAATCAAGTGTCGCCGTACCAACCACCCCTTCCCCCTCTGCATATGCCGCTACTGTCTGTCTTCTGTCTGTAAAAACTTAGAATTAAAACCACATTTTATTTGATATCACATGAATCCTTATTCTGTTTACATGTACTATAACTGTGTGGGAGTGTGTGTGTGTGTGTGTATACCAATAAAAAAAAGTTTTCTTCCGTTGTTATGGATCTGGAACGAATGAATTTGTTTTCTATTATTTCTTATGGGAAAACATGATTCTAGATCCGAGCAATTCGAGTTACAAGCTCCTCCCTGGAACGGATTATGCTCGTATCTTGAGGTATTACTGTATGTTGTTCTCTGCACACATTAGGAGATGTTTTTATAATTTCCTAACAAATCACTGTATGCTACATTTGTCCAAAACTGGTTTTAAGTAGTTTAGTCTATGAAAGAATGACTCATGTCAAGTCATGAAATCTAAGGCAAGTTACCAGGAAGTGTGAGAACGTCTTAGTCAAGTCTTGCATACTTGCCAATTCAGGTATTCAAAATTGAGACTGGGACTTGATTCAAGCTCAAATCACAATTTTGAAGTACAAATCACTTGAAATTAATACACCAGACCTTCAGAAAAAGTGTGAAAAATGTGAACATAGGCTTTGTCATTTCTAGCCGATTAAAACCAAATTCATACTGCGAAGAATTACATTAGTGATTCTGCCTAATTATCCTGTGACTTGTCTGAATTAACACAATTAAGCACACTTTCCAGTGAGACCTCTGGATGAGATACACAAGTCATACTCCAAGACCAATTACGCCATTAGTGCCACCAGATGTTCACACAGCTGTATTCACACTGACAACAGCACAGAGGGTTAAATTAACTGGAGTAATTGAACAATAAAACTGGGCTGACGGAGTTCTTTGGAATAAATTAAAACGTGGCTTTCAGAGTGATAATATCTCTGAAGAGAATAAGAGGAACATCAATTTTGAGCAGAAGATAATATGAAAGAGTGGCATGTTTGCACAAACCGTATATGATATTAAAACTGACATGATGATTTCATGTGCAAGTAAAAATGTGGAATTGTGACACCTCGCATGTAGTGTAAAACTAGTTGTAATTTCTTGTCTCATCTTCTCCACATGGGCTGAAAATGTACTCAAAGGCAAACAATCAACCATAAAGCAGGTGATTCTTATAATCACAGAATAACACTAAAATACATTCTGAAATAGTACAACAGGAGCTACTAAAGAACTTTCATGCTATTCTCCATGGTACTCTGTCAAGAAAGCTCAGGGGTTAATTAGGAATAAGTCACAGCACATCAAGTTAGCTGCCACTTCATGTCAATTGTAGCACATTAGTTGACCCTTTTCTTCTAACTAAGTTTGCATCTTTCTTCGGGCAGAAACGACTCTTTCCATCAATTAGCATGTACAATCCCTCTGGAGGTGCAATCTGTAATAGATATGCACTTTTAGACACTAAAGGAAACAGTGAACATTTAAAACATTTAATTGAGAAGGACTGGGTCAACCAATTAACCCAAACACTCATGGGCTTAAACATTTGGTAAATTCTTTGTTTCAAGACTTTAAAGCACTAAATACAGTTGCACCAGTCCTTTCTAAATGCCAGTGGGCTTAAGAAATACTAAGGTCCTAACATTTGGTACCAATTATTGACCATTATAGAGTTCATTAATAAACACAGACCACACCATGGACAGTAGAGACATGTCCGTGCCAAAGATTACCGAATCATCAATGCAGCTATTTCTATCACAGTTGTGACTGAATATAAGAATTGTATAATTATTGTTAGGGTTATGGTTTTCATGAAATGAAAAATGACTCATACAAAATGCCTATTTAAAAAAATACTCTTATTAAATAATAGCTGTGAAAGAACCTGTATTTTGTTTTAAACATACCTATATTTAAGATGCATTTATTTGGAGAAGACAAATGCTTAAACACTTTCTAATCAAGCACATCTGATAAGCTAACATGGGTCACTACATTGTGTATGCAAAACATTGTGCCTCAGTATATATTGATTTAAGTAAATATATATGGTTTAAAATGCATGAAGATTTCGGACAGTTTATGAAGCAGTCTAAAATATTTGTTAATCTGATATACATGTACTTCCTCAATGATTGCCAGAAGTCATGGGCAGAAAAATCTATTTGTTGCTGTCTAATATGAGAAATGGGCCATATGGAAAGCATGACAGGTGTAAAGTTAGAATAAACAGAACAATCTGTTCAGTTCCACATTTTCTGCAGTCTGCAATTTGACTCTCTTTAGACTGCCTATATCAAGTCAGTACCCTCAAGTTCACACAGGTGTCCTAGCAGAGTCACCAATCATCACATTAACCAAAAACACCAACATCTGATAACCAGAAAGTGTACAAATAATTTGTTCAGTTAGAAACATATCAGTTTAAATATAAAGTTGCACAAACTTTAGAGTGAAATATTTTGTTGCAAAGTTTTTGCGCTACTGCATACAAGTGCACTTAAGCATAGTTTGTCCAAAAAAATAAAAATTTTGGGGCTACTTTTTTATAGGTCCGTTATATAAATAAGATTAGTTTCAATTACCATAAATATTGCTGCATATATCGCCTCTCTGTTTATGAAATCATAAGTAGGCTAGATCTAGCAAAAATGCATTTCATTCATGCTGAATTTTATTAAAGCAAATATGATTTAGAAAGAGACATATCAAGCAAGTTTATCCCATATTTCCCAACTAAATTGAGTTTTTGGACCAATTCTGTAACCAACACAATTTCTTTCTAATTCTGTCATCACACACAAAGTGGGTTTCTGTGGCACGTGAAAACATATGGACCACACAGATGACAGAAAATAGATGATCAAATGGTGTCAAATACCCAGGAAACGATGGGTGCAGTTTAGAGCCATTTTGAGAAAAGTAGAGAAGATAGATAGTCTTTGAAAATGACTCGAAATGATGGCCTGAAATCAAAAGATTCAACTCTCTACACATCAAACATCATAGCAAAATATGAACCGACATGAGGAGAAGTATTCACTTTGCCTGACCTTTCATCTATGAAACCTGCAGCAGAATTATTTATGCAGCTGTATCTGATGTGTGTTTTGGACAGGGATGCCACGCAGCTTCCTTTGAAAGAAGTAAATATGACTCCATCACGCATCTACAGCTGTAAAAGTGTCTGAAATTACAATCTTGCAGTTCAAGGTAAATGTCAAGGTGATTGCCTCTAACGAACAAACATTTCATACATTTAATAATTATACAAATCTCAGTGGGACATATAATAGTAATAATAATTTAGTAAAAAATGAATTCTGAATTATTCATATTCATCCATTTTTGGGTAGACACATCACATGATATTAACCCCCCTAAAACTTTGCAATGTCAGAAAAAGTCAAATTTAATTAATTTAAGAATTGTATAGACCTCACAGTCAAGAAGGTCTAATCGCATGACATGATTTTTTTTAAGTATTATCCCTGTTTTGAGTATGTATAAAGAAAAGCATTCACTCCATTTATGAATTTCATTTATAACTCTTCCCCCTCCAGCATTTTATTTTTAAAGTTTGAGGTTAAGGTTTGATCATATTCACAAAATTGTCATGGGCCACATAATATTATGTTGTGTATGAATATGTAAACAGTAAATTTAACTAAATAACAGCTTAAAACACTCAAAGGTCATATTTCATCAAAAATAATAATCAAAACATAGATTGAGTAGATCTAGTCCATCAACACCTCCAAAACTTGAACAATCCTATTCCTCTTCGTGGGTTTGACATTTTTTCTCTGTAAAGTTATGCAGTTTTGATTTCTAAGCTGTTTGGTGGTCACATTATCTTACATGTGCATAAACGACTTCTATATTTATGCTTTATGCAGATCTTTTACTTCACTTGTTTCTAAATCTGGATATGCTGTACTATTTCAGAGGATCTGTAAACTTTTCCCTACTCTACATAAACATGAAAAGGCAGATTGCCAGAAAAACTTGTCAGTAGTGGAGAAGCATTGTGTCATAGATGTCATAAAAAAGTGTTAATATAATAATTGGCACCCAGACAGATGAATATGGTTTCATTGACCTATATAACACTGTGGATAAAACCACCATGACTTGGCTAAACAACTTTCCGTAGCAAAAACCTACAATCCCAACTGGGTGTAATAGCTAGTGTTGACATTTTGCGGGGGGCTTCATTGTGCATTTCTAGACCCATCCCTCACTGTCTTTTCAATCTGACAACGATAACACCAGCACACAAGTATGAATGTGTCATTTTTCAAGGCACACAAAACCTATGGCACTCAAACCTTTCATTTCTCCTGACTTAAAGGCAGACGAGGAAGGCCTTGTTTGATAACAGCAATTCTAGAAAGGTCACAGGCGTCAAGAAAATAGAAAGAATGAGCCAGGAGGTTTTAAAGTTGTATTAATGAGAACCCCTTGCTGGCACATGCCTCTGAGGTCAGACCATCACCTAAAATGATAAAGATTTATCATGGGAAGGCAAGCTGGTCAAAGCTTCCTCTTATCTTATGCCATCCCTTTATGAATGCAGCCACTGTCAGGACCCTTGGTGGATGAAAGCTTCTCCAACACGGCTGCAGAACTCAGTAAAAGAAAAACATCCAATAAGTCTGTAAATATTTGATGCAATATATTTTGTACTCTTTGAGTATTTTTAAAGGCGAGCGAGTACATTATGCTGTACTTTGAAGATCCACTCTGAAGCGATGACTTGTATAAAACAGGAACCGGTTTAGATAAATAAATAGCTGAGGTTTTTTGTTTTAAAATTTAGATTTGGCAGATTTTAAAGAAGACCTGGGGACTGTACCAGAAAGCCAGTTTAGTTTAAACATAAAAAGAGTCAAAACTGTTCGACTCACATTCGACTTTAGCCAGATGTTTTAGTTCCTTCTTTTGACAAGTCTTTTCTTCTTGCTGTCAAAATATTTTAAAACCTTAATCTTCGTCAGGAGGCGGAAATACGTCAACGCTTTTGTTAGTGAACGTTGTTTTTTGGGGAATGCAAAAGTTTTAACACTGAAATATCATTTTTTATCCCATTTAACATTTTTTCATCACCATTTCCACTTAGAAGCACTGTATAAAAGCTCTGAATTAAGTTTAACTTAACTTAAATCTTATGAAAAGTGATTTGTGGGTAGTCTTGACATTAATATAAAAAAATATTCCGCAGCATACCTTTAAGTAAAATAGATTTTCTTCGCTGAGTGGATTAAGTCGTATGAAAAAAATAGCAAAGGTAAAAAAAGGAACAAGCATTGATGCTGTGTCTGAGAGGATTTATGAAAATATCTACAATATAAGTGGCTTTCATCACACCACAGGAGAGGCTTCGCATGGATTGATTTGATGTTTAATCTGCTGCCACATGGAGACCATGGGAATCTGATGAGTTTCTAAAACACATGTTGCAATCAGACATGAAATATTCCCCATCTGATCTCCGTAAAAAAAAAAACAATATCAATAATATTAAACATTCTATGTAGAGATATAATCAAAAGGCTAAAGCAATAATGAACTTCACCAAATAAATTAATGTCTAATTTGAAGCAATTAACACAATAAAAAGGTTACATAAACAAATGAATTTTAGCAAACAAATTAATGTCTAATTTAAAGGTGAATTACTCCAGGGCAAAACATTAAAGATAACAACATTAAAAGCTCATCCTGCAGAATTTTCTTCCACCTACTTTCATGCATTCATCAACTATCATGCTTAGTTACATATTCATCCTGAGGCGGGCACCCCTGGGGGCAGGAATAAAAACCATAAATCCATTGTTGACATGGCAACCATTAAACCTGAATTTCAGGATTTCAGCATGAGGCCGTTTGGCAGTGTGATAAAACGTGTGAACAGAGAGCAATTGAAGCAGCAACTGTTGTGCCTATCGACTGTGGTTTGTCACAGAGAATCTAAGAGTCATTCATACAAGATCTGCTCTCCTGCTGAAAACATACAACTAAATAACCTACAGAAAAGAAAGCATGGCACACAAGGTTTCGAAAGTGAGAAACAAATCTTTGTGCTGCTGTGCAGAGTCACTGCAGATTTCTGATTAAAGGACAAAGGTTTTATTCTTTATTTGTTCTTATTTATATTCAATGCTGGTATCTTGAACTCAAACATGACGCAGAGAGTGCTTTGGCAAAATATGCGAAGACATGCTGTGGTAAACTGATAGGAGTACAGTCTTGGGATTGGCGTAGTATCACAAACATATTCTGGCTAGTGTGCAGGAATACAAAGCCAGAAACCTTGTAATCCTTAAACGTTTCAAATAGCGTTGAGTCATCGTCCACAAAGTAGGCCCTGAATTATCAGCGCAGTCTATGCCAAAAAATGAGTAATTAGAACAATGTACGCTCTGACCTTTCAACTAACTAAACACATTACTTAACCCGTATGTTCTGTTGAGAGATACGGTTATTAACCGCTTATTTTGACTCCAAATTATTTTAACAAGCTCATTCAACCAACTCAAAACCCATTAGGCAGAGACAGACACTGCAGAAAAAATAAATCTAATTAAATAACTGGTATGAAAGCATCTAAAATTGTAATCACTAATTAAAGAATATTGACATGTTAAAAGGTACTCACACAATTTTATATATCTGGGATCTCACAAACCCCAAATATAAGTAACAATTTTCATGGACAGCAATTTAACCATATTAAGTGTTTTAACCCAAACCCTTACCTAATCTAACCTTTAATCCTTTAAACCACAAACTCATTAGCAATGCATATGGGAATTAAAATGTAGGTACAATGTAAATTCATAGTATTTTTGGTATATACTCTTAGTAGTAGTTAAGGTTATGTAATATTGGGCCAAATTTATGAAACAAACAAACGACAGAAAACTGGGCGTACGGTCATTTCCAGGCAAAACTTGCCATTTATCAATATGGGCATGAGAAGTTTGTACTATTAAATCGTATCCAAGGTCTCAGCTTGTGTACGCAAGTGTTTAATGTTTGCATGAACTTGCTTGCAGCATATAAAACCTGGTGGGATCATATTTTAAATTAGGAGACGGAAAATTTGTATGTAAACTCGTGTATGGAACGTAACCATTTGTATCATAGGCACGCTGACGTTAGAAGAGACAAGCAAATCATCACGTCATTTACTACAACTGTCCACCATTGTGATCCCATTCACGCTGAAAGAAGAAATATATAGATATTTATATACTTTTAAAAGGCAACACGATGGAAACCGACTACATAACGTTGCTACATAAAGCAAGCAATTTTGAGACTCCAGAATAGTGACCTTATTTTCAGCGGCATTCATTATGGGATGTGAACTTGATTTATAGATTAACTATTTTAAGTATGCATCATTAATTTAGTCTTCTGAGGTTCTTATTTTCAGACTAGTAGCTTACAAAAATTCAGTCTAAACGACTCACAAAATAGTTGTATCGCACATCCCTAGTTTTTACTGTAGACTCACTTCATAAAGTCAGTCAATTGTTTAAAATAAATTACATTTGGGATCTGAAATGGCTTCTTAGGAGGAAATGAGAGGCTTCAACAGAATGAGGCAGAATTTTGAGGTAAATAATTTAAGAATTGTATACATAATGCAAAGTCGAATAGCATTGCATCGTAAAAATATTTTATTATGAAAATTCCCAATATAGCTTGAAGAACACAGATAAACCACATATTTCCACAGTCTTGTCTTTATTGTCTTATTTTACAAGTCAAAGCATTTCTTCTTTTTATTCAGCTAAAATTTTAGGGATTTTCAGGAACGTCATAAGTTATTTCATTGAGGGATATTTGGACTTTCTGCGTGTTTTAAGTATGAACGACACACATAACTTGTTTTTAGTGCTCAAAACATCTTGCACGAAAACAATACAATTAAACATGACAATCCATACATTTTTATGTACTGAAGTGTTCCTTTCTATTGATTTATAGTTACAGGATGCCAGCATTTCAGTTTAAGCAAACACCTTGAAAATGACAGGTATGTTGTAAATGAACTGTTTCAGGATGCGACAAAGGTGTCAAATATCTTTGTATTTAGATCAACCAAAATGCAGCACTTGCCTCAGAGACATGAGAAAAACATCTATAGAAAACTTGAAGTGTCTACTTTTAAAACAAACCAACTCAAATTGAACACAATACCCTGATAAATGTAAACTTGGAGATGGAGAGTCAACATTGTCAACTTCATATTTGCAGCCAAGAGCCGACACTGACTCAGAAACTACTAGTTTATTAATATACATAAATCAATAATTCCTAATCATTATTTTGCCGGTGCTTTGTGGCAAATTTTATGCTTGAGTACGGAATAAATATATACTGGGACCGGAAGCTTAAGTAATTACATCAATATTAATGTGTGATTAGTCGACTAATGGCTAAAATGAACGACTACTATCCAACTAGAAAAACTTTAGTTAGGTCAGTCCTAGTTCAATGGAATCCCCACAAAAATAAAAGAATGAAATCCCTGGATAAACATTCAGCTCTAAAGTTCAAAATGCACATGGACATCATTGGGTCATTCACCAAATCCAATGGCAGGTAATCATACCTCTTTTACAAACAAAATAAGCTGGAAGTAGAAAATGGGCTTTTGTCTACACATCTTCTGAAGATGAAAGAAGCTGTTAAAGTTAAAGCAATACCACTTTAATATAAAGTATTCAAAACAGATCCAGAGCATGTTACTGTTGAAGTACTGTAGCACTGTGGCCATGTTATCTGCAGTGAGAGAAATGCTTTTGTTGAAGACCAATATTGCTTTGCCAGTATGAAGTACCATTCTGTATATCCCAACCACTGCAAACATATTCACAGCACTGGTAAAACATTTGATCACTACCAAACACTTCAAAGCATGGATCAATTCTGCTATTTACTCATATTGTTCCAAACTGGAATGACTTTCACCTATGAAATTTTTATTTTTTTTTTAAATAATGCTGGTAACTAGTTTTGGTTTGCCTTAACTTCCATTGTACGGAGAGAGAGATATTTCTCAAAATATCTTATGTTCCACAGAACAAAGTCATGCAGGTTTTAAAAGTCATGAGTAAATAACAGAATTTCCATATTTTTTTATGTTTGTGAAGCATACAAACCCAAGATAAAACAGAAATATTTTAAACTGTTATGAATAAAATTGACAACTTTGATTAAAGCACTCCATTACTATGGATTTGTTTTGATTGCTTAGAATTCCAAATGGAGACACAAAAATTGCTCTGGTTCCATGAAAAACTTCATTTGTGTTTGTAGATGAATGAAAGCCTTGTGTCAGACCATTTGGATCCACAACAGTTTGCTTAGGAGACATAAATAGTTGTGGACAACGCTCACAGACAAGGCTGGCTCCTTGTTTAGGATTTTGTTTTAATTAGAAAAGCAGAAGAAGAGAAAACAAATTATTGGTTTTGTAGCCGTCAACCCTAAAATAAGTATTGGGTTTGATTAAATGTGCTGTGGATTTATTGGTGGTTCAAAAAGATTCTTCACTCTAGTGAAACATTAAATAACTGGAAATCCTAGCAACATTTTTCAAATCTCAGTGAGAGTTTCTGTTTCCCTACTCACTTGAAATAGGTTTCACTCTGCAGACCAGCTAATCACTGTGTAATGCATGCAAAATTGACTAGGTTTATCAAGAGGCAAACTGAACCACAAAGCTTGAACCAGTGGCCCCTGCGAGTAAAGTTTCAGCTGAGCGCAGTGAGGTGGGAAGAGTTCGGCATAGCAGCTGATGAGTCATTCACGGCACACAGACACAGATTTTTTTCACTGTTGACTGTCAGCTCCCAGACAATGAAAGCCTTGTTTGTCTTAGAAATGGGCTTTGGCTAGGAGAGAAACAGCTGGTTTGGGCGATCGGATCTCTAAATGTTCAACTTTCCAACAGGAGTCATTCAAAAGCAAGGAACGGGAGCTGCCTGTTGGGAAATAGTCCCGGATTAAAGGAGCCAAAAGATTGAAAAAGTAATTTAAAAAATAATGGGCTTTTTAATGACTAAACCTAAGGGACACCCAGATGTGCTCTTTGTTAATTTTCACTTGTGTAATGTAAAATTCCAACTGCTTAATTACTCTAGTATACACAAAGCAAATGCTTTTAACGAAGCAATTATGGGAGACAATCTCGTCATGGCACCACAGCTTTCACAAACACCCCCTGCCACTTGGACAGACTGTTGTTGTCAGAGAAAAAAAAACATTGGTTTCTCGTGTGCATGACAACTGAAAATATATTACCGTTTATTAACGGTATAATTTTTACCCAGTCTTTCTAGTGTTACTCTCTAAATGTTACAGTTCGTTTCAAGTCAGGTCATTAAACAAATGTTGATATCAGCTGCTTAAAGGGTAAGACAAGGGTTTGAAAACATTAAAAATGAACATTCCCTGCTTTTATTTTCAATAGGCACAAAATAATTGTTTTATTTAGCAATTAAATAAAATAAAAAATCTTAATGCATCTATATTTGCCAGGAAAATGTAAATTATTTGGAATAAACTAAATATTGCAAAAGTTTTGTAAAATTATTAAATTACAACCATAACATAACTCATAAATACTTTTCCTGCCAGTGTTTAAAAAGTTTCAAGTCACCACCAGTGTTTTTGATCAATTTCACAATTTTCATGGCCTCTAGCACATTTTGTTGTATGAATATAGGAAACTTGAAAAAAAATACCAGTTTTATCCTACTTTAATTACTTCTTTTTTTAATCAACACTTGAATGCAGAGGCAGAGCTAGGGGTTTGGCCATCCTTGGCCTAAGCTTCACCACCCCGCTCACAACTGCTGCTTCTGTCTCGTTTGTCTTTATAAGAATTGCACTAATTTTAAAAGCAGAGCCATCTCTTTAAGACCACAAAAAAGGGTGACTTTTCAGACGTGCACTCCAACTTCGCCTCGGCAAAGGCACAGGTTCAGAAAAAGTCAACGGCAACAGTATATTAACCATACATCAGTGTTTCTCAAATTATTGGTTGCAGGAACGTTTTGAGTGAGTCACATTGTGTGCAATCAAAGAAATAATTCTCAGTTTTTCTGATGCCACTTTCTATTTTAAAAGACATGTGTAAAAGCCGCCAACACTTCTGTCAGATGCTGAGAGAAATGCAATGCCCTGATTCAGTATCTGCAGTCAAATTAAATGTTGTCAGGCTATATGTCAGTAAAACAAACGTTCTTGTCGTGTCAGCCGTTGTACTGTGCTCACGGTGCGTCCTCTTCAATATCAAGCGCAAATTTGGTGTGTTCATGTAAAGCATGCAATGTAGTTCTGTCATCAAAGTCATGAAATAACCAAAAAGGTGATTAAATCTGCATCAAAACAGTGTATGCATTTATGCATGCATCACATGTCTCTGGACTAAAATATTCTGCTATGTGAGATCACAACATAAGGCACAAGATATGTAATATATTTTTTTAATGCACAAATGTGAGCATTGTACATTTGTTCTAGAATATTTCCATTTCTTGCAAACAAACAGTACAAACAAAAATGGGTAACTTTTAAATTAATAAAATAACTCACTTTTCATGCTGGCATTTATGTGCTGTTGTTTTCAATCCTTATTCTTATTCTTGCACATGGGGATTCAAAAGAGAACACTATTTTATACTGAGTTTAAATTAGGTATGATAGAACTGTTGCAATTAATTATTTTGACAGCTAATATAGAAAGTTAAACATTCATGATTTACTTTTTTGGTTGTAAGGTTTTTGAAACAGACAAACTCAATGAAGGTTGAATAATCTTTGAACTCCATTATGTAGTTATCTGCATGTCTCATCCATAAAGACACAACTATGGAGAACAAACTACCAATTGAGAATGGACAAACAGAACCAAGCTGACAGAGCGAGAGAACTAGCTATTATGTTCCTTTATTAATATGCCTGGAGGTGAGGAATAATAAAAAATGGTCAAATTCACTCAGTATCCGGATGCGTTGGACACTAAATATAAGGCACTAAAACAGTCCATTATAGTCAAAATAATTTGTATGTTGAAATAATGAAGATGTCTGTGCCACACAGACTGGTTGCTAGCCCCTACCTGGACACCCCTATGAAAACATCCTGACTTTGGTTAAGTTTCATAAAAAATGCAACATTTGAGCAAAAAGCGGAGAAAAATCTGTAATGTCTGGATCAAAACACAGGAATAGATTGAGTCAGATATCCCCAAAGCTAACACAGTCCTATAACTCATCCTGGGTCAACATTTCATTCAGTATCATTAGGCAGCTCTTATTTATATGCTGTTTAATGTCAGTGATCGCATCTATATGATTACTGCGGCAAGCAGATCGAGGCTGAGAGCCAGCAGAACGTCCTCGTATCTTGCCACGTCTGTCCTTACCCCCAGGTGCCGCGGCAGCCGGGATTCGTCCACAAGGAAAGGGAAGTTTGGAAGAGTGCAGTGCTGAAGGTATGTGGGTACGTTGCAAGCTGGATGATGCTGATAGCTGTGAGAACGACGGGAGGCCGGTGGCTCGCTTGATAATGAGCACCATATGCTCGCCACACTGGCCTCGTATCTAACGGAGGAGCTACAGAATCATAAGAGGAGGAGCAACGACAATTCCAGAAAGCAGGGTTATCTCTGGAGCAGGTTATATTCAGAGTAAGTTGCTAAGGCTACTTATATACCCTGAAAGTTACCTCCGATTTTGAAACCGAAAGTTCAGTCATCCTCTTACTTACCCTTAAACATACCTGGGAATGTCACATGACCTGCTTTCTGGAATACCCTCCTGGTACCCCCTGGTCACAGTACTGTATGGTGGAGGAAGGCACAGAATAAACTCAAATTGTTTTTAATAATTAAACTCAACAAAACTACACTTTAAATGCAACAAATAGGGCACATATAGTGCAAAACATTGAAATTACATTTATTTAGACACTTTTATCCAAAGTGACTCACATTGCATTCAAGGAACACATTGAATCAAGTCTTGCCTTCCCTGGGATCAAACCATTGACCTTGGTGTTGTAAGCACCAATGCTCTACTGATGGAGCTACAGAAAAGTTCAATTTCAAAATACTCCAAGCAGGATGAGTTTACTTGAAGGAAAACACAGGGTAGGCAAGGGAACAACACACACCTGAAAAGACTAAGAAGGTGCTTAATGATGTGACAGTTGCATGAAAAACAACACCGGGAGAGCATGGGAGGAACCAGGAAGTGCAGGGACACAACAAACATGTAACATATGCACACAGAGGTGGTGCCGGGAGTACAGGAGTCGCTAGAGGCTCCGCCTCCATATCCCCACCCTCCTCGGTCACAGATTTATGAGGTATAAAAAGTGCTTACCGGGTACTCATTATTGGTACAATTTTATGTTTACTTTAAACAAGTATGTCACTGTAATGTTCTGTCGTTCTTCATTAAGAATAAAAATGAACCAACCATACAAGCAATTGCCAAAATTCAAAAACAAAAATGAAATGAGTTTGGCATCTACACTATACGTCCGTATATCAGAGCCCTGTTTCAAGACTTCAAAACAGGTAATCCCTCTAATATAAAACGAGGCAATGATGCACCCTTCAAAATATTAGATGAAAATAATATAACTATAAAATAGTAAATAAAACTGTAAAACACTCAGCTAATCAGGAGACACTTTTTCACAAACATTTTTTTCCTCGCGAAAACAAGATTGTGTTGGTTCCCAAGTTTTAAGATTTTCACTTAAGTTGGCTTGAGAAAGCCAACTTAGTGATATTGTATCTAAACTTATTATTATTAAGTTGGCTTGAGAAAGCCAACTTAGTGATATTGTATCTAAACTTATTAAGTTGGCTGAGAAGCAGCCAACATATTGAAATGCTAATAAACTTATTATTAAGTTGGCTGAGAAGCAGCCAACATATTGAAATGCTAATAAACTTATTATTATTAAGTTGGCTGAGAAGCAGCCAACTTACTGTTGTTCGACTTAAACTTATTATTAAGTTGGCTGAGAAGCAGCCAACTTACTGTTGTTCGACTTAAACTTATTATTATTATTAATCTTCTGAGACCCTTTTTCTGACTCTAACTCGACCTACAGCTTTGGTGCTACAGACCCCAAAATCAGAACAGGCCGCAGGCCTGTTCTGAAATAGTGTGCTATATCTTTTCTAAGGGATCGGACTTACGGTTTTCCTAAAAATGGCGAAAAAAGCCCGAAAAAAAGTCCCATTGACTTTGCATTGCGGAATGTTCAGATATTTCAAACTCCAACTGTCTTCAAATTCAAATCTAAACACTGCAGCTGCTGAGAGTCAGTGCAGAGGCGGTTCTATAACTGTCTCTCATCCAATCAGAATCAGTGATGATGCCATTCTACCTTATATGGCAAAGGACAGGAAACAGGAAGTGCTTGCACTTCCTGTTTCCTGCCTCATTCCCTTCATGTTTCAAGGTAACTTACATAGGAATTTTGTATTGAATGTAACTCTGCATCACGATATCATAGATTCAAGGGGGAGGGCTCTTTTTAATCAGGCAACCAATGAGTGTCTCATGATGACTATGAAGCCACTCCCTAACAACCAAACAGAGTACCCTAGCAACCATTTAGCCAGATCTATATCTCTGCTTCCGAGCATCGTAGAGACATGGGGGTTGGCTCTATTGACTCATGCTAGCAAACAGGACTTCCAACATGCTACACATGCTAGCAGTGAATAGCTACATGCTAATAGTGGTTAGCTAAGTTTTTAAATTGAGCTAGGAATGCCATAGTAACTACCCAGAAGACCTCACAACTACCTAGCAACATCCTAGCAACCACCCTGGATACCCTAGCAACTGCCTAGCAACCACCCTGGATACCCTAACAACTGCCTAGCAACCACCCCGGTTACCCTAGCAACCACCTAGCAACACCCTAGCAACCTTCCCAGATACCCTAGCAACTGCCTAGCAACCACCCAAAATACCCTAGCAACTGCCTAGCAACGCCCTAGCAACCACCCTGTTTACCCTAGCAACTGCCCAGCAACCACCCAAAATACCCTAGCAACTGCCTAGCAACCACTCAGGATACCCTAGCAACCACCCCAGTTACCCTAGCAACCACCTAGCAACACCCTAGCAACCGCCCCAGATACCCCAGCAACTGCCTAGCAACCATCCAAAATACCCTAGCAACTGACTAGCAACGCCCTAGCAACCACTCTGTTTACCCTAGCAACCGCCTAGCAACCCCCTAGCAACCACCCCGGGTACCCTAGCTACTGCCTAGCAACCACCCAAAATACCCTAGCAACTGCCTAGCAACCACTCTGGTTACCCTAGCAACCACCTAGCAACACCCTAGCAACCACCCAAAATACCCTAGCAACCACCTAGCAACCACTCTGATTACCCTAGCAACACCCTAGCAACCACTCTGGTTACCCTAGCAACTCCTTAGCAACACCCTAGCAACCACCCAGGTTACCCTAGCAACCGCCTAGCAACCACTCTGGTTACCCTAGCAACCACCTAGCAACCGCCTAGCAACCACTCCGAATACCCTAGCAACACCCTAGCAACCACTCTGGTTACCCTAGCAACCACCTAGCAACACCTTAGCAACCACTCTGGTTACCCTAGCAACCACCTAGCAACACCTTAGCAACCACCCCGGATACCTAAGAAACTGCCTAGCAACTGCCCTAGCAACCACCCAGAATACCTTAGCAACCTGTTAATTTCTGGTTTCGTAACGTACTTTGTATTTAATGTTAAATTGTGCTACCAACATGTGAAATTACCGTTTCCGGTGCAACGTTCTCAGCCAACTTCTAAAGTTTGTCTCGACGAACTTTATCCTCTCTAGTTAAGTTGGCTGAGAAGCAGCCAACTTACTGTTGTTCGACTTAAACTTATTATTATTATTAATCTTCTGAGACCCTTTTTCTGACTCTAACTCGACCTACAGCTTTAGTGCTACAGGCCCCAAAATCAGAACAGGCCGCAGGCCTGTTCTGACCAAGTGTGCTATATCTTTTCTAAGGGATCGGGGGTACGATGTTCGCCCCAGGGGCGAAAAAGCAGCCGAAAAAACGCATTGACTTAACATTGTGACAAACTTTGACGATTAATAACTCAGAGTGAGGATATTGTAGAAACATGTGATTCACGACATTTGAAGAGGGTGACAGCCTCTGTAAAATCATACCACACAATGGGGTGAAAGTTGTACCCCTGGGGTGCTAGAGCTGCCCAAATTTGCCCCATAGAGATTAATGGGGAAGGCCGTCCCATGAAACACCAACTACTATGGAAAATTGCATAGGGATTTTGAATTGAACATAGCTCTGCATCACAGAGTCACAGAGACAAGGGGGAGGGCTCATTTTACTCAGGCGACCAATGAGTGTCTCAGGATCACAGTGAAGCTATTAAGCCACGCCCTAGCAACCATTTAGAGCACCTTAGCAACCCATCCCATAGACTTCCATTCAAATTGATCGACTTCTGTCTCTGGATAGAAAAGTCATAGAAATTTGAGGGTGGGCTCGTATGACTCGGGTTAGCAAACTGTCAATCATCAACTTCTTCAACACTTCCTAGCCACGCCCTAGCAACCATTATGGAGCACCTTAGCAACCAAATACAAAGTGAAATATCTTCAGTTCTGAATGTCGTAGAGGTTCTGGTTGGTTTATATAGTTCATACTCACAAGGAGCCTTTGGAGTAACATCACTGTAGCAGTGAAGCCACTCCTTAGCAACCAAACAGAGTACCCTAGCAACCATTTAGCCAGACCTATATCTCTGCATCAGAAAGTCGTAGAGACATGGGGGTTGGGTCTACTTGACACTCAGCCTTTGGAGTAACATCACTGTAGCTGGGAAGCCACTCCTTAGCAACCAAACAGAGAACCCTAGCAACCATTTAGCCAGACCTATATCTCTGCTTCTGAGTGTCGTAGAGACATGGGGGTTGGGGGTATTTACCCATGCTAGCAAACAGGACTACCAACATGCTACATATGCTAGCAGTGAATAGCTACATGCTAATAGTGGTTAGCTAAGTGTTAAATTGTGCGAGGAATGCCATAGTAACTACCCAGAAGACATAACAACTACCTAGTAACATCATAGCAACCACCCCGGATACCCTAGCTACTGCCTAGCAACCACCCAAAATACCCTAGCAACTGCCTAGCAACCACCCCAGTTACCCTAGCAACCACCTAGCAACACCCTAGCAACCGCCCCAGATACCCTAGCAACTGCCTAGCAACCACCCAAAATACCCTAGTAACTGCCTAGCAACGCCCTAGCAACCACCCTGTTTACCCTAGCAACTGCCTAGCAACCACCCCAGTTACCCTAGCAACCACCTAGCAACACCCTAGCAACCGCCCAAGATACCCTAGCAACTGCCTAGCAACCACCCTGGTTCCCCTATCAACCACCTAGCAACACCCTAGCAACCACTCTGGTTACCCTAGCAACTGGCTAGCAACCACCCTGGTTACCCTAGCCACCACCTAGCAACACCCTAGCAACCACTTTGGTTACCCTAGCAACACCCTAGCAACCACCCTGGATACCCTAGCAACTGCCTAGCAACCACCTAGGAACACCCTAGCAACCAATCTGGTTACCCTAGCAACCACCTAGCAACACCCTAGCAACCAGACTGGATACCCTAGCAACTGCCTAGCAACCACCCCGGTTACCCTAGCAACCACCTAGCAACACCCTAACAACCACTCTGGTTGCCCTAGCAACCACCTAGCAACACCCTAGCAACCAACCCCGTTACCCTAGCAACTGCCTAGCAACACCCTAGCAACCACTCTGGATACCCTAGCAACCGCCTAGCAACACCCTAGCAACCACCCAGGATACCCTAGCAACTGCCTAGCAACCACCCCGGTTACCCTAGCAACCACCTAGCAACCATCCTGGTTACACTAGCAACAGCCTAGCAACACCCTAGCAACCACTCTGGTTACCCTAGCAACCACCCCGGATACCTTAGCAACCACTCTGGTCACCCTAGCGACCACCCCGGTTACCCTAGCAACCCCCTAGCAACCACTATGGTTACCCTAGCAACCACCTAGCAACACCTTAGCAACCACCCCGGATACCTAAGAAACTGCCTAGCAACGCCCTAGCAACCACCCAGAAGACCTTAGCAACCTGTTAATTTCTAGTTTCGTTACGTACTTTGTATTTAATGTTAAATTGTGCTACCAACATGCGAAATTAACGTTTCCGGTGCGACATTCTCAGCCAACTTCTAAAGTTTGTCTCGACGAACTTTATCCTCTCTAGTTAAGTTGGCTGAGAAGCAGCCAACTTACTGAAATGCTAATAAACTTATTTTTATTATTATTCTTCTGAGCACCTTTTTCTAAACGCATCTCGTCCTACAGCGTTAGTGCTACAGACCCCAAAATCAGAACAGGCCGCAGGCCTGTTCTGAATCGCGTTGCTATGTCTTTTCCAAGGGATCGGACCTACAGTTTTCCTAAAAATGGCGAAAAAAGCCCGAAAAAAAGTCCCATTGACTTTGCATTGCGGAATGTTCAGATATTTCAAACTCCAACTGTCTCCAAATTCAAATCTAAACACTGCAGCTGCTGAGAGTCAGTGCAGGGGCGGTTCTATAACTGTCTCTCATCCAATCAGAATCAGTGATGCTGCCATTCTACCTTATATGGCAAAGGACAGGAAACAGGAAGTGCTTGCACTTCCTGTTTCCTGCCTCATTCCCTTCATGTTTCAAGGTAACTTACATAGGAATTTTGTATTGAATGTAACTCTGCATCACAATATCATAGATTCAAGGGGGAGGGCTCTTTTTAATCAGGCAACCAATGAGTGTCTCATGATCACTTTGAAGCCACTCCCTAACAACCAAACAGAGTACCCTAGCAACCGTTTAGCCAGACCTATATCTCTGGATCCGAGCATCGTAGAGACATGGGGGTTGGGTCTATTGACTCATGCTAGCAAACAGGACTTCCAACATGCTACATATGCTAGCAGTGAATAGCTACATGCTAATAGTGGTTAGCTAAGTGTTAAATTGTGCTAGGAATGCCATAGTAACTACCCAGAAGACCTCACAACTGCCTAGTAACATCCTAGCAACCACCCTGGATACCCTAGCAACTGCCTAGCAACCACCCAAAATACCCTAGCAACGCCCTAGCAACCACCCTGTTTACCCTAGCAACTGCCTAGCAACCACCCAAAATACCCTAGCATCTGCCTAGCAACCACTCAGGATACCCTAGCAACCACCTAGCAACACCCTAGCAACCACCCCAGATACCCTAGCAACTGCCTAGCAACACCCTAGCAACCACCCAGGATACCCTAGCAACCACCTAGCAACACCCTAGCAACCACCCAAAATACCCTAGCAATCGCCCCGGTTACCTTAGCAACACCCTAGCAACCACTCTGATTACCCTAGCAACTCCTTAGCAACACCCTAGCAACCACCCAGGTTACCCTAGCAACCACCTAGAAACACCCTAGCAACCACACTGGTTACCCTAGCAACCACCTAGCAACACCCTAGCAACCACCCAAAATACCCTAGCAACCGCCTAGCAACCGCCCCGGTTACCTTAGCAACACCCTAGCAACCACTCTGGTTACCCTAGCAACCACCTAGCAACCACCCAAAATACCCTAGCAACCGCCTAGCAACCGCCCTGGTTACCTTAGCAACACCCTAGCAACCACTCTGGTTACCCTAGCAACTCCTTAGCAACACCCTAGCAACCACCCAGGTTACCCTAGCACCCGCCTAGCAACCACTCTGGTTACCCTAGCAACTCCTTAGCAACACCCTAGCAACCACCTAGCAACACCCTAGCAACCACTCCAGTTACCCTAGCAACTGCCTAGCAACACCTTAGCAACCACTCTGGTTACCCTAGCAACCACTCCAGTTACCCTAAATTAACGTTAATTAGCTAAATTAACGTTTCCGGTGCGACGTTCTCAGCCAACTTCTAAAGTTTGTCTCGACGAACTTTATCCTCTCTAGTTATTATTAATCTTCTGAGACCCTTTTTCTGACTCTAACTCGACCTACAGCTTTAGTGCTACAGGCCCCAAAATCAGAACAGGCCGCAGGCCTGTTCTGACCAAGTGTGCTATATCTTTTCTAAGGGATCGGGGGTACGATGTTCGCCCCAGGGGCGAAAAAGCAGCCGAAAAAACGCATTGACTTAACATTGTGACAAACTTTGACGATTAATAACTCAGAGTGAGGATATTGTAGAAACATGTGAATCACGACATTTGAAGAGGGTGACAGCCTCTGTAAAATCATACCACACAATGGGGTGAAAGTTGTACCCCTGGGGTGCTAGAGCTGCCCAAATTTGCCCCATAGAGATGAATGGGGAAGGCCGTCCCATGAAACAGCATCTACTATGGCAAATTGCATAGGGATTTTGAATTGAACATAGCTCTGCATCACAGAGTCACAGAGACAAGGGGGAGGGCTCATTTTACTCAGGCGACCAATGAGTGTCTCAGGATCACAGTGAAGCTATTAAGCCACGCCCTAGCAACCATTTAGAGCACCTTAGCAACCAATCCCATAGACTCCCATTCAAATAGATCGACTTCTATCTCTGGATAGAAAAGTCATAGAAATTTGAGGGCGGGCTCGTATGACTCTGGGCAGCAAACTGCCAATCACCAACGTCTTCAACACTTCCTAGCCACGCCCTAGCAACCATTATCGAGCACCTTAGCAACCAAATGCAAAGCGAGATATCTTCAGTTCTGAATGTCGTAGAGGTGTTGTGGTTGGTTTATATCATTCATACTGACAAGCAGCCTTTGGAGTAATATCATTGGCAGCTACCAAGCCACTCCTTAGCAACCAAACAGAGTACCCTAGCAACCATTTAGTAAGACATATATCTCTGCATCAGAAAGTCTTAGAGACATGGAGGTTGGGTCTATGTGACAATCAGCCTTTGGAGTAACATCGCCAGCAGATGCCAAGACTCTCCATAGCAACCAAACAAAGTCCCCTAGCAACCATTTAGCCAGACCTATATCTCTGGATCTGAGCGTCGTACAGACATGGGGTTTGGCTCTATTGACTCATGCTAGCAAACTGGACTGTCAATATGCTACACATGCTAGCAGTGAATAGCTACATGCTAATAATGATTAGCTAAGTGTTAAATTGTGCTAGGAATGCCATAGTAACTACCCAGAAGACCTCACAACTACCTAGTAACATCATAGCAACCACCCCGGATACCCTAGCTACTGCCTAGCAACCACCCAAAATACCCTAGCAACACCCTAGCAACCACCCAGGATACCCTAGCAACACCCTAGTAACCACCCTGGATACCCTAGCAACTGCCTAGCAACCACCCCGGTTACCCTAGCAACCACCTAGCAACACCCTAGCAACCACTCTGGTTACCCTAGCAACTGCCTAGCAACCACCGAAAATACCCTAGCAACTGCCTAGCAACGCCCTAGCAACCACCCTGTTTACCCTAGCAACTGCCTAGCAACCACCCAAAATACCCTAGTAACATCCTAGCAACCACCCTGGATACCCTAGCAACTGCCTAGCAACCACCCTGGATACCCTAGCAACTGCCTAGCAACCACCCCAGTTACCCTAGCAACCACCTAGCAACACCCTAGCAACCGCCCCAGATACCCTAGCAACTGCCTAGCAACCACCCAAAATACCCTAGCAACTGCCTAGCAACGCCTTAGCAACCACCCTGTTTACCCTAGCAACCGCCTAACAACACCCTAGCAACCACCCAAAATACCCTAGCAACCACCTAGCAACGGCCCCGGTTACCCTAGCAACACCCTAGCAACCACTACAGTTACCCTAGCAACCGCCTAGCAACACCCTAGCAACCACTCTGGTTACCCTAGCAACCACCTAGCAACACCATAGCTACCACCCCGGATACCTAAGAAACTGCCTAGCAACGCCCTAGCAACCACCCAGAAGACCTTAGCAACCTGTTAATTTCTGGTTTCGTAACGTACTTTGTATTTAATGTTAAATTCTGCTACAAACATGCGAAATTAACGTTTCCGGTGCGACGTTCTCAGCCAACTTCTAAAGTTTGTCTCGACGAACTTTATCCTCTCTAGTTATTATTATTCTTCTGTACAAAAATTTACACGCTATCTCCTAAAAATGGCGAAAAAAGCCCGAAAAAAAGTCCCATTGACTTTGCATTGCGGAATGTTCAGATTTTTCAAACTCCAACTGTCACAAAATTCAAATCTAAACACTGCAGCTGCTGAGAGTCAGTGAAGGGGCGGTTCTATCAACTGTTTCTCATCCAATCAGAATCAGTGATGCTGCCATTCTACCTAATATGGCAAAGGACAGGAAACAGGAAGTGCTTGCACTTCCTGTTTCCTGTTTCATTCCCTTCATGTTTCAAGGTAACTTGCATAGGGATTTTGCATTGAACATAACTCTGCATCACAGTATTGTACACTCATGGGGGAGGGCTCTTTTTAATCAGGCAACCAATGAGTGTCTCATGATGACTATGAAGCCACTCCCTAACAACCAAACGATTACCCTAGCAACCATTTAGCCAGACCTATATCTCTGCTTCTGAGTGTCGTAGAGACATGGGGGTTGGGTCTATTGACTCATGCTAGCAAACAGGACTTCCAACATGCTACATATGCTAGCAGTGAATAGCTACATGCTAATAGTGGTTAGCTAAGTGTTAAATTGTGCTAGGAATGCCATAGTAACTACCCAGAAGACATCACAACTACCTAGTAACATCCTAGCAACCACCCTGGATACCCTAGCAACTGCCTAGCAACCACCCCAGTTACCCTAGCAACCACCTAGCAACGCCCTGGCAACCACCCTGTTTACCCTAGCAACTGCCTAGCAACCACCCAAAATACCCTAGCAATTGCCTAGCAACCACTCAGGAAACCCTAGCAACCACCCCAGTTACCCTAGCAACCGCCTAGCAACCACTCTGGTTACCCTAGCAACTGCCTAGCAACCACCCAAAATACCCTAGCAACTGCCTAGCAACCGCCTAGCAACCACTCTGGTTACCATAGCAACCACCTAGCAACACCCTAGCAACCACCCAAAATACCCTAGCAACACCCTAGCAACCACACAAAATACCCTAGCAACCGCCTAGCAACCACTCTGGTTACCCTAGCAACCACCTAGCAACCACCCAGGTTACCCTAGCAACCACCTAGCAACCACTCTGGTTACCCTAGCAACTCCTTAGCAACACCCTAGCAACCACCCAGGTTACCCTAGCAACCACCTAGCAACACCCTAGCAACCACTCCAGATACCCTAGCAACCGCCTATCAACACCCTAGCAACCACTCCAGTTACCCTAGCAACCGCCTAGCAACACCCTAGCAACCACTCTGGTTACCCTAGCAACCACCTAGCAACACCCTAGCAACCACTCTGGTTACCTTTGCAACCACCCCGGATACCTAAGAAACTGCCTAGCAACGCCCTAGCAACCACCCAGAAGACCTTAGCAACCTGTTAATTTCTGGTTTCGTAACGTACTTTGTATTTAATGTTAAATATTGCTACCAACATGCGAAATTAACGTTTCCGGTGCGACGTTCTCAGCCAACTTCTAAAGTTTGTCTCGACGAACTTTATCCTCTCTAGTTATTAAGTTGGCTGAGAAGCAGCCAACATATTGAAATGCTAATAAACTTATTATTATTATTATTCTTCTGTACAAAAATTTACACACTATCTCCTCCAACAGCTTTAGTGCTACAGGACCCAAAATCAGAACAGGCCAAAGGCCTGTTCTGACTCGAGTTGCTATATCTTTTCTAAGGAATCGGACCTACGGTTTTCCTAAAAATGGCGAAAAAAGCCCGAAAAAAAGTCCCATTGACTTTGCATTGCGGAATGTTCAGATATTTCAAACTCCAACTGTCTCCAAATTTAAATCTAAACACTGCAGCTGCTGAGAGTCAGTGCAGAGGTGGTTCTATAACTGTCTCTCATCCAATCAGAATCAGTGATGATGCCATTCTACCTTATATGGCAAATGACAGGAAACAGGAAGTGCTTGCACTTCCTGTTTCCTGTTTCATTCCCTTCATGTTTCAAGGTAACTTGCATAGGGATTTTGCATTGAACATAACTCTGCATCACAGTATTGTACACTCATGGGGGAGGGCTCTTTTTAATCAGGCAACCAATGAGTGTCTCATGATGACTATGAAGCCACTCCCTAACAACCAAACGATTACCCTAGCAACTATTTAGCCAGACCTATATCTCTGCTTCTGAGTGTCGTAGAGACATGGGGGTTGGCTCTATTGACTCATGCTAGCAAACAGGACTTCCAACATGCTACATATGCTAGCAGTGAATAGCTACATGCTAATAGTGGTTAGCTAAGTGTTAAATTGTGCTAGGAATGCCATAGTAACTACCCAGAAGACCTCACAACTACCTAGTAACATCCTAGCAACCACCCTGGATACCCTAGCAACTGCCTAGCAACCACCCTGGATACCCTAGCAACTGCCTAGCAACCACCCCAGTTACCCTAGCAACCACCTAGCAACACCCTAGCAACCGCCCCAGATACCCTAGCAACTGCCTAGCAACCACTCTGGTTACCCTAGCAACCACCTAGCAACACCCTAGCAAACTTCCCAGATACCCTAGCAACTGCCTAGCAACCACCCAAAATACCCTAGCAACTGCCTAGCAACGCCCTAGCAACCACCCTGTTTACCCTAGCAACTGCCTAGCAACCAACCTGAATACCCTAGCAACAGCCTAGCAACCACCCAGGATACCCTAGCAACCACCTAGCAACACCCTAGCAACCACCCTGGTTACCCTAGCAACCGCCTAGCAACACCCTAGCAACCACCTAGGATACCCTAGCAACTGCCTAGCAACCATCCAAAATACCCTAGCAACTGCCTAGCAACGCCCTAGCAACCACCTAGCAACACCCTAGCAACCACCCTGGTTACCCTAGCAACCGCCTAGCAACCACCTAGGATACCCTAGCAACC
Organism: Rhodeus uyekii; assembly: GCA_037043235.1. Taxonomy (NCBI): domain Eukaryota; kingdom Metazoa; phylum Chordata; class Actinopteri; order Cypriniformes; family Acheilognathidae; genus Rhodeus; species Rhodeus uyekii. The sequence continues at coordinate 279,821 of JAWRVZ010000227.1, forward strand.
GCCTAGCAACCACTCTGATTACCCTAGCAACATCCTAGCAACCACTCTAATTACCCTGGCAACTCCTTAGCAACACCCTAGCAACCACCCAGGTTACCCTACCAACCACCTAGCAACACCCTAGCAACCACTCTGGTTACCCTAGCAACCACTCTGGTTACCCTAGCAACCACCTAGCAACACCTTAGCAACCACCCTGGATACCTAAGAAACTGCCTAGCAACCACCCAGAAGACCGTAGCAACCACCTAGCAACACCCTAGCAACCACTCTAGTTACCCTAGCAACCGCCTAACAACACCCTAGCAACCACTCTGGTTACCCTAGCAACCGCCTAGCAACCACTCTGGTTACCCTAGCAACCACCTAGCAACACCCTAGCAACCACTCCAGTTACCCTAGCAACCGCCTAGCAACACCCTAGCAACCACTCTGGTTACCCTAGCAACCACCTAGCAACCACCTAGAACACCTTAGCAACCTGTTAATTTCTGGTTTCGTAACGTATTTTGTAGTTAATGTTAAATTGTGCTACCAACATGCGAAATTAACGTTTCCGGTGCGACCTTCTCAGCCAACTTCTAAAGTTTGTCTCGACGAACTTTATCCTCTCTAGTTATTATTATTCTTCTGTACAAAAATTTACACGCTATCTCCTCCAACAGCTTTAGTGCTACAGGACCCAAAATCAGAACAGGCCGCAGGCCTGTTCTGACTCGAGTTGCTATATCTTTTCTAAGGGATCAGACCTACGGTTTTCCTAAAAATGGCAAAAAACGCCCGAAAAAAAGTCCCATTGACTTTGCATTGCGGAATGTTCAGATTTTTCAAACTCCAACTGTCACAAAATTCAAATCTAAACACTGCAGCTGCTGAGAGTCAGTGAAGGGGCGGTTCTATCAACTGTTTCTCATCCAATCAGAATCAGTGATGCTGCCATTCTACCTAATATGGCAAAGGACAGGAAACAGGAAGTGCTTGCACTTCCTGTTTCCTGTTTCATTCCCTTCATGTTTCAAGGTAACTTGCATAGGGATTTTGCATTGAACATAACTCTGCATCACAGTATTGTACACTCATGGGGGAGGGCTCTTTTTAATCAGGCAACCAATGAGTGTCTCATGATGACTATGAAGCCACTCCCTAACAACCAAACGATTACCCTAGCAACTATTTAGCCAGACCTATATCTCTGCTTCTGAGTGTCGTAGAGACATGGGGGTTGGCTCTATTGACTCATGCTAGCAAACAGGACTTCCAACATGCTACATATGCTAGCAGTGAATAGCTACATGCTAATAGTGGTTAGCTAAGTGTTAAATTGTGCTAGGAATGCCATAGTAACTACCCAGAAGACCTCACAACTACCTAGTAACATCCTAGCAACCACCCTGGATACCCTAGCAACTGCCTAGCAACCACCCTGGATACCCTAGCAACTGCCTAGCAACCACCCCAGTTACCCTAGCAACCACCTAGCAACACCCTAGCAACCGCCCCAGATACCCTAGCAACTGCCTAGCAACCACTCTGGTTACCCTAGCAACCACCTAGCAACACCCTAGCAAACTTCCCAGATACCCTAGCAACTGCCTAGCAACCACCCAAAATACCCTAGCAACTGCCTAGCAACGCCCTAGCAACCACCCTGTTTACCCTAGCAACTGCCTAGCAACCAACCTGAATACCCTAGCAACAGCCTAGCAACCACCCAGGATACCCTAGCAACCACCTAGCAACACCCTAGCAACCACCCTGGTTACCCTAGCAACCGCCTAGCAACACCCTAGCAACCACCTAGGATACCCTAGCAACTGCCTAGCAACCATCCAAAATACCCTAGCAACTGCCTAGCAACGCCCTAGCAACCACCTAGCAACACCCTAGCAACCACCCTGGTTACCCTAGCAACCGCCTAGCAACCACCTAGGATACCCTAGCAACCGCCTAGCAACCACTCTGATTACCCTAGCAACATCCTAGCAACCACTCTAATTACCCTGGCAACTCCTTAGCAACACCCTAGCAACCACCCAGGTTACCCTACCAACCACCTAGCAACACCCTAGCAACCACTCTGGTTACCCTAGCAACCACTCTGGTTACCCTAGCAACCACCTAGCAACACCTTAGCAACCACCCTGGATACCTAAGAAACTGCCTAGCAACCACCCAGAAGACCGTAGCAACCACCTAGCAACACCCTAGCAACCACTCTAGTTACCCTAGCAACCGCCTAACAACACCCTAGCAACCACTCTGGTTACCCTAGCAACCGCCTAGCAACCACTCTGGTTACCCTAGCAACCACCTAGCAACACCCTAGCAACCACTCCAGTTACCCTAGCAACCGCCTAGCAACACCCTAGCAACCACTCTGGTTACCCTAGCAACCACCTAGCAACCACCTAGAACACCTTAGCAACCTGTTAATTTCTGGTTTCGTAACGTATTTTGTAGTTAATGTTAAATTGTGCTACCAACATGCGAAATTAACGTTTCCGGTGCGACCTTCTCAGCCAACTTCTAAAGTTTGTCTCGACGAACTTTATCCTCTCTAGTTATTATTATTCTTCTGTACAAAAATTTACACGCTATCTCCTCCAACAGCTTTAGTGCTACAGGACCCAAAATCAGAACAGGCCGCAGGCCTGTTCTGACTCGAGTTGCTATATCTTTTCTAAGGAATTGGACCTACGGTTTTCCTAAAAATGGGGAAAAAAAGCCAGAAAAAAAGTCCCATTGACTTTGCATTGCGGAATGTTCAGATATTTCAAACTCCAACTGTCTTCAAATTCAAATCTAAACACTGCAGCTGCTGAGAGTCAGTGAAGGGGCGGTTCTATCAACTGTTTCTCATCCAATCAGAATCAGTGATGCTGCCATTCTACCTAATATGGCAAAGGACAGGAAACAGGAAGTGCTTGCACTTCCTGTTTCCTGTTTCATTCCCTTCATGTTTCATGGTAACTTGCATAGGGATTTTGCATTGAACATAACTCTGCATCACAGTATTGTACACTCATGGGGGAGGGCTCTTTTTAATCAGGCAACCAATGAGTGTCTCATGATGACTATGAAGCCACTCCCTAACAACCAAACGATTACCCTAGCAACCATTTAGCCAGATCTACATCTCTGCTTCTGAGTGTCGTAGAGACATGGGGGTTGGGTCTATTGACTCATGCTAGCAAACAGGACTTCCAACATGCTACACATGCTAGCAGTGAATAGCTACATGCTAATAGTGGTTAGCTAAGTGTTAAATTGTGCTAGGAATGCCATAGTAACTACCCAGAAGACCTCACAACTACCTAGTAAAATCCTAGCAACCACCTTGGATACCCTAGCAACTGCCTAGCAACCACCCCAGTTACCCTAGCAACCACCTAGCAACACCCTAGCAACCGCCCCGGATACCCTAGCAACTGCCTAGCAACCACCCAAAATACCCTAGCAACTGCCTAGCAACCACCCAAAATACCCTAGCAACTGCCTAGCAACACCCTAGCAACCACCCAGGATACCCTAGCAACTGCCTAGCAACCACCCAAAATACCCTAGCAACTGCCTAGCAACACCCTAGCAACCGTCTAGCAACCACTCTGGTTACCCTAGCAACCACCTAGCAACACCCTAGCAACCACCCAAAATACCCTAGCAACCACCCTGGTTACCCTAGCAACACCGTAGCAACCACTCTGGTTACCATAGCAACTACCTAGTAACATCATAGCAACCACCCCGGATACCCTAGCAACTGCCTAGCAACCACCCCAGTTACCCTAGCAACACCCTAGCAACCACCCCAGATACCCTAGCAACTGCCTAGCAACCACCCAAAATACCCTAGCAACTGCCTAGCAACGCCCTAGCAACCACCCTGTTTGCCCTAGCAACTGCCTAGCAACCACCCAAAATACCCTAGCAACTGCCTAGCAACACCCTAGCAACCACTCCAGTTACCCTAGCAACCGCCTAGCAACACCCTAGCAACCACCTAGCAATACCCTAGCAACCACCCAGAACACCTTAGCAACCTGTTAATTTCTGGTTTCGTAGTTAATGTTAAATTGTGCTACCAACAAGCAAAATTAAAGGTTCCGGTACCACGTTCTCAGCCAACTTCTAAAGTTTGTCTCGACGAACTTTATCCTCTCTAGTTATTATTATTAAGTTGGCTTGAGAAAGCCAACTTAGTGATATTGTATCTAAACTTATTATTATTATTATTATTATTATTCTTCTTACCTAAAATTCTCAATGCATCTCCTCCTAGAGCTTTAAAGCTACAACCACTAAACTCTGCTCAGACTTCAGACCTGTTCTGACTTGAGTTGCTATCCCTTTTCAGACTGATCAGACTTATGATTTTTGATAAAACTGAAGATTAAAGTCATAAAATCTCCATAGACTTTCACTAATGAAGTGAAAACTGAATTTTAGATAGAGCGTCCACTCCATCTGTTGGTAACATCACAACATTACACCTGATATATAATACATTTCAATACAGTATGTGTGAACATGTCCATTCCAATGGGCATGCATTTTATTTTTTTAAATCCTGAAAAAAACTTGCAGGTCTACAATCGATTTTTTACTTTAATTAGTAAGTTAAATCTCTCTATTTTACATACATAATATCACAAAATTACACCCCTGTCAGTGAGAGCACTGAAGTTTGAACGAATCAGAGCGCTGCAATTCAAAGCCTCAAAGCTTTTCAAAGACGCCATTACTGCTGGAGAGAGAGATCATAATCTCCTAAAATAGATTTATGTGAGAGAGTTTATGATCAAACGGAAATTGTTTCCGATTATCAAGTAACCGCTGCAGCGTGTTTCCTTGAAGATTTATGCACTTATATGGCCAAATTCTGACTCTCATTCGTCTTTACTCGGCAAAGGAGTACATTACTATGGGGAAGGTAAGTGAAGTTTAAACGCGCGTCCTCCTGGACTCGCGCCAACGCATAACCGTCTAAGCACCTAAGTTTATTTATAGCGCTCATTTATGTACTTTATTGCCGAATTCTGACTCTCGCTCGTGTGTTCATGGGGAAGACACATGTAAAAAGGCTTCCCTGAGCAGCGCGCGCGCTGACTCTCTTCAAATGCAGCGTCTAACAGTCAAAGTTATTTATAACTAATTCTTGAGTATATAGTTACATTGTGTTAATTCTTTTATCTGCTTTTAACTAAAGTCTGACTCCTGTTCTCGAGTTCAAACGCGCTTCCTGAGCAGATTCGCTGATAGATCGATGTTTTGTGAACACTTAAACAATAAATGAAATAAGGTATTTAAAAGGATGCAAAAACGATGGCAGATCGATTCAAACTGTAAACTGCTTGAGATAAAAAAAAACTGCATTACTCTGCTGCATTACATGAGCAGGAATTATTTAAAAAATACTAATATTTAAGTTATTTTGTTTCCCATGGAGGAAGGCTTTATACAAATATTACATTGCGTTGATTCCTTTATCTGCTATAATTGCCGTGTTGAACTGAAGTCTGACATGGCAGATCGAGTCAATCTGAAAACTGTTTGAGATTAGAAAAAACTGCATTACTCTCCTCATTGTACTTTAGCAGCAGTGGCGTAGCCACGGGGGGGGCCTGGGTGGGCCTGGGCCCCCTCATTTACATGTGCGGCCCCCTCAGATTTTCAATTGTTTAAAACCGCGACTGTGAAAACTAAATTGAAAACATTTACAGCTGTACAAGACGATCGCAACGCACCCCCACAGTCAACAATAGCGCGCCGCATTTTACTCTATAACCAGTCTGGCTGAATGGTTAAGGCGATGGACTAACAATCCAATGCGGTTTTCATGCGCAGGTTCGAATCCAGCCAATTACGTTATGCTCAGGCCCCCTCATTTTAAGCTGGGCCCCCTCAAAAATAAAATTCTTTTAGTATATATAAAAGGCTACATATAGTGTAACTGTGGTGTAACTGCAGTCTCTTTTGAAAGTGATTAGCCTATACTAATAATGCTTAATTACAGCTTTAAAATAGAAATTAAACAAAGTATTTTTCGCATTAGTGAAAACTGACCGTTAAAAGCCAAGGATGTAATTAAACCGTAAACATTTTTTTAAACTAATTACAATTTTCCAACACTTTGGGGATCAAAAAGCATAATTATAACTTTTTTTTAAGTTTAAACTCTCAAAACTTTTTAAGCTAATTAACGATAAATCTTGCTAACAATATGCTAATTCAGCAAATTCTTGCCAGCAACATGCTTATTTATGTTAAATGTTGCTAATGACTTCAGAATTCATACTAAATCTTGCTAGCAACAAGATAATTAACATTAAATATTGCTAGCAAAATTGATCATCAATTGATTAAAGATTAAATTATGATCAAAGAACATAACGACACCTTAGTAACTGCCTAGAAACAACGCAAGGCAATAACTAACAAGAGTATATATGCTCAAGATCTAATTCTTTCCATCTATCCATCTGTAAACTTTCAAAACTTTTTAAGCTTTTACAAATAAATTTAACTTTCAGGCTAGGCTTTCTCAAGCCAACTGAAGTTTATATCATAAACTTCCTCTATCTAGTTATTATTATTATTCTTCTTACCTAAAATTCTCAGAGCATCTCCTCCTAGAGCTTTAAAGCTACAACCACTAAACTCTGCTCAGACTTCAGACCTGTTCTGACTTGAGTTGCTATCCCTTTTCAGACTGATCAGACTTATGATTTTTGATAAAACTGAAGATTAAAGTCATAAAATCTCCATAGACTTTCACTAATGAAGTGAAAACTGAATTTTAGATAGAGCGTCCACTCCATCTGTTGGTAACATCACAACATTACACCTGATATATAATACATTTCAATACAGTATGTGTGAACATGTCCATTCCAATGGGCATGCATTTTATTTTTTTAAATCCTGAAAAAAAAACTTGCAGGTCTACAATCGATTTTTTACTTTAATTAGTAAGTTAAATCTCTCTATTTTACATACATAATATCACAAAATTACACCCCTGTCAGTGAGAGCACTGACGTTTGAACGAATCAGAGCGCTGCAATTCAAAGCCTCAAAGCTTTTCAAAGACGCCATTACTGCTGGAGAGAGAGATCATAATCTCCTAAAATAGATTTATGTGAGAGAGTTTATGATCAAACGGAAATTGTTTCCGATTATCAAGTAACCGCTGCAGCGTGTTTGCTTGAAGATTTATGTACTTATATGGCCAAATTCTGACTCTCATTCGTGTTTACTCGGCAAAGGCTTTCGCCCGCTGAGTAGATTACTATGGGAACGGCAACTCTCAATGAAGTTCAAACGCGCGTCCTCGCGCACTCGCGTCAAAGCACTTAAGTTTATTTATAACTTATGCCTGAGTAAATATTACATTGCCTTGATTCCTTTATCTGCTATAATTGCCGTGTTGAACTGAAGTCTGACATGGCAGATCGATTCAATCTGAAAACTGCTTGAGATTAGAAAAAAACAGCATTACTATCCCCATTGTAATTGTGCAGGAATGATTTAAGAAATACTAATATTTAAGTTATTTTATTTCACATGAAGAAAGGCTTTATACACACACACACATACACATATACATATATATATATATATATATATATATATATATATATATATATATATATACACATACATATCTATCTATCTATCTATCTATACACACATTTATATAGTAAATAAATGTATAAAGGGCTCCATATACATGTAGTGTAACTGCAGTCTGTTTTGAAAGTGGCAAGACTATATTAATAATGCTTAATTACATCTTTAAAATAGAAATAAAACAAAGTATTATTCACATTAGTGAAAACTGACCGTTAAAAGCCAAGGATGTAATTAAACCGTAAACATTTTTATAAACTAATTGCAATTTTCCAACACTTTGGGGATCAAAAAGCATTGTTATTTATTTTTTGGTATTTCGTTACAACACCGATGATCCCTCTTGATGAAAAAACTCCATGTATGTACCCTAGATGCCAATTTGTGCACTAACCAAGTATTGCAACACTTCTGTAATCAATTAATAATTTACTCATGTTTATTACCAATGTAAATGTTGTTTATTTTAGATTTATATTTAATATTCATTATTATTCTTTGATATTTCAGACCACTCACTGTTCAGCTGAATCATCAATAACCTCCAGTCTCTGCGTCAACTGACTTTTGTGTTCTTTAAAACATTAAATCTCACTAGTGACTTGTTAAATAACATTCATTCTCGTCAGTGACATGTTAACTCATGTTAAATCTCACAAGCGACCTACGAATTAACAAATCTCACTAGCGACATGTTAGTTCACACTAAATGTCAATAGCGTCTTGTTAATTAACGTTAAATCTTGCTAGCAACATGCTAGATCACGCAAATTCTCACTAGTGACATGCTAGATCATGCTAAATCTTGATAGCAATTGTTATTGTTAATTAACAATAAATCTTGCTACCAATATGCTAATTCAGCGAATTCTTGCCAGCAACATGCTTATTTATGTTAAATGTTGCTAATGACTTCGGAACTCATACTAAATCTTGCTAGCAACAAGATAATTAACATTAAATCTTGCTAGCAAAATTGATCATCAATTGATTAAAGATTAAATTATGATCAAAGAACATAACGACACCTTAGTAACTGCCTAGAAACAACGCAAGGCAATAACTAACAAGTGTATATATGCTCAAGATCTAATTCTTTCCATCTATCTATCTGTAAACTTAAACAACTTTTTAAGCTTTTACAAATAAATTTAACTTTCAGGATAGGCTTTCTCAAGCCAACTGAAGTTTATATCATAAACTTCCTCTATCTAGTTATTATTATTCTTCTTACCTAAAATTCTCAGAGCATCTCCTCCTAGAGCTTTAAAGCTACAACCACTAAACTCTGCTCAGACTTCAGACCTGTTCTGACTTGAGTTGCTATCCCTTTTCAGACTGATCAGACTTATGATTTTTGATAAAACTGAAGATTAAAGTCATAAAATCTCCATAGACTTTCACTAATGAAGTGAAAACTGAATTTTAGATAGAGCGTCCACTCCATCTGTTGGTAACATCACAACATTACACCTGATATATAATACATTTCAATACAGTATGTGTGAACATGTCCATTCCAATGGGCATGCATTTTATTTTTTTAAATCCTGAAAAAAAAAACTTGCAGGTCTACAATCGATTTTTTACTTTAATTAGTAAGTTAAATCTCTCTATTTTACATACATAATATCACAAAATTACACCCCTGTCAGTGAGAGCACTGACGTTTGAACGAATCAGAGAGCTGCAATTCAAAGCCTCAAAGCTTTTCAAAGACGCCATTACTGCTGGAGAGAGAGATCATAATCTCCTAAAATAGATTTATGTGAGAGAGTTTATGATCAAACGGAAATTGTTTCCGATTATCAAGTAACCGCTACAGCGTGTTTGCTTGAAGATTTATGTACTTATATGGCCAAATTCTGACTCTCATTCGTGTTTACTCGGCAAAGGCTTTCGCCCGCTGAGTAGATTACTATGGGAACGGCAACTCTCAATGAAGTTCAAACGCGCGTCCTTTATCAAGTAACCGCTACAGCGTGTTTGCTTGAAGATTTATGTACTTATATGGCCAAATTCTGACTCTCATTCGTGTTTACTCGGCAAAGGCTTTCGCCCGCTGAGTAGATTACTATGGGAACGGCAACTCTCAATGAAGTTCAAACGCGCGTCCTCGCGCACTCGCGTCAAAGCACTTAAGTTTATTTATAACTTATGCCTGAGTAAATATTACATTGCCTTGATTCCTTTATCTGCTATAATTGCCGTGTTGAACTGAAGTCTGACATGGCAGATCGATTCAATCTGAAAACTGCTTGAGATTAGAAAAAAACAGCATTACTATCCCCATTGTAATTGTGCAGGAATGATTTAAGAAATACTAATATTTAAGTTATTTTATTTCACATGAAGAAAGGCTTTATACACACACACACACACACATATATATACATATAGTAAATAAATGTATAAAGGGCTCCATATACATGTAGTGTAACTGCAGTCTGTTTTGAAAGTGGCAAGACTATATTAATAATGCTTAATTACATCTTTAAAATAGAAATAAAACAAAGTATTATTCACATTAGTGAAAACTGACCGTTAAAAGCCAAGGATGTAATTAAACAGTAAACATTTTTATAAACTAACTGCAATTTTCCAACACTTTGGGGATCAAAAAGCATTGTTATTTATTTTTTGGTATTTCGTTAGAACACCGATGATCCCTCTTGATGAAAAAACTCCATGTATGTACCCTAGATGCCATTTTGTGCACTAACCAAGTATTGCAACACTTCTGTAATCAATTAATAATTTACTCATGTTTATTATCAATGTAAATGTTGTTTATTTTAGATTTATATTTAATATTCATTATTATTCTTTGATATTTCAGACCACTCACTGTTCAGCTGAATCATCAATAACCTCCAGTCTCTGCGTCAACTGACTTTTGTGTTCTTTAAAACATTAAATCTCACTAGTGACTTGTTAAATAACATTCATTCTCGTCAGTGACATGTTAACTCATGTTAAATCTCACAAGCGACCTACGAATTAACAAATCTCACTAGCGACATGTTAGTTCACACTAAATGTCAATAGTGTCTTGTTAATTAACGTTAAATCTTGCTAGCAACATGCTAGATCACGCAAATTCTCACTAGTGACATGCTAGATCATGCTAAATCTTGATAGCAACTTGTTAATTAACAATAAATCTTGCTACCAATATGCTAATTCAGCGAATTCTTGCCAGCAACATGCTTATTTATGTTAAATGTTGCTAATGACTTCGGAACTCATACTAAATCTTGCTAGCAACAAGATAATTAACATTAAATCTTGCTAGCAAAATTTATCATCAATTGATTAAAGATTAAATTATGATCAAAGAACATAACGACACCTTAGTAACTGCCTAGAAACAACGCAAGGCAATAACTAACAAGTGTATATATGCTCAAGATCTAATTCTTTCCATCTATCTATCTGTAAACTTAAACAACTTTTTAAGCTTTTACAAATAAATTTAACTTTCAGGATAGGCTTTCTCAAGCCAACTGAAGTTTATATCATAAACTTCCTCTATCTAGTTGAGTATTATTATAACAGAAAGCTTAGACCCATCAGGCAGTGAAACTCCAAGAGCTGATGTTTTTCTTATTTTGCCAGTGGAGATTTTGTTGTGTGCTTGTTAGTGCCTGTGTATGAAGAGAAGATATATCATGTACTGAAGGGGGCAATGTTGGCATTGTTATTGCCCTTTTAGATCAAAAACATCATTAAGGGTGCATGTCTCTTGACATTCTGTGTAGACTTTTTGTTCCTGCCGGAGGATCAATAGATTTCCAGTGCCAAGGAACATAAAGAGTGGCGATTTCTGCCTATTGTAAAAGCAGCAGAACAGCTGTTGGTAAATATCATTACAATATTGCATGTTTTATTGCCGGCTTAATGGTGACATATTTGATGCTACGCTCAGATGGCATTAACATTTAGAATGATCAATAGAACTTATGGTTGCAGATTTTATTAGAAGCACTTCCCTGTGATGAGTAGACTGGCCACTCCGAACATGAGCCAGAAAAATAGAATTGGGCATATTAAGCATTCTTCTTAGTATAATTCTGAATGTACAGCGATGTTTGCCCCCATCTTGATTATTTTTTTGCATGTTTGTCACACTAAAATTTTTCAGATTATCAAACAAATTTAATTGTTACTCAAAGATAACAAGTAAACACAAAATGCAGGTTTTAATGGTAAATTAATGCTAAATGAAGGTGGTTCTTATTAAGGGAAAACAAAATTCAAACCTACATGGCCCTGTGGGAAAAAGTGTCCCACCTGAGTGTTTATCACACCTGAGTTCAATTTCTCTAGCCACATCCAGACCTGATTACTGCCACACCAGTTTTCAATCAAGAAATCACTTAAATATGACTTACCTGACAAAGTGAAGTAGACCACAAGAAGTTCAAAAGCTAGACATCATGCCAAGATCCAAAGAAATTTAGGAACAAATGAGAAAGCAATTGAGATCTAACAATCTAAAAAAGGTTATAAAGCAATTTCTAAACCTTCGGAATTCCAGCGAACCACAGTGAGAGCCATTATCCACAAATAGCGAAAACATGGAACAGTGCTGAACCTTCCTAAGAGTGCCCAGCTGACAAAAATGACCCCAAAAGCGCAGCAACACTCATCCAATAGGTCACAAAAGACCCCACAACAACATACAAAGAACTGCAGGCCTCACTTGCATCAGTTAAGGTCAGTGTTCATAACTCTACCATAAGAAAGAGACTGGGCAAAAATGGCCTGCATGGAAGAGTTCCAAGACGAAAACCACTGATGAGCAAAAACAACATTAAGGCTTGTCTCATTTTTGCTAGAAAACATCTTAAGGATCCCCAAGATTTTTCGGAAAATACTCTATGAACTGACAAGACAAAAGTTGAACTGAAGCTGTGTGTCCCATTACATAAAAGTAAAAAGTAACACCACATTTTAGAAAAAAACATCATACCAACAGTAAAATATGGTGGTGGTAGTGTGATGGACTAGGGCCGTTTTGCTGCTTTGAAGACTTGCTATGACAAATGGAACCATGAATTCGGCTGTCTATCAAATAATTCTGAAGGAGAATGTCTGGCTCTCTGTTTGTGACTTCAAGCTTAAGCAAACTTGGGTTCTGCAGCAGGACATTGATACAAAACACTCCAGTAAGTCCATTTCTGAATGGCTGAAGAAAAACAAAATGAAGAATTTAAAGTCCTGACCTGAATCCTATTAAGATGCTGTGGCATGACCTTAAAAAGCCAGTTCATTTTACACTTACATTTATGCATTTGGCAGACGCTTTTATCCAAAGCGACTTACATTGCGTTCAAGAAAGACATTGAATCACTTATTGCTTTCACTGGGATCAAACCCATGACCTTGGGCACCAATGCTCTACTGATTGAGCTACAGGAAAGCTGTACCAACAATTCTGCAAAGATGAGTGGGCCAAAATTCCTCCACAACACTGTGCAATACTCATTTCAGTTGTTGCTGCTAAGGGTGGCCAAACCAGTTATTAGGTTTAGGGGGCAAACACTTTTTCACACAGGGCCATGTAGGTTTGGATTTTGTTTTCCCTTAATAATAACAACAAAATAAAAACAGCATTTTGTGTTTACTTATGTTATCTTTTTTAATTAATTTGATGATCTTAAACGTAAAAAAAAAAGAAAGAAAAAATAAATCAGGAAGAGAACATTTTCTCACACCAATGTAGGTTTACATAGGCTACTGACCAAAGCTCAAAAATAAGGAAAGATGGACAGAAAATAAAAGATTGCATTTTGTGCACGGTTTAAGATTTGGAAAGAAAAGAACCAAGCCTTTGAGATGCAAAAACCAGAAGAATACTTCTCCTGTCAGATCTAAATTGCTAATGCACACCGTATGGGAGCTGAAAATCCCTTTCAAGGATGGGAGTCTTAAAGACACAAACCTGATAGCTGCTCACTTGATCAAAGCTTGGCCATGCCATGTTTTTCCCGCTGAGGAGCTGCACAGATGCTTAGCAACATGCATATTCTGAGACACATTTTCAGGTTGTGCGAGTCTGACAGTACAATTGCCAAATATCAGCGACAAAATGAATGAACAGCCACTAATTGGCCCTTCCAAAAACTAATTTTCTTTAAAATGATTCCAACAACTTATTTGAGAGGTTGTATTGCAAGGCAAAATCTAAATTTAACTTCCGGTATATATAAGGCTTTACAAACTCATGCTGAACCTCTTATAGCACTGCAACCCATGCAGTTTCTTAATGAATTTGGATTGATGTCTACTACACGTTGTCTTCTTTTTCAGTACGTAATAATCCTTATTAGATGGATCTTTTTGTCTATTTGGGAAAGAATGTGTTACGATGGTAAATGCAGCCTAAGCTAATTCCTCTGATGCACAAATACCCGATACAGTAGAAATCAAAGTGAGTGAATCATATAATTGTGTTTTAGATAAATACAAGCCAGCCAAGGCCAACTCCTACATTCGGCCCACAGTGTTCTGTGATGAGATTCTCCATTTCACAAAAGCATTCCAGCACAATAGCACTGGAAGAAAAGAACTGTCCCTTTCATGAGTGCTGCCAGTGAGTTTACACGCTCCACTTGTTTTTCTCTAGTGTTTCAGCTAATTCGCCAGAGTTGCCCACTCACCCTCTGCAAAGAACACACATACACATAATCCAAGGCCACATGAAGCCTGATAAACATTCTCACTAACTTATTACTCACTGAGAACCCGTCACAAGGGAGGAAGTGAACAGGTGTCCGATCTTTTCAGAAAGACTATGGGGATAATGACAACACGTTCTCATTAACACATAGTTTTTCTGTAAATTCTTCCACACATATGCAACAAAGCAAAGTAAGCTGAAGTTCAGAATTCAGAGAATACCTGGACGAATAAAAGCCATTAGATATTTAGAAGTACACATTTTTAATTAATGAGGGCTATGTATTGTAAAAAGTTTAATTCTTAAAACAGTATAACATTCTACACTTAAATTCTCACACTCTTTCTGGAACAAAATATGCGGTGCTTGTCATGAGAGCCAGCAGCACTGGTCCGAAAGATGTCCCACGAGCTGGAGGTTCCGCCAGAGCCTTGTAGTTTCCATATTTTCATGAAGGCATTTCACATGAGAACTTAAAGCACTAATTGGCCCACAGAGTATCAGTATTGTTAGTTCTACCGGACTTCCAATATCCAGACCTGCCACACCAATGGTTAATCACCAGTGAGTCCCACACCTGACTTAACAGACAGAAGCTGTTACCAGTCAGAGGTGCCTTGAGCCACAGTTCACCCCATTGAGAGACTCTACCTGGGTTCAAGTGAAGATAGTCTACTATAGTACAGCAGAAGCATGTAGGTCAGAAAAAACTACATTTCTCCACCAGTATTAAAGACAGTACATTAAAACTGACACTTCATTTGACAAGATCACTACGTTACATCCAAGGTTGTACTGATATGATGACATATCACAGTATGAAAACGTAAAATGATCATACCTTGCACATTTGCTCAAAAAAGCCGCTCTATAAATATATAATCTGCTTTTTCAGTGTTTGTGTGAACAAGCTACTTGATTCCGTCTACTACATACTCAAGTACTTATGAAGCTCATGATGCTTTCAGCATCTTCCGTTGCATGAGAACATGAATACGAGCTGCTTAGAGAAAATGTTTATGAGCATTTCATGTGAGAAAAATCATTGCCAAATACACTCTGAAACTTGTAAGTCTACAACCTGATGAAAAAAAAGATATCGAAGACTGTGCTATTGTACTGAACGTACTTCTCATAATAATAATACTAACAATAACAACAACAAGGACAACAATTTATTTAAACATTAAGGAATTTTTATTTTATTAAACCTCTGTTGTGCAACACTTTTCCCAAAAACATTTTCTTTTCATTTTAAAACATTGTTAGTTGTTAGTTTTTATGCATTTAATTGATAATTGAACCATTTCATCATACATTTGTATTAAATCTTAAAAGGAAAAATTCAATTTATGAATAAAATACATTGCACAGGACTCGTATTAATTATAAAAAAAATACGTTGTTAATCTAATCCATATTCAATTATAAAATGTAATTATACATGTTTTTGATTATTGAATAAACAAAAACAATGTGTTTTTTTACAAAAAAAACATACCTATTTTCTGATAATAATAATTGTATACCATGACATTTTCTGAGACTTTTATCCTGTGAAAATCTCATATCGTTACAACCCTTGTTGAATAAGTGAAATCAGCCTGATGGCTTCCACAAAAATCAAGCAGAAAAAGCTGTTATCACTATTGACAGTAAACAGAAACTTGGGCAATAAAGCTCCATTTGTCTTCGATCACGTCTTCAAATGATACCTCAGCTATGCTCAAACTCCAAAGGGGTTTAGGAAAGACAACTATTTCAAGAATTACAGTTTTCCTGTTTTGGACTGAAAATACAATTATACAAAATGAAAAAAAGCTAATTAAGAATTATATTTAAAAAAAATGGTTTAATGTTTTCAATTTTCAGCCAACTGCACTCAGAATTTTCGGTTTTGGTCCAGAACCGCTTCATTCCAGTGCATCCCTAATCAATATCAATATCCCAATATCATACAGAACATTTTTGGACACTCCCATCAGGATATACAGCCACAAAATAAAGCATGCTCACATGCTTGTGGAATTCAGTGCAAATCATTGGCAAAGGATCCTCCCTGAGGATCAGTCACTGCAGGCCCTGCAAACTATGTTGTCACAAAATCAAAGGTTCCTCAAATGTCACTGGTTTTTGCACTCCCTGTCTGTCAATTCAATTTTAATACACATCTGACTCATCTCAATAAGAGAGACAAAGACGTTCTATGGTGTGCTCTCGTGCGACAGATTGCACTGCTGTACACTAAATATAAAAGAGGCACCTTACATCATGACTAAGACCCAGAACTATTTCAAAACACCATTCTGCTAAACATGATATTGATGGAGTCTTTTGTTCTACATTGAGGGGAAAAAAAGGACTTAAACTAAAGAAATGATATGATGAAAATTGATGTGTGTGGGGGTTTGGTATTATTATTCTATCAAGTGACTTTTTTTTTTATTTAATTTCTCCCTGAAATCAATTATACAAATTAAAAAAACATCACTGAAATGAATTTAATCGAGCCTTAAAATACCTTGAATGTTACTACACGGTGCACATCATTTGCCAACTGTAGCATCACTTAGATCTTTTATAGAAATAAAAATAATTTAGTTCATTTAGAGAACAGACACTACAGTTAAAAACAATTCAGTGTGAGCTGAACAAGTCACAGCACAGATCAGCAGCAGGAGTCAGATATCATGTATGTGAGAGGAACTGACTAACAAGATAATTGCGGAAGATTTAGTTTCAAAGCTAAATGTAAAAGCGCCTATTAGACAAATTTTGGATTAAAAATCTGTTTGTAATGAATAATGAACCCACCATTCTATGAATAGCTGCCCCTGAACTGCCACTAATGTGAAATGGAAAGTAAAACGTGGCACGTGGGCATTCATAAGCAATTTTAAACCAAAAATCCTCCCAGTGATACCAGTATTACTAGTGTTGTCATACGTTGATTAACTGGTGGGAAAATGTCAGATCCCTAGTGTAAGCAGATTAGTCTCCACCTCCACTCAATCAAACCACCTGATCCACTCGGTCAACTGAAGTAAATGCTACACAATGGAAATATGATTAATGAAATGAATACATGCTGGAAACAGATTCAGAAGAATCAGAAAAGTGAATTATACAAGGTTGTCTAAGTCAATGTATTAGAAGGGTCATGCGGTTTATGTATCGCTCTATGCAACTAAAAACGATCAACTAAAATGATTACTTTTTAGCTTAACTACATTATCAAACAACTAATAATGTGTTGCTAAACTATGTTCCCATTCGCCATCTCAGAGTCAGACAGCTGCCTTTTAAAAAAATCAACAAGCGAGAGGCCGAAAGCCATTCATTCTTTAAGGACTGAGAGCGTTTACATGAACATTCTTAACCTGATTATGCTTAATCAACTGACAATGCACGTGATCATAAAGACGTGTTAATCCGTTTTCCTTAATTGGAGTACCAGATACTTAGGTGGTAAAACGCGAGAATCAAATGCGAATATTAGAGACAGTGGAAAGGCATAGAGTTGTATTTAAATAAAAGCATAATTCATAGGAAAGTATTCACAATTTGTGCATTGTTGATCAATCATCCTTTTATCAGTAATGCATTTACTCCCTTGTTTTGATAATTCCTTGGCCTGTGTATATTGTAATCATTATGATCATAACTTGTAATAATTGCTTTCAAAGAGATCATTGTTTCTGTCTAAATTAATACATGATGTTATTGAACTCCATGATTTGGATCATCTTAGAACGTACATTTCTGAACATTTGCAGTCACCTCTGATAACAGATTACTGTAAATTGTAGTGTAAAAACATGCATTTTATGTAAAGCTGGTTTGATTGAAACGACATGTATTGTGAAAAGCACTATAGAAATAATTGTGTTTCCAGATGCCATTCACCAAAACAGATTGGAACAGTTGCAAAATAAGGACTCAAATTGAAAACAGCCGATTAATAGCCAATTTTGTCCCCATCACTGAATTAAAATTATTTTCTTTAAAATGGAAAAAGGAAAAAAAAAAAAAAAAAAAAAAAAAATTCCAGCAGAGAATAAATGTAACAACTACACATACATTCTCAATCTAAATCTCACATCTTACTCTAACTTCCTACTTTTATGCGGGGCTTTAAATTACATATTCCTCGCACTCTTACACCCTCACCCATTGCCATGATTGGTTTTCAATGTCTGATTCATTGTCTGATCCAAAAATAAAATAAATCCCAGACTGACAGTGGCAAATGGAAGGAGAAAAAAAGAAACAACTGAACTTAAAAAAAAAGAGTGATTTAACGCTTGAATCCAAACTCAAACCCTAGAAGCGGAGCAGGTGTGAAAACACCTTTAGATTAAAAAGGCTTTTCAAAATGCAATAAAGATGTCCTGTATGTTTTTCTATATTTCATTACACAATGTTTTGGTACATGATAACACGCTGAAATATACTTTAAAATAAGATCAAAATAATTAATTTGACTTACCCAATCCTCATGTGTTTACTGGGTGATCTGAAGTTCACCTGCACAACCATTTGCACAATCCATAAAAAGCAAAACACAAAAGCATATTAGAACGCTAGGTCAACAATAAACAACTATAACTGTTACAGACGCATATATGCGCGCATTGTATTAAGAACTTCTATTGTGCTTTATTATATTCACAAAAGACACCTACTACTATAGGAAACTTTTCCATATGATTATTAAGCGTCTCTCTCCACACCGCACATGCGCAATCATAGATAATGGCGTCGCAAAGGCAATCTCTTAAAGGGGCCATGTCTAATTTGTTCAAACCATTACAACATTAAAAGAAAAAAAGAGACCTATTTTCAATGTCATCGACTCTGGAGCATTTAGACTTGGTCTTGACTCGAACTCTAACAAGTTTGGAATCTGACTTATTCCTTAGACCAATTGAACCCTGTAAAAAAAAGCCCTAATTGGAGCAGTGTCTAAAATATGTACAGTGGTGTGAAAGAGTTTGTCCCCTTCCTGATTTCTTTTTTTTTTTTTTTGTCACATTTGCTGTGGCACAATCTTAAAAAGGCAGTTCATGCTCGAAAACCCTCCAATGTGTCTGAATTACAGCAATTCTGCAAATATGAGTGGGCCAAAATTCCTCCATGTAGGTTTACATTTTGTTTTTCCTTAATAATAATAACCTTCACTTACTTGTGTTATCTTTGACATAATTTAAATTTGTTTGATGATCTGAAACATTTAATTGTGACAAACACAGAAAAAAAAAAGAAATCAGCAAGGGGGCTCTTTTTCACATCACTGTATGTCCTGGTTCAATATCTTTATGTAATCCATTTCAGTATTTATTCTTAAATCCTATTTAGTGTAGTCAATGCTCTTTTCAGGCATTAGGCATTATTATAGTTTCTTCCATCCAATAATTGCAATGACCAAAGAAACAGTCTCATCTTTTGAAGTCCCCATGAAATGAAAATTATTTTTGGCTATGAGTGTTAGCCTTAGTTATCTATAAGCTGTGTTCCAAAACAATGACAAACTCCGCATTTAGAAGATATAAGTGTTCAATTCAATATGGATTAACAATTTTGATGACATCACTCTGCACTTCAGCTTATTATCAGAATTTCAGTCTAATCAAATTCTCTCTAGAATCTAAAGAGTCCTGCCTCCTACATTACCAGTCCTGCCTCCTACATTATAATTAGCCAGCAAAGCTACGTCTATTTCTAACACTATTTTCTATATTGTGAATGGTAATGAGTCAGACAGTATAAATAGGCTTTCCATTGGCCATTTAAAAAAGGGGAGGAGCTGCTTGATTTTTCCTGCCCAGTCTTCCTGTTTTGAGTGGAAATAACATTTTCAAACATATAATGAAACTCCAACAATGAATGATGCTGTTTAATATCCCCTTACAGACCATTGTATCCACCTAAGAACAATAGCATAGAACATGAATGTCACATATTCATCTGTATTACTAGTCATGGCACAAAGTATTATAATATTACATATTACACTAACATTACGACCACAGCTGTTCCTCATTTGGCTCTTCAACATTGTGTATTTAAGTTCCTCCTCATGCACTCTTCAGTGGTCCGGTATTGTTTTGGACAAAGCTCACTGTCTTGGCTTGTTTGCCTGAAATGTTTAATAAATCTAGTTACATTTTATAATCATATTCTTCTTCTTTGGAACCTTGAGACAATTATAATATTTACAATATGTTATTTAATTAACATGTTAGTGATGTTTATGTTTGTTTGTAATTGTAATCTTTAACATTGTAGTAATGAACAACTGTTTACTGCAGTATTTGGTTTAATGCATTTGTTGGGAGAGATTTGTTTTTTTTGGTCCTATAAAAAGAGTAACATTACATGAAATATTTACAAATGAGTATATCAAATCAAGAGCATTTGAATCAGACATTAATAATGAATCTGAACCAAAACCCAGCACTACTTATCACTATGATTATTATTATTATTACCTTACTTCCAGTTACGACACCTAGCTCAAGTAAAAGCAAGTAGGCTCATAAGATAAAGCTTTATCAGTCAAACAAATTAAGTACAAAAATAAAAATAAATAAAAAAGCTATCTGCATCTGTACATGTCAATGTCAATGGATGGATGGATGCATGGAGATGATAAGAAAGAAACCCAAACCAGATCACAATACTAATAACAAACCAAAGCCCCCATCTTGACTCAGCTGGTAGTCTCTTTTTACAGAGAGCTTCTGAACCACAACGACAGATGTACCCAATGGGTTGCAGATTGAGGTCATTTGTGGGCGGAACAACCAATCACAAAGCTCCCAAAACCAAACTGCTTGATTGACCATTTGATTCATCCAGTATTAATCAATGACTGACTATTTTCTTTTGTGCATGACATGAAACCACACATGCCCAGGAATCAAGAGGCTGCCTGGAGTGTTCTGTCTTGTCTCGGTATTGACACATACACTCAGATACTGGTCTGCACTGAGACTCGAATGAGCTGGAGCCTACCATGATTAAACAAACTCAGGATTACAGTATTAGTTTCAAGTTGACAAAACAAAACCAATTCAATCAGGCTTTGTTGGTACCATGACGCTGATTATCAGCTTGCCCTGTCAACTCAGGCTTTGATCCTAAGTTCATGGAGCATCGCATGAGAGTGTGATGTCAGTAGCAAACAGCCAATAACATCCTTGATCCATAAAGAAACTGCTATTCATTTCTCATAGGAGAATCAACAAGATTTTCTCTCTTCTGCTGAAGATTAGAATATCTAAAAATCTGAAGTGCATACATGTTTTTAAACAACAACAAGAAAATGTTTTACTATATAAGTGTAAGTGAAAGTTATCAAGTTAGTTTACATAGATGACAATATATAGATACATGATTCCGAATCTTATTTATATTGCATGTCGTCTGTATAGCCTATCTTTATAATTTTCACTTAAACTTTATATTTAATAATCATTGTTAAACTAAAATTGATCATGTGTAATGGATTAGGGGTTTAATAATGATACAAATAATATAAAATAAATGTAAATATCATAAAATAACGTGGCATCTTGGTTTACTGCAATTTGGAGACAACAATGCCTGGAGTCATTAACTTTGTGACATTCAATTGAAAATCTGGTGAGGAGCTCAGTGAAGATTGTGTCTGAGGTGATGAGCAGCCATCCAGTACAAGATGACAAAGGGTCATGCAACGATATACCCTGAAATTGCGGATTCAGGAGCAGAAGGTGGAATGAGATGTACTGTTGAGATTCATCAGCATAGTAGTGATAAAAGAAGCTCTGTGATTGGATGATGGTTCTGAGCAATCCGTTGAAGAAATGGAGTTCAAGCACTGTGGTACTTCAGTGAAGTGTGTGAGCCTTTCCAGATGACTTGGTAGGACATATTATCCAGGTTAGATATAAACCAGGAAAGAGTGGTTGCACATTATTTGGTGAGAAGCTAGAGTACGCTCTCGTCTGAGTCTCAAATGAGGTTAGTAACAGAAAAGGTGAAGCGATCATGTGGTAGGGAATGTCAGGGGTGTTGGAGAATGAGTTTTTTAAAAGTGGGTCATGAAGTCCTAAGCAGTGAGTGTGAATGGCGGAGAAGTTAAGGAAGGATAGAGAAGAGAAGGTGAGAGAAAATTTAATTTCTCTTCTATCTCTGTAACTGACAAAAATAAAGTCCTAACATGCAATTAAAAGAGACGTACTTGCTAAATATTTTTATTAGGTGCATGGTTTCATTGTCAAGCCACATACGTCCTTTCTTGTCATTCTAGAAGCTTAATACAGCCCACGTAAAATCTTGTCAAGGAACCTTGGTCAACTAATGGCTATTAGGAAATAAAAACTTGCAGGACGAGTGTGGTCAACATTACGGCTGAGGCTGGATAGATAGAGCTGAACCTGCCCACATTGTGCAAAACTCATTATATCTGCAAGAAATGTTGTGCAAAGGGAGATATGTATGTTATTAGTAGCCATGAGGTCATTGCATAACTCTCCAGAGGGTGAAAGACAGAAAGTCAGTTCATAGATTTACTGGTGCTCTTGCAGTTCACTCGACTCAAAATTTGTGAATTCTGGTAATTTAGCAATGCTAAACTATAATAAGGCCACCTTCTGCACAGTATTTAGAGGAAGACTGCTTTACTAGTTTCACAGGGATAATTGTTATGTTCAATAAATGTAAAATTGGTAATAATTTACTGCACAACAACATTACCATTTCAGGAACAATATGTGCATATATAACTCATCCTCTTAAACTAATCAATGGTTTAAATAATGCCCGACAAATATTTTAAAGTACAGTAAATGAGTCCTCAATTTCAGATTTAAGGTCACAATTTTATACAATACATTTAATAGTTTTCACCCCCTAAGATGGGTTGAAAACTATAAGCAAACTACCATGAGATGGATGAGATGTTGCTGTAGCTTAACTGGTAAAAAATAGCATTAGCAATACAAAGATCATGGACCCTGTACCACACAAACTGATAGTATATAAACTATAAAACTAATAGAATATAAATGCATTTTAAGTCTTGATAAAACATAAATCATAAGTTTAAAAGCCTATGCTGTACAAATAAAGTCTCCCTTACTGACTGCTGCAATTTTTCCACATTATTTCTTGCTCTACTCAAGCTCAGTCAGGTTACATAGTGATCCACCCATATATTCTTATTTGGCTTGAGATCTCTTGTGACTCTCGCTCCATGACGGACATTAAAATTATTGTTTTTCAGCCATTTTTGAGTAGTTTCATTCTCTATGGGGTCATTGTCCTGCAGGGACACAAATCAGGTTTTCCTACAGGAATTCTCTGTATTTTACTGTATTCATTTAATCACCCTTTACCCTAACATGCTTTCCAGGCTCTGCTGCAGAAATGCATCCACCAATATGATTCACTGTGGGGATGTTGTGATTCTAATGGAGTACGGGCTTTCCTGTAGCTCAAACCGCCAAGGTCATGGGTTCGATTCCTGGGAAAACAAAAACTGATTAGAATGTGAATGTTTTTCTTGAATGCAATGTAAATTGCTTTGGATAAAAGCTTAAAAATGTATATTATATGAAGTGTTTGTTGTTTATTTAGATTACCAAAAAGCTAAACTTTGAGCATTTTGGGGACTCATTTATAGGACTTTGAACCAGGTTTCAACTATTCTCATCATGTTTCTGTAGAATCTTCCTCCAGCTGGTCTCCCACATATCTGAGATGTCATCTGAAATTATTTTTTACAGTGTATTCTCATTGCCACTCTCCCATAAAGCTGTAGTGGTGAAGAACCCAGACAGAAGCGATATGCGCAGTCTCTCCAGTCTCAGCAGTCTCAGCACTGAAGATTGTAACTCCTTCAGAGTTGTCTCTTGGTGACATCTCTCAGTATATTCTACTTTTTGCACTGGCACTCTCATTTTTTGGAGAAGGTCTCAACTCTGTATAGATTTAAACCTCAACCATGCTTTAATTTCTTGATTATTGATGTAACTGTACCCTTATAGATATTTAATGACTTGGAAAAAATATTGTACCCATCACCTTAAAATAGCTTTTTCTTTTTTCTTTTTATCCCTTCCTGATCCTGCCACAATAATAACTAACAAGTTCCAAATATATATGAACTTATACTACAATAAGCTGAAACCATTTGCATATCTGCAATCATTTGGCGGCACCAATATTATTCCTCAAGACACTAATTTCAACATTTTATACATCATATTCCATGAAAAACGCAACTTTACAGTTTATTATATTAAGAGATGCATTAATGTCTGAACAAATGATTTGTTTTCTGTATGTTTCTGTATCAGCCTTTAATTGTATCTGCAAGTATTTTTTATTTGCAGGTCTTAACTCTAACTGCTAATATGTCAAAGATGTTTGAGCCAAAATTTGATAGCTTTTTAGACTAAAAATTTCACATTTTCTAAGTGGTATAATTATACACTTTTCCCCTGCCAAGCATATATTAAGAATGAAGGCACAAAATTGCATTAGCTGGTGATTCTGAAGTTGAAAATCTAAGTGAAAGAAAAAGAGTGAAATGCTGGAAAATAGAACAGTTTATTACAAAATGAAAAGCTAGCAGTCAAAGGTATGCAGTGTGCATAGTCCAACAGGTGCTTCAATAATGCAGAAATATGCACAATATAACTGTAATAAACAATGGTAAAAAAATGTGGGGGGAAAAAAGTCATGTTGAGCAATATCCAATTAACATTCATTAAATCAAGCTTATTTCGAGCTTAAACATGCTTTTCTGGGAAAATTGCTTTCAGATGTACCAAGGCCACTAATTAATATATTGGTGCAAAAGGACCTCTAAATTAATTTATAAGCATGGAGGTATGCAGTGAATAGATTTTTAATGCTTGGAGTTGACATTTCATTAATTCATGTTGTGTGCATACTCACATAGGTGTTTACTGTGGGCACAGCATTCCAATGACACACACAAACACATGAGAATGCATTCTCACTCGCTTGCACACACAAACACAGACACACACACCCACACCCACCCACAAGGACCAACTTGGCACACACTGATTTAATGAGATATCTTTCTGTCTCTGTGAAATTTCTGCCAGTACATAGAGTGCTGAGACGTTAAATAAACATTCAATTCTCAATTTCACATCTGCCTCGCCTTTCAAATATTTAGAAATGCCAGGGCACACTAGAAACTATCTTGGGATACTTCACAGTGAGTGACTGTTTTGCAATATGTGAAAATCACTTCAAATAATCAAAGACTAGCCTGACACATGCATAATCTGGGCATAAAAATGCACACTAATTTATTATGCTTTAAAAAAAAAATCTTTCTTCAAGGATTTCACCTTTTGGCCCTTGAGAAATAGGCATATTCTCTTAAAATTAAGCCATTTGTGATTTTATTATAGCCACATACATATTTCTGGAAAACCTTTCCTTTGTATTACTGTTTTAAATACGCATGTTCATTTCAGCACTGATGCCTGATGATTGTTTGCAAATATACTGTACTGTTTGCATTCATTACTGTAATCTAATGCAAATAATCTTACTGAGAATTGTATTTTAAAAAGATACAGATTTTTGTAATATTTCTAAATATATTGCTCGACTTGGATGGCATTTAATTAGATTGTAAGATTAAGGCTTTATTTATTTAGCTTGTTATGTTAGCTCAAGATCAGGGTTTTTAAAGCCTCATTTTTGTTGGTGTTGTTTCTGGAATCATACGCTAGTTAGTTAGCTGTGTATTCTTATGCAGGAAATAATACAAATAATATTAATATACAACTGGCATTGTGTGTGGTTCGTGCTAATTTGTGTCCAATTAGAGGAAAAAAATATTTCTCAATGTATTCACAGAAAGTGAACTGTAATATGTTGAATGCAAATAAGTACACTTAAGTTGAAATGTCAAATATCTATTATAAATCATGTCATGTGGCATTAACAAATGTGAAATATACTTTATATCAGGATAGCACACTGAACAAAGGAGGCACACTTTATCCCAATTGTTATAATTATTATTATTATTAGTGTAGATCACCCAATAACAGTTTTTTTTTTACAATTTAACAAAAACAAATAGGCAGTTGTATGTTTTTCTCTGTATCTTTACTGTCAAACCACTCTGCAAATATTTGCCATGCAGTAACAATAGTTGCTCTCTGCTTTGCTCTGTTCTCAGCTCTGCATGACTTGGCTGTCAAGGAGACTCTGGTTATTAAAAGATATTCCTCTGCTTCCCATTTCCTAGCAAATCAAAGGATTATGAATCTTATTTCCTTCCCATAAAGATTAAATGAAAAATCAGTGCTCTAATGGATGGGCCTATTTTAATCTAGCACATTAATACTTTAGTATGCAGGATATTATTGTTCTATTACAATGACCGTAATCATTTTTGTTTCATAATCTCTGTCAGTTCTGAAATTGTTCACTTCGTTTAATGCTGGTTCTTGCTAAGAGGATCATTAATTACTGACTGATCTCAAGGTCTGTTTGGAAGAAAAGCATGTTTGATGACGTTTTGTGTTGAAAAAGGCATGTTAAACTGCTCCGTCTGTAATTCAAAGATATAAGAGTGCATATTTTCCAAATTTCTTTTAACTGCTCGAGTTCAGTATGAACTAAAGATTGAAAATAAAATGTTTTTCTCCGTTTTTCTAACTACTTGCACTGAGCTTCGTGACATACTTCCGTTTTGAAATAGTGCAACTTGTTTATTTCCGGTTATGAAAATTCCGGTTATGAGCTGTAGGGAGTTGACTAAATGCCACGTAAAATTAGCGTCCACAAGGAGATTTAAAAATCTGGACATTTTCCAGAGAGAGGAGAAGAGATATTCTAATGATTACTGTAAAGAATTTTCCAAGCTCAACAGATCATGAAGTTTTAATCCAAACCAATCCGATCTGAGAAAGCAACGGCTGGTAAACATGCGTGATTATTTCACCACAGGGTGTCAGTGCGCGTCTAAACTAGTGACCGAGTGAAGCTGAATTTGACAATTTGTGGTCCACCATGTCTCCCTGAAAATGTATCACAAGTTTGTGAACAAGGCCGACTACATCTGAATTGTAAATGTCTTTGCACTTCTATAAACTGCTTTAAAGTGTAATCTGTATATATTATGTAATTTGGTATTGTATGTAATGTATATTTCTCTCTCAGTTATGTGTGTGTGTTGGTGGAGTGGGGGAGGGGGGGCGCATTTGTTTTGCTTGTTTTTTGTTTCTTCCTCTGAAGTGTGTAAGACCTGATGAATATGAACCTTTCTTTATTTGTAAAAAAAAAATATTAATAACATCTTTGTCATTTTTCGTTTCACTGTATAATATTGTACATACCATGCATTCATTAATTCATTCAACTATTTTGAAAAACTGGAATAAGAGCACCAACACACCCAAGCAATCCTTTTTATCAGTCAAATTCATTAAAGAAATATAAACTGGTGTGAAATATAGTCAGTAAGAGAAAAACAGCATTAATGAGAAGGTTAGTCTAGTCTAGGAAATATATTTATTTTTTATTCAGAATGCACAGTTGGAAATATATAAAATATAAAATATATTTATAGGTACAATTCAGTCTAGATGATGCATGTTCATGCAGAGGACGCAATTAATTGTTTTAATGATTTGACGGACATAAAGCGCAGCAATAACCTACGTTCTTAAGTTGTAAAGAAGTAGAAGGCGAGAGTAGTTGTGCAGCAAGTAGTTTACTCTGTGATATAATTGCAAGTTATATAAAGTTGCAATTGCGAATTATAGTGTAAGCAATTGCAAGATATAAACTCGCGGTTATGACATCAAGTTCCAATTGTGCAACTTATTTTTAGGATTGTGAGGTATAAAATCCCATAATTCTGATTTTATAACTCACAATTGCAAGTTACCATTCTGACATGTCTTCTTTGCAATCTCTTCACGGATGAGAGCAGGTTCACACTGAGCACATGTGACAGACGCGAAAGAGTCTAGAGATGCCGTGGGGAGCATTATGCTACGTGCGACATCATCCAGGATGACCGCTTTGGCAGTGGGTCAGTAATGTTCTGGGTAGGAATATGCTTGGAAGGTCGCACAGACCTCCACGTGCTAGCCCATGGTTCTCTTACTGCTGTTAGGTACCAGGATTAAATCCTCAGAGCCATTGTCAGACCTTATGCTGTTGCAGGGGCATTGGGTTCCTCCTGGTGCATGATAATGTCTGGCCTCATGTGGCCAGAGTGTGTAGGCGGTTTATTGAGGACGACGGCATTGATGCCATTGACTGGCCCTCACGTTTCCTAGACCTGAATCCAATTGAGAACCTTCGAAACATTATGTATCGGAGCATCCAAAGCCGCCAAGTAGCAGCACAGACTGTCCAGGAGCAATGATGCCTTGAACCAGGTCTGGGAGGAGATCTCCCAGGACACCATCCACCATCTCATCAACAGCATGCCCAGACTTTGTGAGCATCATATACAGACGTGTGGGTGCCATACAATACACACTACTGACTTGCATTATGAGATGCTACGATGAACTTACATTTACATTTACTCATTTAGCAGACGCTTTTATCCAAAGCGACTTACAATTTGAGGAATATAGAAGCAATTTGTCCAAAGGATACAAAAACACATAAGAGCGCTTACAAAACAAAGTTTCAAACATTCTGAATACAAGTAGCACAAGCATGGGGAGTAGAGAAAAGGGGACATTTTTTTTTTTTTTTTTTTGTGAGTGCATGTGTGTGTCATGTTAGGTGCTCATTCAACTTCAGTTGAATCAAGTTGGATCAGCCTGTAATTTCAGTTTTTACATTGATTTTTGGTACGATTTTGGTTTCCATTGACTTTTGTCGCATAATTTAGTTCATAAAAAATAACAGAATGTATATAAATAAAGATTTTCAAATTGAATATGTCACTGAATCTGTGATTTATGTGTTCCCTTAATTTTTTTGTGCAGTGCATATATCATGCACAATTGATTGACGGTTTTGGAATAGTTTCAACAAACAGTTTTCTTCACACAATCCGTTTAACAGCATTACAGAGCGATCAGGTTCTTAACAAAATGACAGCGGGAAGATGATCAGTAAACGATAATGAGGATGCTTGAGGCCTAGGAGCAATTCGACCATGGTTGCCATGAAAAAAAAAACATGACATCTATCTAATAGCAAATCTATTAGGAATGATAAATTACTGCATAAGTTGCAAATTATGACTGTGATTTGTTGCAAAATATGTTAAAGGTGGTGGGAACTGGCCAAGGGGGATATCATAATCAGCATCCTTCAGGTTAGACAACCAGTATTTGTACCTTTTCAGAACATGAATGATTCATTTTCCACAGCTCAAAGTATGCATAGAGATTTTGGAGTGAGGAGACACCATTGTGCTATAATACTACATATTTAAAATAATTCAAAGCATAACCATGAGACACTAAACATTTCAGTGTAGTGACAAAATGGATTGTTGTCAAATCACCCTCTTGCCTCATAACCATTCATTCACAATCATGTAAAGTCAAACGGTTGTTCTCTCCTTTCAAATTATTTCTGAAATCCTTAGAATATTTTAATGCTAATATTATAAGCTCACAAGCATAATATGATAAGCTGACAAGCTTATTCTAAGCTGTGAAGTTTAAAGAGTTTCTCCCATTAGTTATCGGACGGAGCATTAAATTGCGCCGCCGCTCTAGCAGGTACAAAGTTAAATTCTCTTTTAACTTGGAAAGGAGATTAGTTTGACTGCCAGTGACAGTGTCATATACAGAGGGGCTGGGGTTTATCTGGGCTGCGTGCGAAGCACAGGTGTTTAGGTACAGGACCGGGAAACAGACAGAGGCGATTATCTGACGGCCTGTGATATGCACCGAGGTGTCAGTCTGTAAAGAGAGTCACTACAGCTGTGCGAGGCAAAACATCGCCATGGCAACCCTGTTACCACAGTACTAGATGAAGTGCATTTCCTGACCGGCTTTAAAAACTAGTTGAAATCTGATGCGAGTGAATCAGCTAAAGTTTGATGGATAAAAGATAGATGCACTGCCATTTAAAAGTTTGGGGGTTGTAAAGATTCTGTTTTGTTTTTTTAAAGAAGTCTGTCATGCTCACAAAGGCAGAATTTATCTGATCACAGTAAATCAGAAATTGTGAAATATTATTACATTTTTTTAGCATACATTTTCAGCATCATTACTGCAGTGTCTTCAATGTCACAGTCTTCAGAAATCATTCTAATATGTTGATTTGGTGCTAGAGAAACATTTCTCATCATGGCCAATGTTGAAAACAGTTTTGCTGCTTAATGTTTTTGAGGAAACCATTATATTTCTTTTCAAGATTCATTGTTGAATAGAAAAGTCAAAAAAACTTTTCCTTTGAACTTTCTATTCAGATTGAAATAGAATAGATAATTATTAAATAAAAATAATTATTTTCTTATATTTCTTCATTTTTTTCATCTAAATGTTATTAAAATGTGTTCAATATTTTGTAAGCATATTGCATAGTTGTGCCTTGAGTTAATTGTTTTATTTGTGATAACTCAATATATATATATATGGAGAGAGAGAGAGGTTATTTATCTATTTTCCATCTAAGATGGAAAATAGATAGATCCATCTTCCATCCCAGAGTGTTCCCGTAGTAAATCATGGCGCTAGCAATGCCAAGGTCATCTCAGCTAGTGAATGTCAACAGATAAAATGCATAATTTAAAGGCAATTTCAAGTCACTTTGGATAAAAGCATCTGTTAAATGCATAAATGTAAGTACTAGAATATTCTCATAATAAAATTCTCAATCGTATGTAACCCAAGAAGTATCTGTCTTAACATGCATGGCGCGTGGCCGGTCAGCAACAATGAAGCTCATCGCATTAACCTCCAAGTCCAGCCATTGATCTGTTTTGCTCAACTCTAGGGATCCAGAGAGTTGCCAATGGATCAATGGCTTATTGAAAGAAATGATGCTTAAAACCAACATGAAATGTGCCTTTGACTTTTCTTTTTTTATTTCAAGCCCTGTCACATTGCCATTGGCCACCAAATACATTCTGGACGTTAATACAAAACATTTCCTCAACTTGAGCTTGTAAAATGACCGGGTGTGTAAAAACATGGAGCTCTAATGGTATCCAAAATGTGAGACATTACTTTCATCCATAGATATTTCTCTTCGAGTATCTGAGCTGACACGAATCAAATAATTCCACTGATCTGGCCCAGGAGCCTCTCCAGGGGTTGTGGTAATTATTCTTCTTTGAGATGCTGAATATGTATTTATGTTTAATCAGGCCTCACTCTCTCACAGACCAACCCAGCAATTAACCTTCTCCATTGGTCATGTATTTTGGACACCGAAAATGAAGTGTTACTGGGGTCCATCAGTCTCTGTGTTTACTAGTCTCAATTAGTCACTGATAGTGCATGCAAGAAACAGCTGGCCAGCTTTGTCTGTATAATCTCTTTCTGCAGCTGGAGTGGGCAGGCAGCATGTTCCTCTAATAAGTTGCGCTGCCTCTATTGGGAAACACAGTCAAGGGGCTCTGGATCAATGCCGACACTGACACTCATGGCATGTCCAGTGCAGATCCCCAAATTCGAATGAATAGAGAGCATAGCATATTTCTATAAAAAAGAAAATGAAGAAGAAAAGACCACAAACAACTATGCACGTACAATAGGGCTTTATAGAAATAAATAAAGAAATCAATCCAAGAACTATGCCACAAGATGAACCATATGAAGTAGATATACTAGGGATAGAATCATAGGTGTAGACAATCAATGTGCTCTCCAGCGTCATGTTTTTGTAGTAAACTGATTTTATTAGCTGTGGGTATTTGTCAGTAACTGTTTATGCTAGAATACATTTTTATGCCAGTTTTTGGTGGCAAGTGACTGTCTTCATGAGTGAGTTGTTAATTCATTCACTGAACTGATTTGTCCCAACTTACTTAATCATTTTAGAAACAATTGGCTGTCATTATGCGTGATCACAAATTAATTCACTCAAAAACACGTGACTATTCATTCTGATTCGACTTTGTTTTGTAATAATTTCTTTTAACATAGCAAACATAGATGAATAAACTGGAAATATAACGTCTGAAATGAAAGTTACTCAATATCAACTTGTTATCAACAAATAATGAATTTCACACTTGCAATTGGTATAAGCACAGCAATCATTTGTATGAATATACATGTATAAATCTATATGTATGTATTCAATGAAATGTATATCAATACAGAGATGACCTACTACTTCTGCCAAGATTCTGAAGTGCACATTCAATGGCCACTACAATGAGGTCACAGGATCACTATCCAATACTGTTCATATTTCATTTCTGAATGATAGTGAAGCGGCGCAACTGACACTATTAGGTCACATAACAACATGGCATACGTAGAACGTTGAATTTCATTCATACTTCTCATATTCATTGCTATACAGAACATAAATGGTACTTAGTTTGTAATTTTGGATGCACCATCTGTGATAGATCAAAATATATATTTTGGACTCACCAAAAAACTTCAGCATTAATTAATTCACATTTCGAGTTATTGCACACGAAATTCAGAGCACCAGAAGTACAAAAAAATCTAAATTAAAATCACTGTTCAAATAAATCCTAAGCCACTGAGATTAACACAATTAATGAAGAAATATGCATTTTAACCTTTTAAATTAGTAGACAGACAGATGTATAACCAAAAATGCAGTTAGAATTACAATTACAGTTTGAAAACAACCCAAGGTCTATTTAAATATGTATTGCATATTCAGGGATACACAGAGGAAACCCTGAGGCAGAGTTTAACAACTGGCCTGAAATTCTGGAAACACACTCACACATGCACATACATAGCCATATATTTTATACATATTAATCAGACAGTACCTTTTTTCATACAGGTACCTGCAGTTGGAAGGATTTATTAATTTATGTTTATTTCTTTGAAAAGAGAATTAACTTGAAATAATTATGTTCGCAGGTTAGAATATGCAAATATTCATATAAATGGCCCCAGCCGTCATTCACAAAGGTGAATTTGTTATTCGCTTATAGGTATCGCCGAGTGCACATATTTTCCTCCGGGACAAACATTCACTCAATGTCTTTGAAGCGTGTTTTGTTTCAAATGGAGACGGCGGTGTCATTGGTATAACCCCTGTGAGCTTCATGCCCCCCCCTTAGCAGCAGGCTCCAATGTGGGTCAGAAACCTGTAATAAAGCAAGCGAGGCTGGGCTCTGTTTGGCCAGTCGGTGCGTTTTTCCTGTGTCTCAAAATGTCCAAAGCAGTGTGCTAAATTATTGGGGTCAGCGACTTTGCCTGCTCCCTTGATTTGTTTGAAGACACACAAGGCCCGTTTGACATTGAAGGACATTTTTCTAGCACAGGGGTCATAAATTTACAACGAAAAAAAGGAAAAAAGAGAAAACGTTACCGGATCAACAGACATGAAGGCACCCAGTTGTGTGATTGGACGTCCTTGATATCGAAGGAGAGCTTGAACATTTAATACCATCATTTCACTGTCTGACGTGGGAGCGTTGGCAAGTTTTACAAGCAATCACCGGAGCAACATGCCGTGATTTTTAATTTTTTAATTCTTTGCATGTTAAGAGAAGCAGCGGGATATCTTTATAAGGTTAAAGGTGCATTTATTTATTTCCCCTCTCTGCAAGGTGTCTACCTTGCTGAATGTTATTAAACAGACATGCTCTCAGTTACAGCATTGCAGCTAATCAGCTTAATGAGGCAAAGATTGCTGCAGTAATCAGGCATCATTAGGCTTATGCGTATTTATTATCGACGGCATGGATGGAACACAGAGGTGCCACTTCACAATGGCACACAAAGGAAAGGATTGCACAATCTGTTTATTAATCGCCTGCTGTCAGAGGGCCAGTGCACTTCACCGATCCGGGTCATCCATCAATGCTATGTTCCGGCATGGTTAAGATAGATTTAGTCTCCTTGTTGTGACCTGAACATTATACATTTCAAAGCCAGCATAGGATGCAAATAGAAGTTCAGGGTGTCACGTAGGGACCCTGAGGCGAGCTCATTTAGAGTGGGTGTTTGTGTGTGCAAGCATAAGTGTACATATGTATGCAAGCGTGAGAGCCGAACTCTATTTGCGTGTCCCTGTGATGGATTCCAACCGTGTCTCATCATGTTTGCCTTTAAGCTCAGTTTCATGCTGTTTGGAACCAGTTTTGCCACAAGTCGAGATTCATACGCTTTCCTAGAACTCTCCTTGATGTTTTCTTGCTGTCTGTTTGCAAGCGATGCTATGCTTGTTAAGAGGCGCATTTTCATGTGCATCAAAGTTTACTGCTGCACCATGATAGAGGACCACCAGCGCTCCGCTCAGGTAACAGGCGGCTTTAGAGCTGATTTTGTACTGCTGAATAACATATTGTGTAATGTTAGCAAACAGGGGGCTTTTTTGCACTGGATATCAAAACGATTTTTCAAACCTTTTGTTTCCGGGAGACAAAAAGCAATCCATAATAGGTGCTGACGTTCTTTAAAATGCAGAACAAGTCAATAAACACTATGATATTATTCTTTGTGAGAGTGCTGGTGCATTTTAAGCCAGTTTTCTATTTATCGTTTCAACTGTTTTCATGTAGACCAGGGCTAGTTTTCACAATTCTTATGCCAATTAATATTTTTCACAGTAGGTTTATGTTTTGAAAGTTCCACATAATGACTTTGTGTGACAACATGCCCCAGCAGCAAGGCAGGGCAGTTTAAAATGATCTGAAAACCCTATAATATGTCTTTTAATTACACTTTCCATTTTGACAGCTTCAAATGCAATTAAAAGACATATTTTAGGGTTTTCAGATCATTTTAAACTTCACATCCCTAGCTTAATAATTCAGACAAGCTTTACTAAAGCGCTTAACTGCTTATAAAGTGCTAAAAAAAAATTATACTACTTTTACACGGACACAAATTTATTGTGGCATCATAAAGCTATTCAAATCAAACCCTCAAAGAGAAAACCACTGTTTAAATTTTAGTTCATAAATATCACAAAACGGAGTGCAAAAAAAAAAAACCCTACTGTACAGCCATAAACAGAAAGATGTTTGATACACAAGTAATGCAAGACAGACATATAGATGAACAGCACATGAAATATGAGATGCATCATATCGATAGCATAACACTGAAGCACAAATCCTTCGCTTTTGTCCTTTTGAAAAGGAAAACATGGCAAATAATTTCAGTATGGATTGCAATAGTCCTGATATGTTAATGGAGCCTAACAGCACATATTTAAAAAGCATTTAGCTCAAAGAGCTAAAATAGGCATTGCTGGTTGGATTTATGATATATGCAGATAATTAAATGTACATTTAAATCTGTCTCTAATGATCAATATTAATGTTTGACTGAAGCCTATGCATGATTTTAGCACTTTAACAGCAACCTCTACGCATTAAAGCTGTCATTACATTTAACATCAAGAAAACACATGATGAATATACATGATGCAGAATCTAAAATTAAACGATCTATGAAAACACAGCTGAAATAAAATGCATTTTATCATTTGTATAAGCTTTTCTAACTTTCAAACACCAATTGAAAGTGAAGTAGAGTGGGATGCAGACAATAAATCACATTATTAACTGGATTTCATCACTTCTGCTTGAACAGCATGGTTTGGCAACTACATCCTGTAAGCACATGCCACCCGTTTGGATGTGCCTTTGAATGTGCCTTTGAAATTGTGAACCCCCCTAATCTTTCCTCTGGGAAAGGAACGATTAAACCAGAAAGCTCACTCTTTCATTTTCCCTGACAAATTAAAGCCAACAAATTCATCTTTTACAAAAAGTAAGGCTAGAAAATGCCATCCCCTCTCCCCAAGTGAGCGGTACAAGTCTCAGCCCTCTCTGTCACACCATGGCCCCGAGCCCCCAGTGGCGAAATGAAAAAGTAATTGAGATGTAAATAAAGGAGCTGGGTTCCACGTTGTCTCTGCTAAATTGATTTTTTTTGTCTGCTCGAGTAACATTCTCTCCTTGCCAGGATACTTTGTTTTACACTTCTTTGCACCGGGCGTAATATCAGATTGCCTGACCTGGCGACAGTCCTCTGTTTAAGAGATGGTTTCCTCCTATTAATACATCTGTTATCTGAAATCAATATTGATACTGTGTACATATAAAACTTCAATTAGTGCCCAGTGCGCTTTGTAATTTGATCATTGGATTTACAACCAGTGTAGGCGCCTGTCAGGAACAGGTTCAGATCAAATATTCAGGTTACATTCTCGATTTTTCTCCCATTCTGTTTCCAGTCCATTTGGAACCAAATGGCTATGAATCAATAGTAAATCTGTGGTAAACCACGTCGTTCCAAACTTGTATTACGACAGTCTTGAGTGAAACACAAAAGGAGATGTTTAGCAGAATGTCCAAGTTGCTCTTTTCCCAACAATGAGAATGAATGATAAAACCTAGCCGATTTTGTAATTTGGAAAAGCAGGATGTGGACATTTTGGTTTTGTGCTCCAGGCAAGAAAGAAAGTCATACAGGTTTGGAAGGATGTGTGCGTAGATATAATTTTCAAGCGAACTGTCCCTTTAATGGATGTGAACCTATGAGGTGAAATAATGTTGAAGTTTCAAATCAACTGTTAAAGTTTCTTTCTCTTTGCAAACACTTTCACAAACCAGGTTATTGTACAAGAAAAACAAGGCAGCAAGTAATTCAGAAGGTCACTTATTAAGAAAGTTCAACAAAATCTCTACTCTTGAGTCCATATTCCCTTAACCAAAGATCTGAAACTGAAATGGATTCGAGGGAGTGAATCTGATGCATTGAATTAATTGATGCTACAGGCAAGGCTGCCTCAGACGGCCTCAAATTCAGAATCCAAGTGAAAGAAAGTAACAATGCGCTGTTCTGTAGATGTTAAGTGAAGGTCAGTTATATAAACCAAATAAACCATGATGACTCATTTGCAGCTTAAAGAGTCCCGTAATACAAATAAAGATTTCCAATAGATGCAGTAATGCATCTATAGAAGGTGATATTAGTTCACCTCGTCTGTGTTTTGTCCAATATTTCTTTGGTAAGTTTATGTACATAGTTCTCCAATACAAAAATATGTTCAGCACAGAATTCAAGACTGATACAATCCAATACACACAAATTCACCAATGTCATATCTATTGAAAATCTCCTTTTCGATAAAAAAACCACCAGACATATGAATGTTTGCTAACACTTTAGATTTCAATTCTCACTATTAAGTAAGTGCTTATTAGCTTGCATTTTTCTATGATATTGTCTGTTTATTAGTACCCATACAGTGCATATTAACGACTTATTCTGCTTGATTATATTCTGCATCCTTAATTCTACCCAAAACCTAATAACTACCTTACGAACTATGAATAAACAAAGAGTTTATTAACAAAAATGTTGCAGTTGCACCCTAAAAAGTGTGAAGACTGAATTTTTAATGGCTTCCTATTAGTAGTCTGCTGGATTCCTGACAAGTTTTATTTTATAAAATAAAAAATAAAAGTGTGTGTGTGTGTATATATATATATATATATATATATATATATATATATATATATATATATATATATATATATATATATATATGTATTATCATTATAATACCATAATACCATTATACAATTTAGTTTATATCATTGTTTCAGACATTTGTAACCCCCATGAAAACACATTTTGCAAACAACGTTCACAATGAAAAATGCCAATAATTGCTTGAAAACAGACAGCCAGGCAGAAAGTGCATATCATTTATTATGAAATGTGTACGTGTGTTTAATGTAGTACCCAGAAGTGCATCTACAGTACTTCTAACTGATGCGCATGTGACAAATGTGGAGCAGTCTCCCTGATTACATAAATAATATAACAATGTCATTCATTAATCTCAACCAGTATTTAATTTATTGTTATTTCAAATCAATATAACTGAACATTAGCGCTGCCAAGCCGCTCTTATTGATTTTATGGTAAATGGCTATAATTAAAGCAGCTAGCATGGCTTTATCAAGAAACAGAACAGCTCAGAGCTCTAATAGACCAGTGTTAATTAACATTATCTAATCAATTGACCAGTGACCTGAGTGTGAAATCTTTTGAACTGGGACACAGCAAAAAACGTGACAATTCTATCTTACAGAGCAACCCCTGGTGACGTCCGGGTTGTTGAAAGGCAATTTGCTTCCCTTGTCACACCAAACTCTCTTACTTTCAACTGTTAAGTGAAGTGTGTGGTTTGTCACCAGGCTGGTAAAAGAGCCCCCCATGACATCACACTGACCAAGGCAAAGCAACTGACAAAAGACGAATGGACAGCTGAAGACAAGCTGACATGAACACATGTACTCTTTTGCTATTTTTGGAACATAATAATATCTTAGACTGTTTTTGTAATTTGTCATCTGGGTGACCAGGAATGATGTAGATAGAAAACAGTGATTCATGAATTAGATTGTAGACATTCTATGATCCAAAAATATATATATTTTTCATTTTATAAAGTAATTTTTCATTTTGATTAAACATTTCCATTCATTAATGCATGCTTGCTGGTCCCTTTCTGAATGATTCACTCAATACAATAAAAAAATGCAATTTATGTTTCATCAATCTAGTGCCAACATTCAAGTGCCATTCTACATTTTTTTAATTCTGGTTAATTCTTGTGTCTGTATGAAATGTGTCTGATTATGGAAGAAAAATGGGTTTTGAAATTTTATAGAGATGTAATAAATTGTAAATCAGAACACATTACTGAATTTCAATGATCATTTTTATAGTTTGTTGTTTTAAACTTTTCTCAGAAGTTTAACAAACGTTCTGGCAAGGTTCTCTCAAAGTTATTTAGTAACATTAATAGAATATTTGCTTAAAGTTATATAGTCTTTAATAATCTTCTCAAGGCTTTAAATGTTATTTATATAATGTTTTAGTTTAAATGCTACTACATGTTTCAGAATGTTCACATTACATTCAAAGTAACAGTAAAAAATAAAAAATAAAAAAATTCAGAGGTTTTCAGAATACCATGGAATACCATTTCAGAATACCACAGTTTGTTTTCTGTTCACTGTTTTCATAACTTACTGTTAACATTAGTTCAACATTCTTGGAACATATTTTTGTTAGCTTGGTAAATTTACAGCAGTAAAATTACCATTTAGATTTAATTATTACTTAGCCTTTGTACAGACTACCTGAATTTTAAAAACTCTTTTGTCTTGATTGGTATTACATCTGGTCAAGAACCATTCAATCACATTAGAAGGGATCATCTTACTGATGTTAAAAGTTTTTTTTTAAACAAATGAAATATGAACAAGACCGATCTTCATCATATTGACATGATAATATATAAATATATTGCTATATTGTTTTGTTTGTGTGTTTAGATTCACAAAGAACAACAACAGGAACAAATCTTGGCAGCATTTTTACAATTCAAGCAAATATTGACCTAGAAGAACTTTAAAGTTCAACATTCTGCCATTAACATTGGTGATACATACAGAGAATAAAGGTAATCAATAATTTTCAGCACACATTCTTCATCGCCATCAGCAACATTCATACGTTTTAAGATTTAAGAAAAGAAAAGAAAAAATCCAGTAGGATTGCATCTAGGTTGAGCTTCCACATCTGAAAGATGAGTCTCTCTCAAACATGCTTCGTATCTGTAGATTTCTCCGCCAATACAGCAGCCGTATGCAAGAAACTCCTTGAGGTTGTCCGCAGTAAAAATTAATGGAGCTCAACGAAAAGTCATTCAAGGACCTGAAATTAGTCCATTCAAGTGGAAAAGTATTTGACTGATATTTTATTGCTTTGAATGAGTGAGTGGAAACCAAGAGGCACAACAGTGTTTTGTGAACGGTGAATAGGAAAGGTCCGCCTCACAGCAAATAATCTGTGGGTTCCAAATTACTTTTATGAGCAGAATGACATGCTACTGTTGAAATACAAGTGTAAATCAGCTCTGCTTTTATGAGGAATTTATTTGGCTTGAATAAGGACACCAGCGGTATCTTCAAAGTCAATCTGTGATAGTGCACAGAAACCTTATTTTAGCTTTAAGCAAATCAGATAATTTAGTTTAATTAAGCAATTGTCTGAATGAATTGTTCATGAAAAGACTGATCTGATTCTCAAGTTCGACTCACTGATTCATTGATCAAGTCGCAGCAGTTAACACTTCACTGGAATGGAACAACGGTAACACTTTACAATAGGGTCACATTAGTTAAAGCATTAACTAGCTAAAAGCCAGCAATACGTTTGTTACAATATTTGTTCATCTTTGTTAATATTAATAACAACATAATTGTCATTGTTGGTTTAATGTTTAGTTTATGTTTCATGTCATTCAATAATATTAAAATATAATATTAAAAATACTTTGATTTTAATAATGTATTAGTCAAAGAGAAAAAATTAACAAATGCTTTGGAAGAATTTTTCATTGTTACCTTATAAGCGATATAGTTCACTAATGTTAAAAAATGGAAGCCAATTGTAAAGTGTTTACAGAATAATTATGTAAATGTTGGTCTGTTTCTCAACAAAAATAATTACATGATCTCAGAAAATATATATCATCACACACAAGACATATCAAAAGCTTTTTTGGAGGTTAAAATCTATCGCTTCTGTTACTGTAATTGAGCAAATGTAGGTGAGTAAATAATGTCAGGATTTACATTTTTGAACTGATCTGTATCTCTTTAAATTTTACTAATCATAGGTTGTATCTCGCTTTCTTGCTACTGTTTCACTGAGCTTCCTGTTTAGGTTTAATTAGTAGAGAGAACTGACAGACTGCAGCTTCCAATGCCTTGATGCTCTGTCTCGCCTTTGGCATCACTGACCACATAATCATTGGCTGGTACAACTGGGACAAAGCTTGATTTTCAAAGGCTCTCGCTCCACTGATTCGCTGTGCATCCGTAAGATTGATCACAGTGGTTTATCAGAAACAACATGCGTTTCATCCCCCTTGGATTGAGGGGAGGGGGAAGGTGGAAGCCACAACGGGTTGTGTCCCTACATTGCCCCTCCCAAAAGAAGTGCCACAAACACCAGAATGAGGGAGGATGATTTTGACAGCTCAAGTGTGTCAGCCCATCATGAGTCGCCCGTGGCACTTTTGATTAAAAGAGAAACACAGATACTATCTGTTGCCTCAAAAAGAACTAAATAACCACTGCCATAGGGTCTTCAACTCAATTAAAAATACATTTTTCTTATCTGTCGGCACTCCCTGCAAACTGTCAATATTTTATAATATGTTTGTGTTGGTAAAACAGCCCAAAGAAACAAAAAAATATCCCAGATTAAACATTAGTTTGACAGATCCAATACTTTAACTGTCATAAAATAACACTCCACAATAAGGTTTCATTTGCACATGTCAGTTAACTAAATAAGTTAACATGGACTTCTAAATGCAGTACTTCTACAGCATTAATCATAATGATGATTATCTAGACATTTACCAAGACATTTAAAATTTGTGTCAGTTAATATAAGTGAATGCACTGAACTAACATGAACATGTACATGAATGTTTTATTAACTAGAATTAACAAAACTGTAAAAATGTCTCTTTATTGGTCAATGCATTAACACATTTTGAAAAATGAGACCTTATTTGTATAGTTAGCCAACACTCTTTCACAATACTGTATTTGAGAAGAGATGTAAGGCTTTTTACAATGAAAATATATTTTTTTCTCATTTTAAATTACACTTCTTACAAAAATCAAAGCATTATTCAAATCACAGACTCATTTATACTAATACTGTTTTAAAGACTGTACAAATAAAGCAAGTATTTTGGTTTGTTATGGTTCAAAATACATTGTCATATCCAATGGGAGGTCCCAAACAGAGATGCAACTTTTTTCAATATTCAGAAGATGGTGCTATTTGTTTATGTATGCATGCATTGTAAGAACCCGTCTGTTTGCATTCACACCAATCTGAACATTCAATGTGCCACTGCTTCAAATATTACATTTGCAAAATCCAGAAATATCACAGATGGAAAACCAGCAGAGTCTATGCATTTGTGCACAAAATAATACAGACTAGATTAAAAAAAAAAACTCTACTTTTATTATACTGGTGCGTTATATCTTAAACAAGATCTATTAAATGTATAGACAAGAGGAATATGATTGCATTAGTTTGCATGATAAACAGTAGGTTGTCAAGACATTTTATACAAACACTGGTTAGCTTGCATTTCCTCTAAACTCAAGTTGACTGATTAGGCGGTCTTGGCCCTCCCTGTTAGCAGTCATATACTTGAAGGTCATGTAAGTATATAGAATAATAATGTAATTATGCAAACTCAGCCCTTGAACGATCTGACATGTTATTCGCAATTAAAGCCCAAGATGTGCGCCCACGAAAAGAGCCACACATTTTGATCCCGGCTTGAAGGGCACCACAGGATCCTGGTTTAATCGTCTGGCAAAAATGCAGAAGTGGAAAATTTGATGATGCCAGTTGTTAAGTGGATCTTCGTACTCAATGAATTCATGCCACTTTAGATGCAATATATTATGCTAGTTATACTTCTAAGGCTGTTCAAGATCAGTGCTGAATTTGTGAAGCAACATTATCTGGCAGGTCACAAAGCACTGTCCGAAGTTTAGAGGTGATATGGAACAAATACAATTAATGATGTTCCAACAAATAAAAGCTTTAAATGAGAAGGTTCTTGTATAATTCATCACGATGACATTATAAATTAGGGATCAGATGTTTCTTTGGAAATTCAAGGGCAGTGGACTACAAGACTTTCCTTTTCCCCTTTTATTTTTAAGAGACCTATTATGGCATACGGTTGCCCAAAACATATCTGGAAACTTAAGTCACAAACAAAACATAAGTAGATTTTTTTTTAAATAATTTCCATTGTCCAATAGTTAATGTGATGAACAACACCTGTGGATGTGTTCAGATTGGCAAAACAAGTAATTTTTCATTTTGTGCTTGAAAGTTCCTCATAAAGGTTTCACACCGGCATCCAAGGCACCATAACATCTTATCTAATGAGTTTTAGAGAAAACTAATCAAACATTCAGACAGAGACTGCTTATTTCTCAGAAGAAATTCATAAATTGGGGGAACTTTTATAAATAAATCAACTCCTTTCGATTGCTCCACAAGACAGTGATACATATATGTAGCTTTTAAAACTTTGCCTGATACAAGCTACTGTCACAGTTCTGTCATGTCTCTACCCACTTCCTGTTTATTTCCGTAATTCT
The DNA here is from genome assembly GCA_037043235.1 of Rhodeus uyekii. NCBI lineage: Eukaryota > Metazoa > Chordata > Actinopteri > Cypriniformes > Acheilognathidae > Rhodeus > Rhodeus uyekii. The sequence goes on from JAWRVZ010000227.1 coordinate 323,530, forward strand.
CCCTGTGTACCAGTCTTGTCACCTGTGTCTAATCATACCCTGTGTATACATTCCCTTGTGTTTCCATCTGTCAATGTGTAACAAAGGGGACTCACAGGCAGGGATCCAATTGCTTGTCTTTATTAAGAATGGTCGTACAGGCAGAGGGTCAGGGCAAACAGAGAGCATTCGTGATCAGTAATCCAGGCAAGAGTCAGAAAGGCAGGCAGACAGACAGAATCAGGTACGTTAATCCAGGCAGGGAAGTCAAGCTAGGCAGATATCAATCACAAGCGTTAATCCAGACAACCGTAGTAAATCGAGACCTCGCCATGTGTGTGCATGCATGGGAGTATTTTATAGTTCATGAAATGTTGTACAGCTGGTGTGACAAACAGTGATAATGGTGTCCAGCTGGTGTGTGCAATCAGTCCAATGTGTGGGTTTCTGGGAAATGTAGTGTATGTGTATCAGTATAAGTGTTAGCTCCCTCCAGAGGCCAGAGAGGGGAGCGCAGAGCTCATGTTCATAACACAATGTTAATGTTAGTGTCTAGGTCTTCTTATATGCTTATCCCACTGGACTGTTTATTCCGGTTTGACTATCATTTCAGTTTTGCACAAGAAGTGCCCTTTTGTTTGTAGTTTTTGAAAGTGTTTGTTTTTGATTTTATTTAATTAAAGTGTTTCAATTATATTTGCCTTCCATATCTTCATCCTCATACACCTGCACCATTCGCCTAACAGCTACTTAGTAGATCGGATGTTTTACAATCATTAAATTTTTGGCTTCTTTCTTTCCTACCACTATTTTTCAGCTTTTAATGACAGACTGTGTGAATTGAAGTTGAACTGACATCCATAAGCATCATTTGATTTTCAGATGCCTAAAATACTTGCAAAAGAGTGAGACAAAAGTGTCCAAATACTTTTTTTAAAATGCAGAGTATTTCTAGTATACAAGAGACAATATTACACAGAAAATGAATCTTTGTTGATTGATAGTTATTCCAATCCTTATTTTCATAGATACGCTGTAAACGCTGACCAATTTATTGGTCTTTAATTCTTATATATTTGTCTCTTTATTATCTATTTTCTATCAGACGCCAAAGTTCATGATTTCCCGCCTGGCAGACATTAAATAGCTGAAGGCAGCTCCTTTATGACACATAAAGAGAATAATTCATATTATCACAGAGATGTATTGACTGTTCTCATTTGATACAAGTCTGTGGTAGCAGCCTGTCTCTGGCTGTCATCTCTGACTGGTTTTATTACCTGTAAATCACGCAGCAGTGGCCCCCTGTGGGTTTTAGTACAGCACAAAGGGCGGAGTGGAAGTTAACTGACATCTAATCTGCACAAAGAGAGAGCAGGAGCTTATTTGAATCCCCGTTCAGTGACAGCGTGAGACTGGAGAATTCTCTATCTCTGACGGAGAAATGTGATCTTAAGAACAGCCATTCTGACTCCATGCAAATATTGAAATGAAAATGGTCCAAAATAGGATTCAAACCTCCCCTCCTTTCCTCCATGGGTGAGGTAAACCCCTGCTATGATGTCCCTGTATTTTTCTGATTACAATAGGCAGAATCACTTGGGCCAACACAATTCCCTATGCTGACAAGTCTCATGCAGATAATTCTCTTGCCTGCCTTTCTGTATACATTCATCTTGCCTGCCTCCGATCAAATTTAATCAGCCTTGGCCTCCTCTCTCACATGTGAAACGGTCAATGGAAATGCAACACAAGCTACAATTCTGGGCCTTGATTAATTCATCCCTCCAACTCTTTTCCTCACGGCTCGTTGCAATATTTGTTGTAGCTTAAAGGTGGACAGCTGAATGTTAAGTCAGGGAATATCCCCGAGTCTAAACAAAGGTTGTTTTCACACACAATAGACCTTTTATCTCTTCACGCAAGCCCTCTACCACTGACAGACTTGTTACGATAACAACATGGCTCCTCCGAGGCATGTTCTCCACTGAATATTGCATTCAATTTGAAATTCACCAGAGACTTCCCTTTAACCAACTTTATATGTCACACCTAAGCGGCGGAAAGAGAGTTTCATGGGGTAATTTGTTTTGATTAAAAAAGGAAAATACTGAAAAATATAGGTTTGATGGCAGAGTCAAAGAAATTCATATTCACACATCAAGTTTGCTGATATTTAAATTCAATCTGAATTCAATAAATTTAGTCTAACTCATTCAATCTTTGAATCATATGCCAAAGATTTCTGGGGGGCCTGTATCTCAAAGAGGTTATGTCTTAGGAAAGCACCTACTGGTATTGTCATGATTCCTGGCTTGTGTTTCAGTGGTCTTGTGGGAACCTATTTGTTATTTTCTGTTAGTTCCTAAAGTTCTGGTGGCTGCAAAACTAGAACCATCATAGATTCTGTTGTTTATAAGTCCAGTACTCACAGCGCTTCTGAGTTTGTGGTCAAAAGATCAGAGTCTCTAGCTGTCATGGCCACCCACTGTGCCTAGTCTACCTGCAGCCATCATAGCCATCATGGCCACTGCTCCACCTCCTCTCGAAGGGGAAGCATTCTCTCATGTATTTCCTGTCTGCCCTGGCATGACCACAGAGGTTATCCCTGTACTCTCTGTCTTCTCTGACAGGACTACGGTGGTCATCCCTGACCTCATGATTCCTGCTTTGTAGTCCCCTGTTCTTGTGTACACTTATTTTAGTTATGTGCCATGTTTTGTGTTTGCCAATTATCCCTTTTATACTTATGTGTTTGCCTTGTTTGGTTGTCAATTGTTGCTTGCTATGCATGCTTCTATTCTGTATTTGCTCTGGCTTCCCTGTGTTTGTTCTTTTTTATTATTAAACCAAGTTGTACATGGATCCTCATCTCTGAATGCTTCCTTGCCTGACCGCCCTGTTACAGGTATTCAGAAAACAGCAGCCACGCCATATAGCACATACAACACAAATGTGTTTATTCATAGTGATTTTTGTGTTACAATAATTCTTTACCTTCTATGTAGCTTCATTACAATGCAACAAATCATTATTTAAAAAAAAGTATTCTTCTCCTCAGATCCTCTCAAGCTCTGTCAGGTTGAATGGAGATGTAATGAAGGGGAGGCGTTAAGCCGAATAGAATCCAAGTGCAGAGTTTATTTATGGGACAGTCTAGATCAAAACGTTATTCAGGCATTAGGTCGGCAACAAGAGATCAGTCCTGACATGAAGTGAGACATAGCAACAATAAGATAAGCCATGAGCTAGACATCGTGAACATGGTTTAGTAGGGCTGTGCTACCAATAAGGTTACAGGCAATACTGGAAGACACGGCACGAATCTAGGCATAACAACACGACATAGCATGACACCAGGCATAGCATTTGGACAAGACAAGACGCTTGTTAATGCAGTACAGCCCGTAGAGTGCCAGGCAGACCACAGGCAATACTTTGCAAAGTCCATGGGTGATCCACACACTGGTATAGTTCCTAGACAGGAAGTGGTCGCAGAGGGAGCGGTAACAGACAGACCGTGAATGAGAGTTCCCCCTGGTGGTCATGGCATTATAGCAGACTGTCGGTGGACAGACATTTTCAGGTTTCTCCAGAGATGATTGGGTTTAAAGGCCAGGCTACAGCAACTGAAGAACATTTAGAGTTTTCCAAAAGCCACCCTTGCATTGTCTTAGTTGTGTGCTTGAACATTTTAGAAAGTGAACCTTCTGCCCAGTCTGAGGTACTGAATGCTCAGGACTAGGCTTTCATTAAGGCTAACTCTTTATTGCTTTATTAAATGTTCCTTCTACCATGAGTCCCCCAGTCCCTGTGTTGAAAAAACACTGTTGGGCTGGTATTGTGCAGGTGATGAGCAGTGATTGGTTTCCTCCATACATAATGCCTTGAACTGAAGATCATCAGACAAGAGAATATTGTTTCTGACAGTCTGAGAGTGCCCTTTAGGTGATTTTATTGCAAATTCCAAGTGTGTTTTCAAGCAGAGGCTTGAGTCTGGCCAACCTGCCATAAAGCCCAGATTGGTTGAGTGTTGCAGTAATGTTTGTCCTCCTGTCAATTTCTCCATATATGACCAGGGAGCTCAAACAGACAATCAGATTCTTGGTCACAACTCTAACCAAGATCCTTCTCCATCGGTTTCTTAGTTTGGCTAGGGTTGAAAAAGAATGGCTGTTCCAAGCTTCTTCCATTAAAACATTTTGGAGAATACATGCTTCTGTGAACCTTCAATACAGCACAATCTTTTTTGCACAATACGTTTTATCTTGTTGTATATATTCACATTTAAGCATTGGCAGATGCTTTTATCCAAAGTGACTTACATTGCATTCATGGAACACATTGAATCAGTTCCTGCTTTCCCTGGGATCAAACTCATGACCTTGGCGTTATAAGCACCAATACTCTACTGATTGAGCTACAGGAAAGGTATATATATATATATATATATATATATATATATATATATATATATATATATATATATATATATATATATATATATACATATATATACACACACAGTGCATGTATACAGTTAGCATTCAAATGATTAGTAGGATTCAACATATTTTAAATCAGTAAGGAAATCTAGTAGGAGTAGGGGTAAATGGCTCTCTTTATAAACTTTCAATTCACCAAGTAATCCTAAAAACAACAATTTATCATGTTTCTTTCTTATCTTCAGGAGACCATTTCTTTGAAGCGTTTGAAGGACCTGGACCACATTCCTCAGCATTTAAGACCCACATACCACACATAGCTTCAAGAGAAATACAACTGAATGCGTAAGCATGGTCAGATGTGAGCTAGTCTGAGCTTCCATCCTCAGAGCATATTCATCCTTGTCCTTGGGACAAATGCTAAGTTGAAAGACTCTCTGTGAGCCTCCTTAGAGTGATAGAGTGGGGAGTGATATGTCACACTTATATTGTGAGGCCTCCGCTCGGCTTGTGTAGCATCTACGAGTGTTAGGCTCTCATCGAGCCTTCTTGTAGGCTAACGGATGAGAATCGCCAGGCCTTCTTTCCCTATAGAGTCATCTGAGGATAAATGAGGCATTCATTCTGAGAAGCTGTGATCATCATCTTGGAAATAGGAATCATGGAGGCGTAGATATTTTGTTCCCTATTGCAACCCTAGGGGATGCAGCATAGAAAGGGAATGTCTCAGGTTACGTACGAGAATGGGTTGTCCCGCAATATCTCTTGCGTGCCTGACAGCAACTACTTCAGACACTTTGAACCTAGCACTGTTTGATTTGGGATGCCTTTTATAGTTCCTGGTTCATGATGTCACCAGCCTCTGGCGACTATTCATTTGATTGGTTCGATTCACATCTGCTTCACGATGCATTCACGCAGAGTGTTCACATAGAGTTATGATGCAGTGTCTCATTCCCTTTTCAGGGAACCAAGTTTACATACATAACCAAGACGTTTTCACCGATGCTAGATAACGCCCCCAGTTCAATTTTCAGATTATCTCTTGTTATTTTTATTATATTAATTAGAATATTTATTTAAAACCATAAAATTGTGCAGTCCCTCACCTTTATTGTATGCAATATCAAATAACTATCAAGCTTTGCTTCACTGCATGGCTTATCAAGAGTTCCATATTCATTATGGCTCTAATTTTGGCAAGAGCCAAAAGAGAATCTTAAAGTCTTTCTCTATGGCAACATGAAAAGCAGCATCACTCAGTTTTAACGATGATCTTATCTTAGTAAGAGCCATGCTACAACAAGCGGCCATCACTCTCCCCTTATTTCCCCTCTACTGCGCTGTCATCCCACAGACATTAATATTTACTCATCATAATTAAATATTAACCTTGATTGGGCTGCCTTCCTCTTAAAATTAGAACGCTGATATTGAAATTGCAGCAAGACATTTTAAATGATTTTCTTCTGCTAATGTACAACGGTTTTAGCTGCCCTGTAGCATGTTGTTTTAGAGTGATGGTAATTGACCAAGCTTACTGTATATGTTTTTGGATCTTTTTGATAATGACAGCATCCTGTAATGGATTATTAATATGTTAGAGTAGAAAATGTGTAGTTTCATGCATGGCAAAGCTAACATTTGGATCATTTGCCCAGACAGTGTCAGGATGGATTTGAACTGAAGTGACACATTCCGCAGGAGCACTGGATGTTGTATGCAGAATTGATTTGATAAATATGGCCCAAAGAGTCATGCAATTTGCAAGGTGATACATTTTCAGAGGCCGAATCAATTTCTTGTCTTGAAAGCATTGGTGAATATATCAAAGCAAATTACCTTGGAGGTCTTAATCTTTAATGTGAATGATAAAGTGTACACACACATACACAAACAAACAGAGAGAGAGAGAGAGAGAGAGAGAGAGAGACAAACAAAATATGTTTTTCTTCCAGTTGATGCTTGCAAAAATTACATTAATTTGTCCTCCATCCAAAGTATAGCCAATATAGTTATGCTTGTAATCACAAACCATAATCACAACCAAACCCCCATATCAAACCCCCAGGTTCAAAGACAACTCATGCGGTCTCATGTTTGAATTCTCAAATAGCACATATAGCACATACATATAATATAATATAATATAATATAATATAATATAATATAATATTAATATAATATAATATAATATAATATAATATATTAAACTGAGACCATTCATTCAAAATCACTCTACTGAATTGGTCATATCATTTCACACAGTGAAATAAAATAGTTAGATAGTTAGATAGATACAATTTTCTTGCATAAAACCACACAAAAATATAAATATGATAAGTAATGGCACAGTTAACATGTTAAAATAGATAAGAAAATAGATAAAAGTTTCTAGATGCATACTGGAGGTTGGTTAGCTTTAGAGAACATCTTAATGCACTGTTGGGGACGATTGAAATTTAATAATCAGCAGCACCAAGGTAAGCATATCGCTCAATAAAGCAGTTGTGGTTTCTGCAAATGGCTACTTTCATGGCACTTCATGGCTTGAACACAATTCCCCTTTTCTCTAATTGCACAGTCGAGGGGAAACCCAGGACTAAAGTGAACAGTGCAGCCTAGATGTTATAAAAGTATAATGTTTAATGCCATATATATTCAGAGAGCTTGAAAGCAGAATCCATGAGATATAATAATTATTTAGACAGCCTGTGCCTTATGCACTTGAAGACTTTCCCTAACAGAGCCATTACTTCATGTTCTATCTTACCTATGGCCATGTAAATGCAACCCAGGCTCTCATGGACTGCTTCTTGCACCTTCTCCCTAAATAAGTAAGTAATCTCTGGAAAAAAGCATTATTGAGGAAGTAGCTTTCAAGCAGACTTGCGGCGATGAGTGCAGTTGAAATCTATCACTTTAAAAATGTATGTGTTAAATAAAAGTTTTCCATTACCCTTGCTGAAACTGTCTTTTTCACCTTATTTCCACCCTTGTGAACTTTGGTCACACCAATTTATGCCTGAAGTCCGTTAACTAATTGTTAACATTCACTAACATTTTAATTAGGTTAAAGTATATGTAGATTAGGTGGATGTTTTAACTGAAGCTATAAGTTCAGCTCTCTCAGTCTATTAAATGTTCTCTGGACCCCTGATATTATTTGTTGACCGCTGATATAAGTCATTGTTAATGTATGAATTTAGTTTCATTTAATATTTCTATATATTATATACCTTGAAATCTACTATCTTTCTTGAAAATAAATGTCATATGGTTTGATACTTTTGTTATAGTATATCCCAACTAAGTCCTTAGAAATTTGCCAAACATTCTAGCAAGGTTCTCCCAAAGTTATGAACGGCTCAGGTTACGTATGTAACCATAGTTCCCTGAGAGGGAACTCGAGCTGCATCATAGCGTTATGGGAACGATATACCAATGCCGCCTTAGCAACGAAGAATGCCCCAAAAATGCTCCAAAGGAGAAGATCTGGCTCCCTCGGGAAGGCAAGAGATAGACTTTCTCTATCTTTATCCCTCTCGGCAATGGATAGACTCATCTAACCCTCGCACTCAAATTAGTTTGAACATTCACCCCAGGGCCATACAAGACATGCAGGGAATGGAGCAACTGCTCTAAAGCCCCCCAAAGGGGCGCCCTTTTTTACTCTTTACTTAATTTATTCTTTCTCTGCTTGAGTGGGGATAATACATGTGAACAACGGTTAAGATTTACAGCACTGGGCAGCTCTGTGGACTTAGGTCTTGAACAGGGCAAAGTAGTCTTTTGTGTTCTTGGTCTGGATCCCTGAAAAGAGGACGACAGAAGGCCTACAGCATGATAGATCTCACCACCTCTGATTCAGAGATGTGATAGTCAGAAGGAAGATAGTTTTTAAGGTTAGAAACTTTGGAGAAACGTCTTCGATAAGCTCGAAGGGAGCCAGGGACAGACTGTGGACCACCACTGTCAGATCCCAAGTCGATACCATCATATGTACTGCAGGCCTCAGTCTCAGGGTGCCATAGAGCAAATGAGTTACCAGTGGGTCTCTACCCAGAGACGTACCAACCAAAGGGATGTGGTAAGCAGCTATGGCCGCCAAGTATACCTTTAAGGTGGATGGAGATAACCCAGTAGAGAATAGTTTTTGGCGGAACTTTTGCACTGTACCAACCGGGCAGTTAACTGCACCATGATTATTGCACCATGAAGTGAAAAGCCTCAATTTCAAGGGATATAGTTTCCTTGTCTGAACAACCCCAGTTGAGTGACTAGTCCTGGGCAGGGATGCAGAATTGATCCCCCCGTCTGGAACAAAAGGTCCCTCCTTACAGGAATCTCCCAGTAAGAGCCATCGACGAAGGATATTAGGTCAGAAAAAACAACACTCTGCCCACACACAGCGGGGCAATCAAAGTGAGACGGACCCTGTCCCGGCAAACTTTCTCAAGAACTCCTGGGAGCAGAGCAATTGGAGGAAAAGCATACAGATATAGCCTCTGCCAACTTCTGAGACATAACATCCAGTCTTAGAGGATGAGAGAGGGAAAACCAGAGTGGACAGTGAGAGATCTCTCGAGATGAAAATATATCCACTTTGGATCCACTTCCCATTTGTTTCACCTCCATTCCCCGGGCTTCATCCCCTGCCTGTCTGCTCCATGATTTAGTTTCCCAGGGATGTAAGCTTCCCTGAAAGAGCACAGTTTCTCTTAGGACCACAGAAGGATTTGGTGCACCTGTTTATGAAGTGAACGCGAGTGACTGGACAAGTATATTTTGGCTCCTGAGATCTTGGAGGAAGGTCCTCAGAGCAATACAGACAGCCATCTTCTCCAGACAGTTGATGTGCCAGACGATATTTTGTCCCGTCTGCAGACCTTGCGCTGAGTATCCATCTAGGATCGCTCCCCAGCCCATGAGGGATGTATCCGTTGTTAGCACTCGGCAACGACAAGGAGCACCTATCAAAGGACCTGTTAATAAGAAACAGGGTCTTCCACATGGCCAAGGCACAATAGCATTGCCCCCGGTCTCTAAGGCACCACTGAATGGGACTCATGTACAGCAGGACAAAAGGTATAACGTTGGATGCTGCTACAATAAGACCTAACTGGAACTGTTATGCAGTGAGTGACTGGCTTAGCTTTATCTGTTTTGTGGCTGATATGATCGGTTTAATGCGATCTGCAGATAGACCATGCCCAGAAAAAGGTCATCTGTAGCGGAGAAAGCACACTTTTCTTTGTATTGAGCCTTAACCCCAACACTTTCATGTGGTTGAGAATGATATCTCAATGCTGAACCACCAACTGTTGTGACTATAATTGTATATAACTGTTGAGCTATAATCAACCAATGGTTGATGTATGTGATGATGGCAATATGACCTTTTCCCCACAGCCTTATTGACTATGATGACGTTCCTCATATATCCGACCCCTAGAAGGCTGTGGGTAAGTGAATCCCCCTCTGTCCCCCGTTCTTTAAGGAGGGGTCCAGATGGTGACACTGTTTTTGTGTGGCACAGTATGAGGAGCTGGGCTTTTGGGGCTCCTCTCGATCAGCGACACCTGACACCTGAGAGTGATGGGGGAGAAGTTTCCGGAACGAAACAAGTGACCTCCAGTGACTCTCAACAACATTGGTGACTGTGTTGCCAAAGAGGCCAGGAGGTACTAGAGGGATGTCCAAGAGGAAACTCTTATCTTTGTCTTTAATTCCACTTAAATTTAGCTAAAGATGTCTCTCCGTAACCACAAGTGCTGCTATAGACAGCAATTGCTCTGTCAATTGCTCTAGGTCTATGAACACGTCTGCCTGGTAGGCTCCATACTGTGAAGGCGTGCTGTATATTTGACCAGCCAAGACATAGGCTCTACCCACCAAAGCCAATGTTTTAAGTGTGTCATGTTGAGGCTTTTAGGGATGATGCCGATGATGAGAAAAGGCACTGGATCTGCTGGGTGAAGGCAGAGATAGGACGGAGCCCTTCTCAAACCCCTCTAATAAATCAATTTGCGGTCCCCAGGTTTTAGATTTTGTGTGTTCAAACAAAACACACACATAACAAGTGTATCCCCACCCACGATATAACTGATGTTCTTTCACAGAATTGTTTCGATTACACACGTGCTTCATGAAGCAATGACACAGATGATTTCCCATAGCGTTTAACCCTTTTGCACATACAATCACACCAGTATGCCCTGGAGAGTATGATCACACCGGTGTGAGTAGTTTTCGTGCGTTGACTGGCGCTGAGCTCAAGATGGACGCGCGCAGAGTTTGTCATCTATCACAACTATTCAGTGTTTTCAACCATTTGAAAACACATTTATTTTATTTTAAGTTTCAGACATTTAAATACTTATAAGTACTAGCAAAACAATACACTTACAGATTGAAAAATATACAGTGATGTCAATAAAAGGGGAATTAGCAATTTGTTCAATTATAAATTGATGAGGTGTTTTATTCATATCAGATAAACATTGCATAGGTAACCATAAAGTTCACTCTATTCTTCTCCCACTTCACCTGTCACTTAGTGTCATGTATTTCAAGATTTCATTTATTAATTTACGTAATCTTATTCTCTGAACTGCGGAGCAAACTAATATGGCGATGCCCATTGCACATCATAGATATATGATAACATGATATCTATGATAACTCACAGCTAACATGATCATTATAAAGGTTTTTTAAACGAAAAGAATAGGAAACGTTCTAAAATAAAACAATCACCTTAAAAAAACTCAAATTGGGATGTCAGCGAGAATATATTAAACGTATGTATGAAAGGTTTAAAATAAGAATATGTTTTCATAACTTAATGGGAATGTTAGCAAAACTCTCTTAGAATTTATTTTTCCTGCCTGGGATAATGCATGTTTGCCTTCGAGTGCATTTAAATTTGTGGGGCCACTGCATATGACAATATTTTGCTACTGATATACAAGCGGTTCATTAAAATGTCTGTGTATCAAAACTAATGTATGTGAACCATGTCAATGTGACAATCTCAAAGGTCCCTGTTGATTACATGCCGCACAAACAAAAAAGTGATACCCCCCCCCCCAAACAAAAGGAAATCCTCATCTCACTGACAAGGGTGATGTAAATTAACTATTTGAAAGAGTCAGTAACAATAGGTTTCTGTCAGCCGACAGAGAATAAAAATGTCAGTCCTGTCAGTAAGCACATTGTCCAAAATTCTCAAGCTCTTGACAGGAACATGGTTTGACAATTTGAAAGAAAAGCCCTATTGCTTCCATTATTTAAATATTTTAGCAATGAATCTCAGAGTAAGACACAGTTAAACCCTCTGTGAATGAAAAATAAAACCGAACACATGGCACTTCAACAAGTGCTGAATTCTTTGAAACATTAATGTGCATTATTTCCACTCTGGGGAATTTTATATCTTATTAATATATTTTAATGATGCAACATAGAGCAAATTCAGCTGAGTGAATAATTAATACATTGAGAATTAACAGTACAAAGCAAGCAATAACATAGTCAGAACTTATCTGACTCTAAATGGCTACTAGTGTGATAAAATAGCCATTTTGTTTTTGAGGAGGGACTATGAATTACTGAAAGCAGATGGGTAAGACACATCACAAGGGAGGATATTAAGATAATTGACAATGTTTTACATTGTCAATTGACAGCATTACAAATTTTCTTTCAGATACCTCCCTTAATTTTGTTAAGAAAAACAAAATGCCATTAGGTTTGCCTCAGAGAGTAAACTTGGAGGCTTGTATGATTTAAAGTGTGCAACTTTTACATAAGTATCACCTCAAGGATAATTTGAAACGGTTTACTCATTAGGAGCAACAAATCACTTCAACTATAGATTAATGACTTAAAGACATGCTGTTAAGATGAGATTTAATGTAGAAAAGTAATTCCACATATATAATATAGTAAGGGTGATAGTTTGAACATATGCCGAGACAAAAGATTTGGGTTAGGCGGTATATATAAAGAATACATTTTTATACATGTTGTGAGCAGAATAGAGAATAGAGCAGATCCGCTTTAGAAAGTAACTTGGAGCTTCAAATAACGATGGCATCAATTACAAGTGACTTAAAATTGGACGTCATCGAGTCATTCAAGTGATTCATTAAAAAATGTAGATTCTTCCAGTAAAGAAACAAGTTATTAGTCAGAGTTGTCAGAGGATGGTGAAGGCACGGAACCAGGAGGAATAAACTGAAATTTTCTTTAATCATAAGCTCAACATAAATACTTTAAATACTAAAACAAACAAAAAGTATACACAAAGGGATGATTAGACACAGGTGACAAGACTGACGAGGTGATTGATTATGGAACAGGTGGATAGAAACACTAGGAAAATCACGTGAGGAAACAGGAAGTGAGCAAAGACATTACAGATATGTAAAAAGTATTGTATGTGTCATTGAATCATTTATTCAAACCAATCATTTAAAGTAATTCATTCAAGCTAATTAAGCAAATTATCTTTGTCAATAATTTCTGTTTGAAACAAAAAATAGTGAGCCTCAATTTATCCAGAATCGTGCAGCTCTAATGTCAGGTTTTCACATGTGCTTTAAATGTTATAAATTCCACATTAAAATCTTTGTTTAATTGTTGGAACCTAAATGAAAAGCCTTTGAAAGACTGTTTAATAGCAAGTTCCATTGTTGCATCTTGCCCCATATAATGTGACAACATGTCAGCTGCTATTAGCGCATGCCGTCATGAAAGGTCAGTTTGTTCAATAAACAATGTTTTGCCTTTTCCTTTTCCTCAGCATTAAAAGTGAAAATGTTCAATAGCCTTCTTTGTGCTCATGACAAAAATTGACATTCAAAAAATAAATCAACCTAACAATATAAAAATGTGACAACTAGCCCTGGAGAAAATAAAATAAATAAATAAATTCCTGCAATAATACAATAATAACCAGAAGTGATCAAAAGAAACGTTACTAAATGAGAACAAGGCTGTGATTACTTATTCAATTACCAGACTTTGTAGCAATCTGTTTCAGGTATAGAAAATAAATAAATGCTAAAGGCTAATTGTGTGCTAATATAGTGGAATGGAAGGTTAAAACCCCTCAGGATAAGACCAAATTAAGCTGTCAATCATTTGAACTGATATGGATAAATTAAGGCATGTCCTGCCACATGTCACACTTGCGTTGCATTATAACAGGCACCTCATGCTAGCAGCATTCATTTTTGACAGGCTTTCTCTCAGTTCTGCCTGCCCTTCAGATTCCAGCGTCAGCCTCTCAGCCTCTTATCTCTCAGACTTTTTCTTTCTTTTTTCCATGTCTTGCCCTTTCCCCCAAGACCATGTGTATGCTTTGAATTGCCTCAGTAACAGAGGATCAGCCATGCTTTCCTAGTCACACATATCAAATGCTTAAGACACCATGAGCCACAAGGACGTGCAGCATCTCCTTTAGTCTAAAAAATTAGAATGAAAAAAGCATGCGCTATAAAAGAGGCTTATTCTGGGAGAAACATCCTTGAGCTGACAAAGCAAATAGAATAATGTAAAATATGTATGCTGTGTACTAAGAAGAAAGCTCTGTTTTCCATTCTAAATGTTTTAACAAACTTCAAAGAGCATGACATTTGCATTTCAGCTCTATATACACAAATAAAACATTGGCCCTAGTCGCACAAAATCATTAAGCATAAGATCTCCCTGAGTTTAATATGTATTAGTTGTATCTTCTTACACATTCTGACCAAGACTCGACAGAACTACACGTAAAGGGCGTTTTCTCTAGAACTTTCAAAAGATTACATCAGCCACTGAGAGAAGATTGTATGAATGCTTTCCAAATCATTTGCGTTAATGACTTCATCGTCATGAAACAATTCACTTAGGTCACAATCATGTGCTTGTAACCCCTTCGTCAACTTTTCGAACAGCCCAAGAATGGACGAAAAATATCTCCTGGGTCTGAGCCCACCAAATATTTAGATTGAAATATATATATACACACTAATATTTGGAGTCCCGGGTTCGGGGTCTCACACAAACCTCAGTATTATAAAATATATATATTGTGTCTGCTCTTGTGATTTTATTTCCTACTATATTAATGACTAAGATAAATAAAAGAAATGGGAAAGGAATGTATCACACATACATATATAAATATATAATGAAAATGAAGACAGAAACAACAGTTTAAACTCAATTAACCAAAATATATATATATATTCTTCAACCTGCTTAACAAAACATTCATTAAAAGAAAACAATAATAATAATAATAAGAAGAAGAAAGGAAATAAAAGACAAAAAAAATAATAATAATTCACAATGGAATAGTGAAAACAAGGATCAGTCCGTTTCAATGAATCGGTTGATGTGAACTGACTCAGTTCGAATGGTGAATCGACTCGCTGGAATGGAATCAGTTCAGTTCGCTAGTGTGTATGTGTGTGCGTGGTTGCCTGCAGATGCTGCCATGGCGGGAATAGCGGCGCAAAACTCCGTCCTGGCGATCGGACTCCAATGGATGGCGTGTATAACCAGACATCCAATGTTGCTCCTATTGCAAATAAAACAATTCAGACAGTCTTTTCATCCAAATCAAGCGAAGGCGACTAGCAGCTCGCAGCACATGCGGCTCGTGTCTCATCTGCTCTGAATTGGCGCACATATGACGAATTAACATTTTATAAAGAGAACACTATATACAACAGTAACAATTATTACTATCATTTAAACACAGATTACATGAATCACGTATACAAACCACACTGAACAACGTGCAGTGAACACCAAGCGTGTCGTGAGGCCCTTAATACAAATAATCGCAAATTAACCATCACAATTATATTTGAATTAAATAAAACATCTTTACATAAATATAAACCACAGTAACTTACCTATTGCAAATAAAACAATTCAGACAGTCTTTTCATCCAAATCAAGCGAAGGCGACTAGCAGCTCGCAGCACATGCGGCTCGTGTCTCATCTGCTCTGAATTGGCGCACATATGACGTCAATTGAAATGGACGCGCTCACCTTAACCCACGTTTGCGAAAGCAAAGTTAATATGTCTGAATTTGTTTTAATGCAATAGGTAAACAAAATATACATATATATATATACACAAGAGAAAAATTACAATGAGAGAAATAAATTAACAAACAATAATAATATAAAAAAATAAAATCCAGCCTTAATTACTTAGGGTGGGTTACATCCTCCCCTGCTGAAACTCTGATGTCCTCATCAGACACCTACAAGGCTAAATAACAGTTCACTCTGCGTCTGTTGCACTCTCATTTGTTGTTGCATAACTTCAAGTACTTGACTGAAATAAGTAGAATTGGGTTCTACACTCACACTCTGCATATCACATCGTGTGTTCCAATCAAAATCTTTTAATCTATTTGGTGGTCTCTTTTCTCTTTGGGACCTTCTTAATCCAAGTGAACCAGTTCTCTCTTCAGCACTTGAACCTTCACGATGTACTGACACCTCATTAACTTCCTCCACTAAGGATGAAACCTCCTGTGGAGTTTCAGCTTCTTCCACTTGGTTCTCAGCAGATTCAACACTCGGCATATCACCTTGGAGAAATTCACCTTCGGTCTCATTCAACAAGTTACAAGGCACAGCCAAATCATAAACTTCTTGAGAAGTTGTCCCCAACTGAAACTCTGGGGCATAAGGATTTAGAGACACCTGAGAGCTTTCAGTCCCCACATTGTCAACACTATCCCTTTCTAGATTACGCTTACGCATTCGGCGTGTAACAGCTCCTTCAACAACGGGAACCTCCTCTGTTTCATCAACACTGGCTGGTAGAAACCCACATGGCAGCAGAAGGTCTCTATGCAAAACCCGTTCAGGACCCTCACCGTCCTCAGACTGAATGACATACACCGGAATCTCAGTGTTAGGCTGCTTTAACACCACGTAGATGGTGGATTCCCAACGATCTGCGATCTTGTGCTTCCTACGGATGTTGACATTCTTTACCAGCACACGATCACCCACTTCTACCACAGCAGCAGTCACTTTCTTATCCCATCTAGCTTTGTTCAACAGTTGACGCTTTTCCGCATTCTGTACGGCAAGTTGATAGGCATGTTTCAATCGCCTTTTTAACTCACTGACATAATGAGTATGAGTTTTGGAATCATGCCCCTTAGGGTTAATCCCAAAACAAAGATCAATTGGGAGACGAGGTTGACGTCCGAACATTAGAAAGAAAGGAGACTCGCCTGTTGCGTCATTCCTCGTACAATTATACGCATGCACTAAAGGACGAACATACTTTCTCCAATGCTCTTTCTTTTTATCACTCAACGTCCCCAGCAAATCCAGAAGAGTTCGATTAAACCTTTCTACTGGGTTTCCTCGCGGGTGATATGGTGTAGTGCGAGACTTAACTCCAGCTATTGTGCACAACTCTTTCACAAGCTCAGACTCAAAATTAGCCCCCTGATCACTGTGAATTCTCTTAGGAAAACCAAAGTTACAAATCAAATTCTCCCACAACACAGAAGCCACAGTTTTGGCTGTTTGGTCCTTAGTGGGAAATGCCCAAGAAAACTTTGTGAAAAAATCAGAAATGACTAAGATGTTACGGGTGTCATTTGAATCTGGCTCCAAAGAAAGATAGTCAATACAGACCAACTCCAAAGGGGAATACGCTTTGATGTTCACTAGTTCTGCAGCCTTTTGTGTACGAGCTTTCCTCTTAATGCACCTTTCACAAGTTCGGCACTTTCTCTCCACGCACTCTGCCATTTTTGGCCAGTAAAACCTGGCTCTCGCAAGCTCCAGGGTTCTTTCATACCCCATGTGTCCGGTTTCATCATGAATTCCTTCAAGAGCTCTGTCTCTGAGACTCATAGGTACCACTAGCTGCTCGTAGCGTTGCCCATACTGATCGTATACTGCACGATACAACACACCATCTACCAAGTTTAATCTGGGCCTTTCCCTCAGCATCAGAATCACTTCTTTTGATTCTTCGAGCCTATCTGCAGGAGTCAAAATTTCTCCAGATAACACAAGATCGATTACTCTGCTGATAGCCATATCTTCTCTCTGTAACTGACACCAATCAGTGGAAGTCATACTGGGCAAAACAGTCCGTCCAGGCCAATGCTCAGGCTCAATCAACTCATCAGGAACCACATCATCGTTGCACAGAAGCATTTCGACAGCGGGATTTGGAATAACTCTGTCTTCCAACAGGTCTCCCTCCTCACACGTCTGTGCGATATGCGTCTCGCAACATACCGAATGCCGTAAACACACAGTTTTGATAGTTTCATGGTCAATATTCTCGAACTCGGTTGCTGCACATTCCGCTTTGCTTATCAAGTTTGATACCCGCTCATCAATTTTCATAGCTTCTTCATCATCCATAAGCTGTTCATGGGGACGCCTAGACAACCCATCTGCGTCAACATTAGTTCGGCCTGCCCTGTACTTGATGTCAAAATCATACATAGACAAAGCCGCAAGCCACCTATGACCAGCTGCATCCAACTTAGCTGTAGTGAGCACATAAACCAATGGATTGTTGTCAGTTAGCACAGTAAACTTTGTTCCATACAGGAAGTCATGAAACTTTTCGCATACTGCCCATTTGAGTGCCAAGTACTCGAGCTTGTGCACTGGGTAGTTTGTCTCACTCTTAGAAAGACCGCGGCTGGCATAAGCAATCACTCTACTCTTTCCGTCTTGGACCTGATAAAGTGCAGCGCCTATGCCAGAGGTGCTGGCGTCAGTGTGTAAAATGTACGGCAACTTCCAATCAGCAAAACCCAGAACTGGAGCAGTTGTCAGTTTCTGAATAACGGTATTAAAAGCAACTTGACACTCATCATCCCATTTCCCAGCCAGGGACTGCATCTTACTCCTAACCCTGTGCGAGGTTGACTGTCCTCGAGTAGAAAACTCACCCTGTAGCAATGTATTCAAGGGTTTAACTATCTGGGAGTACCCTTCAACAAATCGCCGATAATACCCAGCGAAGCCAAGAAATGACCTCAAATCTCTAACATTCTTTGGCACAGGCCACTCTGTTAGCGCAGAAATCTTATCTGGGTCTGGACAGATGCCTTGATCAGAAATCACATGCCCTAGGTACTTGACGGACGTTTGGAAGAATTTGCACTTAGAAGGCGCTAACTTCAACCCAAAAGCGGCAAGACGTTGCAGTACCTTCATAAGCCTTTCCTCATGTTGTTCGAGAGTGTCTGAAAATATTATCAAGTCGTCAAGGAAAGCTATAACCTCCTGCAAATTCAAACCAGCCATGACTTTCTCCATGGTTCGCTGAAAAGTTGCAGGCGAATTAGTCAACCCTTGCGGTAACCGTCGAAACTGCCAGTTTCCAAAAGGTGTAGTGAATGCTGTTTTGGGACGATCACTCTCCTCTACCTCTAGCTGGTAATATCCACTCTTCAGATCTAATACCGTGAACCACTTTGAACCGGACAGCAATGTAAAAGTCTCCTCAATTCTAGGAAGAGGATACGCATCTCTCTTTGTCAACTTATTGAGCTTGCGGTAATCAACCACCATTCTCAAATCACCATTTTTCTTCCTCACTAGTACTACTGGTGACGCGTAAGGACTATTAGATTCTTCTATGATCTCACTAGCAAGTAAATCTAATATGTGCTTCCTCAAGTCCTCAAAATCAGCGGGAGAGACGCGTCGAGTACGCTCTTTGAACGGAACATGCTCAGTTAGCTCTATACGATGTGCCACGCCTGACACTTGTCCCACATCCAGATCGTGCCGGGCAAATGCACCGGATGCTTCACAATTTATCCTCTGAATAAGGTGAGCTTTGAACTCTTCAGCAATAGGGGAACCCTCAAAATCTAAATTCACAGGGTCCTCTTCCTTTACTACAAGACTGGCCATCAGTGAAGTGGCAGCTTGTGAAGGTCTAGCATCATCATAAATAGGCACCGACTTAATCCAATCCACCACTGAACACTCAGCTAGAACTCCCTTGGGCCGTAAAGTTACGCTGTGGTCCGAAACATTCCGTATAGCTACCCTGACTTTGTTTCGCGCTTTAGCCTCAACCTGCACCAATTTACATTCCACAACTAAGCCACCAGGGATGCAATGCATCAATGGTTCGTCAAGGATCATGGTCTTGCTCTGGCCATAAACTTTAGCACGGTACACTCCAGTCACTTCACACTTTTCTCCCTTACCAATCGTTACCGATTTCTTCCCCGACAGCCTGACTGGGGTGTTGCCCTGCACACCTCTTCTGGGTGTCGAGCTGATGTCACAATTACGATACACAGCTCTCCAGTTCGTGCTAATGGGCATTTGTGATAAATAATTTCCCTGATGCAGCTTACAACTCTGTACCATATGACGAAGAACATTTGTACCCACCAACAGAGGCAACCTAGCATTGTAGGTTTGATCGGGACAGACCAGAGCCAGTACTGTACTTACAACATCTGTCCCACAAGCAGACTTTGGAAACTGTACATCTATCTCGATGTATCCAAGGTAAGGAACCATTTGTCCTGCAGCCCCCTCAACCCTGAGTAAGTCTGCCATGGAATTAATATCCCTATGCTGGAGATATTGTCTGTAGAACGATTCAGCTACACAAGTTACCTGGGATCCAGTGTCTACTAGACAACAACACTCAATTCCATCCAACCAAGCCTTGCTTTCCCAAGATTCCCCAATTAAACCCTTAGGAATCTGGTCTGTCTTTTCTATGGAACTCTTTATGACTCCAGCCTCTGTCCGTCCCGCAACAGAAGCTACTTCTAGTTTAAATGCACACTGGGTGTCACTCTGGTTGGAGAACTCCTTTGCTCATGCCTCTGCACTAACTTTTGCTGCACTAAGGCTGCATTCACTGGATTTGAGCATTGTTGCAAATAATGCGAGTCCTCACCACACCTATAACAAAACCCACCAAGAGACAATGGCTTAACAGGAGTTTGACTCTGTGGCCGTGGGGATGTTCCTTCTTGCTCTTTCTTCTTCCTAGGCACACTAGTCTGGGGTCGATCATATGACAACTTACGCACTGAGTCTGGCTTCTGCGCCTTTGCTTTAGCCACCTCAGCTTCAAGCTCTTTAATGCGTTCTGTCAATGCTAGACAAGCTTGTGCTCCCTCAGAATCTGCTGCTATTTCCCGATCAGCGGCAATATGCACCTTGCTCTGAGCCCTAACTGGAGGCGTACATAAATGGAGATTCATACGTTTCTCCTTAAGCTGCTTCTCATGCTCATAAGACCTCATTTTGAAAAGCAACCTAGAATAACTCAAGTCAGGCTGTGATGCATCTGTTAGCATATCTTTAAGACGCAACTGGGTTATCAAAACTTCATCCCAGCACCCCCTGACGAACTGCTTGAGAAGCAACGTGTCTGAATGTTTGTCAGCCACTCCCTTCTTTTGAACCACCTCCTGCATCAGAGAATAGAGTCGCCGCAAATACTCAGAGGGTTTCTCACCTCGGTTTTGGTGCGTCTCTATAAACTGAATGTACAACTCATCACCGCCAGTGACACTGCCATAAGCTTGTTCTAGTTCCTGTACATACATTTCTGGTGGTGCATTGGTACCCACTGCAAGGGCAACATTAAGAGCAGGGGGGAGGAGGCTATCCAAAATATGCCTTCTCTGTTGCCTCTCAATCAAAGACGTGTCAGATAGTAACTGCCTAACATACAATTTCCACGTGGGGAAATCAACTTCCCCATTAGGCTTAGGGCAATGTCCAGAAAACGTTCTCAACTTAGGGGGTGAAGAAACATACCCCTGGTACTCGGAGTCATGTTTCACCACATGTTCTACCACTACACGCTGTACCTCCTGTGGTATAGTGAAAGTGATGGGAGTTTCATGGGCTACTTTCCTCTCCACAGGAGATGAATCAGCTTGACTCACAAAAGACACTCTTGACGCAGGACCTTTAAATGCATTCGGCATTTCTGCTAACATTTCATGAGAAGACCTTCTTGGAGCAGGTGTTGAAGTCGAAGGTCCCCTGTCCAGAGCATCAGATTTGTGTGATAGCTTAGACGCAACTTGCTGACTTAGATCACTTACATTTACACAGTGAATACGTGCCATGCTCTCTATTTGTGCCAACAGCTGATCAGCCATATTATCTAAAGTGTGACTGGAACGTTCACTCAGTTTTGTTGTTGGAGAACTGGAGTGACAACGCCCTTCCTCCATCTGCCTCCCATCTAGTGGCACAACGCCCCATACATTTTGGCCATCTGACCTCAGATACTCTTCTTCCGCTATTAACGGAGTAGTAACCTCCTGAAATTCACAAAGTAACTTTCCTGTGAATCTGTCACCTAACCACTCAATTCTCTTTACATCATCAAGATGATCAAAGCACCTCTTCACCTCTGTGAGAGTAGTGTTTGGATCCACTTTTGTAAGTAACACAGACCGTTCAGGATCAAAATTATGCAGCTTACACAAATCCATTGTGAAAAGGGAAGAAAGAGAGAGAAAAAAATTAATAGTCAGAAAAGTTAGGAAAATATTGTATTATTACACAAGCGCAGCCCCACGTTGGGCGCCAAATTTTTCTGCCACTTTCCTTGGATGTAACCCCTTCGTCAACTTTTCGAACAGCCCAAGAATGGACGAAAAATATCTCCTGGGTCTGAGCCCACCAAATATTTAGATTGAAATATATATATACACACTAATATTTGGAGTCCCGGGTTCGGGGTCTCACACAAACCTCAGTATTATAAAATATATATATTGTGTCTGCTCTTGTGATTTTATTTCCTACTATATTAATGACTAAGATAAATAAAAGAAATGGGAAAGGAATGTATCACACATACATATATAAATATATAATGAAAATGAAGACAGAAACAACAGTTTAAACTCAATTAACCAAAATATATATATATTCTTCAACCTGCTTAACAAAACATTCATTAAAAGAAAACAATAATAATAATAAGAAGAAGAAGAAGAAAGGAAATAAAAGACAAAAAAAATAATAATAATTCACAATGGAATAGTGAAAACAAGGATCAGTCCGTTTCAATGAATCGGTTGATGTGAACTGACTCAGTTCGAATGGTGAATCGACTCGCTGGAATGGAATCAGTTCAGTTCGCTAGTGTGTATGTGTGTGCGTGGTTGCCTGCAGATGCTGCCATGGCGGGAATAGCGGCGCAAAACTCCGTCCTGGCGATCGGACTCCAATGGATGGCGTGTATAACCAGACATCCAATGTTGCTCCTATTGCAAATAAAACAATTCAGACAGTCTTTTCATCCAAATCAAGCGAAGGCGACTAGCAGCTCGCAGCACATGCGGCTCGTGTCTCATCTGCTCTGAATTGGCGCACATATGACGAATTAACATTTTATAAAGAGAACACTATATACAACAGTAACAATTATTACTATCATTTAAACACAGATTACATGAATCACGTATACAAACCACACTGAACAACGTGCAGTGAACACCAAGCGTGTCGTGAGGCCCTTAATACAAATAATCGCAAATTAACCATCACAATTATATTTGAATTAAATAAAACATCTTTACATAAATATAAACCACAGTAACTTACCTATTGCAAATAAAACAATTCAGACAGTCTTTTCATCCAAATCAAGCGAAGGCGACTAGCAGCTCGCAGCACATGCGGCTCGTGTCTCATCTGCTCTGAATTGGCGCACATATGACGTCAATTGAAATGGACGCGCTCACCTTAACCCACGTTTGCGAAAGCAAAGTTAATATGTCTGAATTTGTTTTAATGCAATAGGTAAACAAAATATACATATATACACAAGAGAAAAATTACAATGAGAGAAATAAATTAACAAACAATAATAATATAAAAAAATAAAATCCAGCCTTAATTACTTAGGGTGGGTTACATGCTCATACCTTTAAGTCTTGGTATTACCTCCACATTAGTCCTGAAAGTCTGTGGTAGATTCGTTTTTGTCTGGCTGTCCTCTAAAAGCCAAGGTCATGTGAATGACAGATTGGAGGGTGCTTTTATTCTTGCATATTTAGCTTTTTATCTGCTTAAATCGCTGCCTTAAGGCAGCAAATTGAGAAAACAGCCAGGGTCTCAATCCCAAACCCATTTGAGCATAATAAGTATGAGCTATCCAATGGCATTTCTTCGATCTGTCGATCTAACAGTCTGCAGATGAAGTGCAGAACAGGCACAAAGCCATTATTTCAGACCCCCACAGTTACGGGAATTGCAAAGTTGCCTTTGCAGATACATCAGCATTTCCCCCCCATAATATTAACATAAAATGGAGATTTCTTTAGTCGTCCATGCTGAAACATACCAACCAGGATTGATCAAATGAAGCGTGTTTCAAATAACCTTCATGTTTTCAGTGTTGCTACAGGGTGCAGTCTGATGATAACATCGGATAATGAACGCTTGTTACTTACACATTTTATATAAAGCAAAGCGACGTTCATCACAAAGTGATTGGTCAGAAAGATCAGGTGTTAACTACCAAAAGTTTCAGTGGTTTAACCGTGAAGAAGACTGTAGAAAAAAAATATTCTCCTCTGTAGAGCTTTTGATATTTAATCTTATTCTTTGGAGCAGACACGTTCCACCAGAGCAAAGCTGCGGATGCAGCTTATACCAGCTCAGCTGAGGAGACAAACAGTTGGTGGAATTTTTAACATGATTTCAGTATTTCAAACAATATTGGAGAGAGCAGGGCACAAACACTTTTTGGTGTTCTCAAGTTTGTCATGTAATGCATAAAATGAGCCAAATTTTGGCAAAATCAATTTGAAAATCTGTTTGGGTTCCATGATGATTCGTAAACAAAAATGGGCATCAGGAAGCAAGAATTAATTGGTTTATCTCGTATAATGTGTCACAGTGCATCACACCTGACATCGCGTCATGACACTTCATGACGTCCCGATAGAAAGACTTGCATGTTAGCATGGTCCTCCACGACGTGTTAATATAAGCATATAAGCTCTAATATTTGCATATGAGCTCTTCCATACATAGATTTAAAAAAATGGCAAGATGAAAGAGAGACTATGATATTGGTGCTGGTGGAATTATATAATGGAGGAAATGTTCTTGGAGCTGTACCAACAATTATCCTGCCTTTATGCTGTTTCCTTGAGGGACTATCATGACGAATGATATAGCGGAGGGACGTAGGCAACCCGGTGAGCACTGTAATTAGCAGTAAAATGCCATTTTAGTACTTTATTTATACTCTTGTTTCTGGAAGTCAGTAGTTAGTTCTGACTACTCAATGACATCATGCATGTCATTAAAGATGGCAAGCGATGATTGGATGCTACATACATACATACATACATACATGCCATATTCAAGTTCATTAGATCCACGGTGTACAGTGTGATTTGTAATGATCTTAAATGATTGCCGTAATCAGTCTTTAGGAAGCAGTGATTGTTAACAGACAAAAATATTGTGTAGCATAAATGTTATTCATGTGTGTGTGCGTGTGTGTGTCCAAGTGTTTTCTAGTCTCCTGGTTTTTGCACGACAAGTGTCGTTTTCTGTTTATATTTAAATTGGTTTTGTTTCTCTGAGTTTGAATAAAGTGAGTTTCCGTTAGGAATCTGTTACTCCTCGTGGTCCTCGTTGATCTCCGCACACACGTTCCTGCGCTCTCTGCGTTGTTACAAATGACAATTTAAAAATGTTCATTAACTAATTTTTATTGCTTTACAATGAACAAATCAAAGTCACTGCATTGGCAAAATAAAGCCAGCAAATAGGTGAAGCCATTTACAATAAATCAAATATATGAATTCCCAAACTATGTGACCAACTGCCACATAGTTTGGGAATAAAATCCCACCAAATTTGCTTTGTTTTAAATACAAAGATGACAGTTAACTACAGTGTGAAATGTCACTACTTCTAAACATATGGCAATGAGTAAACAAAGTTTCTGATATAAGTGGGAGGAAAGCTGTGATATGTTGTAATAGAACTATCCTGGAGTTATTTTGTGCCTCTGCTACATTTCTTCATTTTTACAGCAAAGTTAATATCTTCCAAAATCGGCCAATTTCGGCCAATCGGCCAAATTCAAATAGTCTGGATCTATATATAAACTAAGTTGAGTTTAATTTAGAAACCTCTTAATGTTTGTTTTGTCATGTGTTGTGTTGTCCAGTAAAATGAATCAATATATAAACTTATGATACAGCACATCATATTTTTGTCATCATCATTCTGCTGACACCTGCTATCATGGGAGGTGAATGAGCCAGCAAATTAGGTACCATATTGGACCACATTTTGTTTTTAGAGATGTCAGTGAGGCAAAGCTGACAGGTTTCTTCAAATTGTCAGCTTTTTGAGTGTCACAGTTGAATATCTGAAAGTGGTCACCTATATTAAATAAGACAGTTATTTTTGCGGTTTTATGTTTGTATCCATCCATCCATCATCCCTAAACTTTCAAGCAAGCTTTTGTCAAGACAACCTTCAGACACTGTCTCAAGTTTGATTTTTCAGTTCATTTCTACTATACTTCATTGCATTCAAATTTGCAATGCAATTCTGCACACTGTTAATTTCTCAATTCAAATTAAAATGCATTCTCAATTATTTTCTGAATGGTTCTTGACCCTGACTTGAACAAGCATTGAACATACTGAACCTTTTTTCATTAAACTTGGAACATTAATGAAACGTCTCAAGTTATGTATGTAACCCTAGTTCCTTAAAAGGCAACGAGACGCTGTTCACAAATGTTTTGGGAATGCCTTAGCATATTGTCTCGTGAAGCACTATTGAACTACCAAGTGTGAATGCACGTTGTGGTGAGATGAGGTCTAAACCAGGAGTATAGAGGTATAAAGCTTGAAAAGAGTTGCCGGCTGGCGCGTTGTAGCTGTGGTGAAATGTTACATACGTAATCCGAGACCGAATGCTGAACGCTGTTCTGGCATTCCGGCCTGAAAGGTGCCACGGAGGAAACATGTGACTAGAGGGTCTCTTCTTATAGATGTACCAACCAGAGGTATGTGGTAAGCCACAATGGAAGCCACGTATATCTTCACGTAGTAGGAGATAACTTTGCAGCGAATCTGTCTTACAGGAACTCTAGCACGGTGCTAATCTCACAGGTAAAGGAGTTCTCGCAGTGGCTGTCTGGCTTTGTAGCAACTTTTGTAGGGAGCGCTCTGAGTTTGGCCTAAATACTGAGCTCGGAGTCCTCTCCGCAGACAGCACACCAAATATGCACACCATTTACCACACCTGAATCTTTTGTAAATGTGAACTCGTGAAATTATGTTTTATTAACAAAGATTGAGAGCAGCACATACAAAGGATCAATGCAATCAACTCTTCATCAGCAATTACACCTGATCCGATCAGTATGAGAGGGAGCATGTATATATAGACATAGTCGACTCGCCTACATTTCTTGGCAATTTCCGGAATCCCTCCACCACCCCGACTCCTCACTCTTGATTGTTCCTATCACAGCCAGGAATATGTGGGGAGTGCTCTGGGTTCAGGCTAAAAACCGAGCTCGGAGCCCACTCCTCAGACAGCACGCCAAATACATATACCATTTACCGCACCTGAATCATTTGTAAGTGTGAACTCATGAACTGCCTCAGAGTTAACATTTAGAATTTTAGGTGCATCACACTTTGGTTTAGCATGCGTAAATCAAGAATGGGACACATCCATCTATCCTTCTTGGGAACTATGAAGTACCGGCTGTAACACCTGTCTTCTCTGGCAGGGAGAGGAACATATTTTATGGCCCCTTTCCATAATAATGTGTTGAAAGTGAACTTATTTTCTATGCAAAGAAAAAGAGTACTTTTTTGATACAAAACACATCAGTTACTATTCCAGTCCTGATGTCAATCTCCAGCAAAGGATATGCTATAAGTTGTCAACCTACAGAAAGAAGAACATCTGAAATGCATGCATAAGACATCACAAGGTTAAAGTTTTGTAACCCAAACAAAAACTGCCCACCTGAAGGACACACTGAAACATAATGTATCTTCTCCCATATCAATTTTATGCAGACCTTGTCCACTTTTCTGCACAACACAGAAAATAATACAGAACACTATTACTCAGTCATTGCTGTCGTTCAAACTCTACCTACTGCCTGAATCAACCACAATCAATCCATTTCTATTTTACATGAAGCCACAATTAAATGGTGGTGTTAAACCAGAATTGATCGATTCCAACAAAGCACAGAATCCCAGCTAAAGCAGAGATAAGCAGGTGTAGGAAGGTGGAGGTCATCACCACATTCATTGGAACTGTTCAGAGCGGGAAAAAAAGCCAAAGCCTCTCTCTAGTGTGTGGATGGAGCGCACCACCATACATCATGAAAAACAAGATGAGTTAAGCACACAGCCACACAGTGTTTCTTGGACAACTGGGATTGGAAACAAGTTGTGATTTATTGGATGCGAGACACATTGCCTTTGACCCATTTAGACAAAGGATTTGTTTATCTTATCACTGTACAAGATATTTTTATTTATTTATTTCCCGACTTACTGTGCCTCACTCTAGTGGGTTACATGTTTTCATGTTAATGACTATCCAAGCCCTAAGCGGGTTTACCTACTCACAATTGGCATTGGTTTGTCATTAGATGTGCATTGTTCTGTACAAAAGCATGCTTGAGCAAGCACTACAATTATGTGGCCAGTTAAGTTAATTAGACTATTTAAGGCAATGTCTTTGCACCATGGCAGCAAGCAGGGTAATGACTGGCTCCTTTGTCTGCAGTTGTATGCATCCCGAATGCAACATCAAGTCTTTAATCATTCTATTAAATTGGCATACTTTTAGGTAGGCTACATATAGTTTAACATGTCATGGTCACTATTTAATTTAACTTGGAAAAATAACTTGCTTATATATTGTCTTAATGCATGTCTTGCAGATAAGAAAAAGAGCAAGAGATGTTTCATTGTGATTTGAAAACAACAACAATATTATTGCGATTGTGATCTTTTTAACACAGAAAAAAAATGTAATTTTAAAAGCAATGTCAGTACATTTGTCTATTTTAACTCATTCAACGCAAATAGTTACAAAGTCACAGCAGAATCTATTCGAGTCAGAGCATAACACAGTGGTCCCAGCTGACTGTGGCATTCTCAGAACTTTGGCAAGGTTCTCTCAAAGTTATAAGCAAATATTCTTCCATTAACATTAACAGAAGATTCTTGTTTAACAATAGCACAACAACTTAATTTCTTTATTGCTCATGTAATGTTATTTAGTTGGATGTTCCTTTTTGTTTTTTTTAATGTTACTAGTAGTTTCAGAACGTCGAGCAAACATTCAAAAGTAATGTTCTCATTTTGTTTGTAAAATGATAAAATGGAATGTTTCCTTAAAGCAGGGGTGCTCACAGTTTTTTGGCTTGTGACTTATAAATTGATTTAGTCAAAATGATCTACCCACTATAAAAATACAAAACATATATGTATGAATATATTGAAAATTCTTTATATGCACAACATATGTAACATAACTTTATGAGCGCATACTGCAAAATAAAACAGATTTTAATTCTTTCACCCTTCTTCTTAGTTCGCTTTTTGGAGGGAAGTCAGTGTCATAGTTGTTATGAACAATTTGAAAATTCCACTCTACATTTCCGTTTAGCGATGACAGACTGGCAGATGAGACATACGCACTTAGAAAATGACAGTGAAAAAAAGTCCACCTACCAGAAGTAGTACGTTTTTGACAAGTTTCTTTGTCCAGCTCCCCCATTAATTTGTATGCCCTTTCTTAAGTTTAAATAAGTTTAAAGAAATAAGTTGGAGGCAATCTCGCTAGCTTGCTATAGTTTCGTAGCACTTGGCACCATTGTGCGTGGTGACCCACATGTCAGAAAAGGTCTAAACTCAGACTGGATGACGGGCTGACGTCTACTTTGTTAATTCCATGTGATTCACCCACACCACCTTTACAATCAACAAATTGGGCACCCCTGCCTTAAAGGCACAAAAATGTCCAATAATTACAATTCAAAACCCTCAAGAACAAATGTTATATTTTCTTGATTTACTGCAAGTAACATGTTTATACCATGCCTTAGAGACCAGTAGTAGTTTGTCACTTGACAACATAGCCTTTACATGGTTGAAGTCAAGGCGAGGCAAGGCAGGATCTATGTGCAGTGTTTATTGTGAACAAGATACAGAAGTTAGCAAAACAAATCACAGTAAAATGTAACATCGACAGACAACAAGACCAGGCACACCTGAACAGAATGAACAAAATGAGAAACCATGGAAACAGAACAACAGAGAACAAGGGAAAACTGAACTGAAAACAGACAGAGAGTGAACACAAACCCAACCCCAAAACATCATGAAGCATTTTTTCCTGCTCCAAAGGCATTGTCCTGAAACTCTGATTTTGTGAAGTTGGTTTTCCTTCAGAAAGAACCCCTTGGTTTTGAACCACCACTGTAAGGGTCTCGTAGAGCAGGCCAAAAGTTATCACATTGGACGCAGCTGCTATCAAACCCAGCATTTTCTGGAACTGTCTGACAGTGGGTTACTGACCTAGCTTTAGCTTGTTGATAGCTGAGAGGATTGAGGAGATAAGAGCTGGGGCAGCCTGCTTCGCCCATCTCAAACTCCTTTGCCAGATCCGTTTGCAAACCACACGACCTGATTTGTCACTCGTTCCTCCACCTTCGCCACCTTTGTTTCTTTGTAAACTCCTGTCTAACTGAGATTCTCTATCTGAGACAGACAACACATTAGGATAAACAATTTACACAAAGCGCTTGCTGAAGTATGAATTAGCAGAAGCTAGTGTACTGCTTTTTCAGGTGTGCTTTATAATTTCCTGGTCAATGACTTCTATCGCTTATGACATTCCATGCCTTTGGACTGATTTCACATGTGCTTCACAACATATTCATGCAGAGGCGTTTCCACAGCGTTGTAACGCAGGGTGAGTTCTTTTAAAAGGGAACAGTCAATGACTCACTTAACAAAAACACAACTCTGTCTGAAATCGCTCCCTATAATCTCATATAATATTTGAGTGGATAGCCATGGTGTCAGAAACCATAGTAGACAGTATTGTTTTAATGTCAAGATGGATCAGGTAGGAAACAGATTAAGTAACGATGGGCAACAGTGAGTTTATTACTCAAAAAATGTACAAAACAAACAACAAACAGAGGAGTGGTATTTCCAAGTGGCGCAGGGACGCAACGGGCAGTCAGACATGCGAGTGCTGTGAGTGCTGAGATGAATCCCCGTGACAGACGGGAACACAGGGACCAACACAGGGACCAACACAGGGACCAACACAGGGACCAACACAGGGACCAACACAGGGACCAACACAGGGACCAACACAGGGACCAACACAGGGACCAACACAGGGACCAACACAGGGACCAACACAGGGACCAACACAGGGACCAACACAGGGACCAACACAGGGACCAACACAGGGACCAACACAGGGACCAACACAGGGACCAACACAGCTGGCAGCTGGGCCAGACCGATAGCAGACAAGACAACAATTTGATAACACAATGGTGGTAGTGGGAGCTAATATAGGCAGGTGGTGATGTGTGGCAGGTGCAGGTGATGAGTATGTGAGACGGTGATCAGTAACCACGCCCCCCACATTCATCTCATACATTCACACACATAAAGATTTGAGAAGTCAGTGAATTCATGAACCACAACGTTTAATCTCATAACACACCTCAACAATGAGTTTGCAACCAACAATGAGTGTATACTCAATGGCTAGCTGCTAGAAGAAACGTTCTTGAAATGTTGAATGGCATGTTTATTTTTTTTTATTTAGTTATTTATTATCAGTTTACGATTTATAATTCTTGATATCTGCTCTTTGTATCATTTCATTTTATTGTGTAATGTCCATCTGTTGAGACACATCCAGCTGCAAATATTGTCCACCTAAGCCTTTGACGTGGGTCAAACAAGTGACTCGAAAACCAGAAGAAATTCAAAATGACATCAGTAATGCAGTCACACTTTTCTAATCTCCTTGGATGGATTCAGGCCATGATTTTCATTTAGTCGAATAGAGATAACCAGACTGTCAGCTAGGTTGCAGTTTCCCTTTAATCTTACCCTGAAGCTAATAATCAGCCTGCAACCCTGAAAGCCTTCATCAGACATTCATCATGCACTGAAATAATTTAGATACTGCACTTTCATTCAGTTTGGGGTTATCCAGGAGCATAAAGGCAGATATGATTAATTAGTAATTTTTTAAGAATAAGCCATATTGATGAAATAATGCATAATTCAATCAGTCAGTTGCAATTCGACTGAAACTTGTCCATGTAATGCTATTAGTAATGATGCGCAAAACATTTACTGAATGTAAATACCAGAAATTGCATTATGTTAATTAATAGAGTCATTTTCACCAATGAGTTCATTGCAACACTCTACAAATAAGTATACCAGAAAGTATGTTGCTGTCCCAGTATTCCTTACTTTCTCTCCATGTTGATCATTGTTAAACGTCTTTACAAGTTCTAACAAATCAGGAGATTTTAGTTCTCACATTTTTAATTAGAGGTCTTTCCATAATTCAAGTAAACAGAGCACAGACAGATTGGAGGTCACTGCCGACAGTCTCGGTGGTAATGATATTAGCCTGCCCTTCACATTTAAATGGCCAATCTTAAATGCCTTCACATTTGCTATTTACTTTCAACATGATGCTTACAATGTTGGATATGCTGGGGCATGCTCAAATAGAACGAAGGTAACAGAGCTTGATTAAAGTTTATCTTTCGGGGTTATAACTCTACCAGCCTTCATTATTGCTTGTCAGATTATAAATGGTCCTGGGGAAAATTATGCAAGCTCACACACACATGCTGAAGGAAGTGATTCACTTTACTTGGCTTAAGTCATGAAAACTTGCTCATTCTTGTTCTCCTAATATGGTTAGTATTGAATATAGTCTTTCAGAGAAAAAGAGAAAGACAGAGAGAAGGAAGGAAATAAATAAATAAATACAGACACTGAGAAGGACATTCAAGGAAAGACAGACTTCATAAATATAGCAAACTAGATCAATAAACAAATCTTATCAAACAGTTTTCCAATAGCATACAAATAAAAATATTGGGATAATATTGGAAACAGACTTTAAACGTAAACAGCTAAGATTAAGCCCCGTTCCATAAAAGCACACTCTAGACTTGTTGGTTCGCCATAAATATAAAGGTGTGGAAATGCTTGACTTTTTAAACTAGCTAGGCAAAGATATGCTTTTGTTTCACACACACACAGATCAACTAGCTTCACACAAACATAAACGACACAGAGCTTTACTGAAGACACTCAAAGCTGCCGCTTCCGGTTACTGGTGACCTTTTATGATCCTGGATTATGACGTCACCAACCCGCGATGATCAATCCACAATCGCACGATCGATTTCACAGTGGTTCACGAGACTACATGCCAAGGCATTCCCATAGCGTTTCGATACAGCTCAAGTTCCCATGAAAGGGAGAACAGAATAGTTGTGATGTATGACAAACTCTGAGCGTGTCCTTCAGCACCAGAAAATGCGCAAAAACATGTTTGAATTTAGCAGTTGTTCTTGTGACGCACCGAACAGTCTAATCACACCGGTGTGATCATACCTTACATGGACCATCCGAACTGATCACACCAGTGTGATCGTATTCGTCAAAGGGCTAAGCCTTGTCTCATTTTTGCCAGAAAGCAGTTTGATGATCCCCAAGAATTTTGGGAAAATACTCTTTGAAATGATGAGACAAAAGTTGAACTTTTTGAGGTGTGTGTCTCATACCATCTGCAATAAATGTAACACCTCATTCACATATGGTGGTGAAATATGGTGGTGGTAGTGTGATGGTCTGGGGCTGCTCTTTTGCTGTTTCAGGACCTGGAAGATTTGCTGTGATAAATCGAACCAAGAAATCTGCTGTCTACCAAAAAATTCTGAAAGAGAATATCCGGCCATCTGTTAGTGACCTTAAGATGAAGCAAACTTGGGTTCTGCAGTAGGATATTGAATCAAAAGGGACCAGCAAGTCCACCTCTGAATACCTTCAGAAAAACACAATTATGTCTTTGAAGTGGCCTAGTCAAAGTCCTGACCTGAAAGTCCTGCTTGACATTAAAAAGGCTGTTCATGCTCGAAAACCCTCAAATGTGTCTGAATTACAAAAATTCTGCAAAGATGAATGGGCCAAAATTCCTCCACAGCACTGTAAATGACTCATTGCAAGTTATCACGAACGATTGATTTCATTTGTTGTTGCTAAGGGTGGTCCAACCAGTTATTAGGTTCTACCCTTTTTCACACAGGGTAGGTTTCAGTTTGTTGCCCTTTAATAATAATAAGCTTCATTTAAAAAACTGCATTTTGTATTTTTTTTTTTTGACTACTGTTTAAATTAGTTTGATAATCTGAAACATTTAAGTGTCACAAATTTGCAAAAAACGAAAAAAGCAGGAATGGGCCAAATTCTTTTTCACACCTTTATGTATATACATATATGAGGGTTGGACAAATATATTGGTCACTAAAAGGTATCGGCTGATAAAAGCAAATATTTTCACGTTCACTGCAGAAGATCAGGTCGATCAAATCTTGTCAAAACAAGGCTGATTTCATTCTGACTTGTCTATATTTAGTATCATAACAGCACTAATATAAGCCATAAAGGTAAAGGGCCTAAAATTAAGTTACATTTGTTTTTGTTTTTCAAAACTCTTCATAATAGTGTTCTACACGGCCTCATTATTTCTGCAGTCTGGATGGACTGACTGAAAAGACAGATGGTATGAGCAACATCTTTGTTGTATACATAGTACTAAAAAATCTTTTTTTTTTCAACATACTCACATGAATTCTCATGTATAATCTCATTACATTCCCTGTAAACCATCTCTTGAAGTTAACCTATGACATGTCTCTACAAACCGATATTTTGCTTGCCATTATGTCATTACATCATTGAAGTGCATTGCCATTTCAGACTTTTGCTTGTACCCATTGTATCAAAATCTAAAAAGTTTTTTTTTTTTTTTTTTACTTCTAACCTTTCTAAAAGAGTCAGCTACTCTGCAACTATCCATTTTTGAGCTCTTTTCTATTCAACGAGTTTCCTTTTTATTCAGTTTTGCTCAAAGGCAACAAGAATTGAACTAAATTGAATATCCAGACCAGCTAAATAGCCTGAGGAATTCTGAACACTGCTTATCCTAATAGTGAATTGACAATCCTTGGATGAACCGTCCTTTTCAGGGGAAACATCCTTGGATGTTTGATTAATTTTGGAGAATTGTGAGCTTTGCTCTTCCTTGGGGATAGTTACCCAGAAATATATGTCAGACTCATGAAAACTGAGCTCCATGCTTTCTAACGGTGTGCCCATATCATATAGCATAAATACTGTATCTGGAATAAAGTAATCGTTGTTAACTGACTCACAGCTATGTATAGGCTGGACAAATAGTTATCAAAACATACAGGGGAGACTGACAGTATTTCAATAATAAAAAAATACATCTCATTTGATTGCCACCCAACACACGTAGACAAAAAGGAATGAGTGAGAGCCTCAGAACCTCCATACAGACACCTGATGTGGACACACAGAGACCACTCCAGTGGAGATCACTCTAGGTGCAATGGGATGGGGACAAAGACGAGACTGAAAATAGCAAGTGCACAGCCAGCTATACCACTACTCGCCCATGCGTTCTGGGTAGCAAATGTAAAATTTGTGAAAATGTGACTTGAAATGTGCTTAAATAGCTCTACACAGACGAACCAGGGGATTAAACAATGCTATCAGCCAGTGAAATTCATTATCATTGAATTCCCCAAAAGTTTTTCTTAACAATACAGTAGACTGAGACTAATCAAGAGGATTAACTTTACTTGTTTCCAGTTAATTTGTAACCAAAGTAGACACCTCTATCAACAAACCTAGTTAAATCAACCATATTCTGAAACAAGCTGCAAATGCAAACAATTAAATCTTGTAAAGTTTCCTTCATTCACTGGTGCTTAACAAAGCTTTTTTATGCTCATGCATGCTTGCAAAGTAGTCTGGCATCTAGTGTCATTTTTATGACGGAATACATACAAAACTTCCTTGGTACACAACAAAGTGTATGTATAGTGATATATATATCCTTGCACTCAAAAAGATGCTGCGTTATTCGGCAAAACCAGCTGGTTGGGTTAAATGTTTGAGGGGTTGTTTTATTGA
Source organism: Rhodeus uyekii (assembly GCA_037043235.1). Classification (NCBI taxonomy): domain Eukaryota; kingdom Metazoa; phylum Chordata; class Actinopteri; order Cypriniformes; family Acheilognathidae; genus Rhodeus; species Rhodeus uyekii. The sequence continues at coordinate 359,283 of JAWRVZ010000227.1, forward strand.
ACTCAATAATTGATACAAAATTTCTATACTGATGGCTTAAAATTAATCCAAAGAACATCACAAAATTAACTGCATATATAATTACTACAGTAACAAAATGGACAAGAGTAATAATCAAAAGATGATCATTTATTAATAAGCACCCAGGAGTGCACAAACTTATAGCATGTACATGTGTATGTGTGGGTAAAAATTATAATTCTGTAAAAAGGAAATCTCTATTTTGCCATGATAAGCCAGCAATATACACATTTTTAATTAGTTGTTGAGTTCAATAAAACAACCCAGCATGTTGGGTCAAACACTTAACTCACCCAGATGGAAAAAAACAACCCAGCAACTGTCAGGAGATTGACCCAATGGCCGGAAAATAACACAACAGGCTCAACCTAGCATTTGGGTTGCACTGTTTTTTAGAGTGAGTGTGGAAACTTGTTAGCAAAGTGTATTTATAAGCAAACAACAGTTTTAAAATTCAGGTTCGAGGTATGGCTGCGTGTAATTTGTGTTTATGAACAAAATAAGAAATTCTCTTCAAGCAGTGTTAACCACAGAGCATTTTACTCAAATCAAAAACCACACTGGAAAACCCTGAGAGAATCCATGGCTCAAAAATGCTAATTGTCCTCAGGGCTTTAGGACTACAAACTTCTTTTGCTCTCACATGCACAGAATTTGAATTGTTGTGCAATTGCATTGAAAAGTCAGCCTGTTCCTTTTAAAGCATTTTACAGAAGACTGATGATGTCTAATGTGACAAACACATCTTTACTTTGTTCCTGTCACAGGAGTTTTTGTGAAGTGTCTGGTTCAAATGTAGTCCCACTGTGATATTGAGAGTTGAACGCTTGGACTGCTAATGGACTCAACATGCCTGTAGGCTTGTGCGGGCATCTGTTTGGGTTGAGTATTACCTTTTCCTGACATCATGGGGAAAAATTTGGTGCTAGCATGTGCATTGCTTAAAGGCAAATATAGGCTGCTTATGTAAAATTGGTTATAAAGCTTTCGTGTCTCTGACTGTGGAAGACAAGCCAGAGCTCTGAGCATTATAGACATATAGAGGACTGATGTCACATCACACACACTGACTGCCTTTCAGCGATTGGAGGGTATTCGCATATTAAAAGCTTCAGTTTAGGTAATAGCGGTTATTTATGTTATTAATCGTTTAAAAGTTGAAATTTGGTGAGCGGAAGAGTGACAGTCGATCAATTCTCTCCTGCAGACATAATTTGGACGGCGTAAAATCGCTCTTCACTTCTTTTTATTTTATATTTACACAGCCTTTTATCTATAGCCACACATTGACACCACTGGATTGCATTCGGAGGCATCCAACATTGAGATCAGAATTTAAATCAGTGCATGAATATGGAGTTTTTTTTGTTGAATTTCCGTTTTGTACATCAGCCTGTCACTCACAGCATCGGCCTCCACTTTAAACTCACATGACTGAAATACTGAATTCAGAAATATGATAAATGCCACGTCAACCCTCTGACAGTAATGTGAAATTCACCATGCTTACCTCTTAACTGTGTAGCACATGTTTGAATGGTTCTGATACACTGCTCCTGGTCAGACACATACTGACAGGGGAATATGTGGAGCACATACAAAGATACTAGCAGCAGACAAGCTTGGAGCTTTTTCTTTCTACTCGGACTGTGAATAAGATACGTTTGCCTCACGCTATGCATTAAACAGTGTAGTGCTTATTATTTGCCTCAGATTTGCCTGACCGATCTGTGTCTAAAGTTAAAGATGATCACCCTAAGGTGAAACCGTCAGCGTACACATCACAGTTGGAGTTGGATTTAATTATCTGCAGTGGTGCTTGATTGCTAACTATATATCGCAGCAGACGCCGCTAGCATAATTGTTTTAATACTCCCATGTCAGTTTAATGAAGGAAAAGAAGAACCAGTGCTGTCCTTGAGAATGAATGATTAATTTTAAGTAATGTTTTCATGTTATTCAAAAAGACTTATTTTACAAATGTATCTGTATCTTTCCTTACTGTAGGAGGATATTAATTTGTGTGGTATAATCATGAAATATATTTCATGTTTATGAAATATTTATTTCATGGACATTACCACTATTACATGATCTCATGAGTATTTGTGTGTATTTTTACAATAAAGTTGGGTTCTACCACTCATACATTTACTTGCATGATTAAAATGGTCATGTTTGGGTTAAGGATCTACTAAAATCCTTTTACTAAAAAAAGGATCTGCTATAAAAAGGGCAATCATAAAAAAATTTTTTATGATATAAATTTTTTTAAAAATATTTTACGTTTCTTTAGCTGTAAATACTTAAAAATGTTTACGTTTAAATGTTGTCAATACATCTGTCACAGTCTTGTCTTGTCGTGTCTGTCACATCCGGGTTCCCTTGTGTATCTTCCCAGTCCTGCTCGCTCCCGTCTGCATCTAATCACTGCCCAAGTCTTGTCAGCTGTAATCCCATGTTTGTCTATTTATACCTTCCTTTGTTCCCATGTCTTTGTGAGTTGTTTACGTTTTGTGGTGGATGTTGTCCAAGTGTGTGGATGTCGCTCCGTGTCTCGTTTTGCATTCTTACGTGCCATTTCAGTTTGTTTCCAGTCTTTTGTTTTCTCGTGTTTAAATAAAGAGTATTTGAGTTTGATCCTGTGCTTCCTTGTCCTTCTCCGCATCACACACCAGACAACATCCTTATTGTACATTTCATCATCACAATGTACAAAAAGTGTACATATTGCATCTGAAAATTTACTGATTACAGTGTGCTGAATCTGTGCATTATTTCTTAAAGTGATAGCAGTCTAATGTTCCTGCTGTCTATGTTTTTAATTATGCTTAATCTTTATTTAATTTCAGTAGTCAAGATTATATTCAATGTTTTTTTTTTTATACATTTGATTACTTTATTTGATTTCTGTACTTGAAAAAGGCCGTTGTCAAGGTTGTGTAGAGATGAGGAAAGGCACAGAGGCAAAAGAGTAAATTGTAAAGGACTTTAATATTCAAAACTCAAAATAAAGACTTCAAACAGAGAATAGAAAAGGGACTTTTTATGCAAAACTTTTTAACATAAACATACAGAGACCAGGAACGAGGAGAAAAGTACCATGGACGAGTACCGAAAGGGACTAAAGGAAGAGGGTAGACATACACAAGGATTGAAAAAGGGAACAAGACACAGCGAACAAGACTAATGATATGATTGATGATGTGACAGGTGAATGGAAAAACACTGGGAGACCACAGGGGGATCTAGGAAGTAGATTATAAAAAACTATAAAAGAATCCATCATACACACTCACTTTGCGTAGTCTTTGTGGCAAGGGGGGCGTGGTTCAGCGAGGTCGACAACGGAAGAGAGAGAGTCGGGAGACGAGCGGCGCGTAAGTGGATCAAGCGCAAAATCTCTAACACCTGTGTCTCATTATAGTAACTGGCGGGAACAGACCGGATATAAACAGCCTGGAAGGGAAAAACGGAGAGAGAGGTCCGGGCGAGACACGAGTCGGCACGGAAACGGCGAACGAGAGGCTCACGAGCAAAACGGGAAGTGAAAGTGAAAGTGGATCTGCGAGAGAGAGAGAGAGAGAGACTTAGAGCAGCACGGAAGTCCGAGGGGAAAGCGTGACTCAGCTGAGAGCAGTGGGAGTGAAACGCACCTGCTTTATGTTTTGTTTATGTTTTGATTTACCCAAGTCTCTGAAGAAATAAAACCTCCTGAGCCTCAGTAAGCTGACTCTGCCTCTTTCCTTCCCGGTGACGAACGAACCTTACCACACTGGTGCCGAAAACCGGGATCGGAAAGAGGAAGAACGCCGCCATCATGCAAGCTCCGACCGGGACGCCGTTTGAGGAACTAATCCGGAGCTGCCTGGACCGGGAGGCGCACGCTGGAGGAACATCGGGGAGCTCTGCCCCGCCCCATCACGCGCACATGTCAATGTCAAAAATGGGGCCGACAGATGATCCAGAGGTCTTCGTCGACCTATTTGAGACGACGGCTGAAGCATGTGGATGGCCGCGGGACCAATGGCCAGTACGCCTCATCCCCCTCCTATCGAGGGAAGCTCAGGTCGCAGCCCAACAACTCCCCGTCCAGAACCTCCTTGTTTACGATGATCTAAAACGGGCCATCCTCCAGAGGGTCGGCCTGAGCCCGGAACAACATCGGCAGCGGTTCCGCTCGCGGGACCTTGGTGAAAGTGGCCAGCCCTTCATGATGGCCCAGCAGCTCCGGGATGCCTGCCGCAAATGGCTGCTGGCCGGGGGTGGTGACGTCGACGAGGTTATCGATCGTGTGGTACTGGAGCAATTCATCTCCCGTCTCCCGAGGAGAACAGCGGAGTGGGTCCAGTGCCACCGCCCGACGTCGCTGGACCGGGCCATTCAACTGGCGGAGGACCAGATGCTGGCGTGTTCGGGAGTTGGCGAAACCCTGCCAACGGCTTCTCTCTCGTCATCATCTTCTTCTTCTTCCCTCTCTCTTCCCTCTAAACCTGTCCCTCTCCCTAGGTCCCGGCCGGTAGTCCCTCCTCGTGCTTTTCCCCGAGGTCGGGGTGGACCGGGAGGTCCGGGCACCCCAGAATCTTCGAGAACGGCGCCACGGGGGCCGGGGTGGGCCAGGTCTGCACCGGGAACCGTGTCATCTGCTCCGCTCTCTTCCCGCCAGTTGGGTGATCCACTTACCAACACCAGTGTGGCGGGGAGGCCTGGGCCGGTCTGTTGGCGTTGTGGGGACCCGGGGCACTTTGTGGACAGGTGTCCGGTAATGGAGGTGGGGACCCTAATCCGGGTCCCGGACGCGCCACAGGCTGCCCCCGATCACGCAGGGTTGTACCAAGTACCTGTGAGTATTAAGGGGGGTACGTATCAGGCTTTGGTGGACTCAGGTTGTAACCAGACCTCAATTCATCAAAGCCTGATTCAGCCCGAGGCATTGGATAAGGGCCGCACGGTTCGGGTGCGGTGTGTGCACGGGGATGTGGTGGAATATCCTTTAGTACCTGCCGTTATTAAATTTCGGGGGCAGAAACATAGTCTGGAGGTAGCAGTTAACCCGCACCTCCGACATCCGCTAATTTTGGGAACCAATTGGCCCGCGTTCAAACAATTGTTGGGATATTTATGCGCGGATGTCTCTTTGGTGAACAGAGCACGGGAGAGGGGGGCGGCTGTTCACTTGGGGGAGGCTGAACCGGGACCCCCGGGACCGCCCTCAGGGGAGGCGAGCTCTCTCGGGAGGCTGATCCTCCCGGAGCGTGATGACTTTCCCCTGGAGCAATCCCGAGATGAGACATTAAAATATGCATTTGAACAGGTCCGTTCCATCGACGGTCAGCTCCTCCAACCGGGGCAGCCACGCAGGTCATTTAGGACAGACAGCAACACTAAATCGTCTCATGACCCGATTTTTCTGGCCAGGCATTCACGAGAATGTTCGCCGATGGTGCGCGGCTTGTCGTGAATGCCAATTGGTGAATCCTCTGGCCGCCCCAAAAGCGCCGTTGCGCCCCCTTCCTCTTATGCAGGTCCCCTTCGAGAGAATTGGTATGGACCTCATCGGGCCATTAGAACGATCCGCACGTGGGCATCGATTTGCATTAGTAATAGTGGACTATGCAACTCGATACCCAGAAGCAGTTGCTCTCCGCAGCATTTCGGCAAAAAGTGTGGCGGAGGCTCTGTTTCGAATAATCTCCCGAGTGGGAGTCCCAAAAGAGATTCTCACTGATCAAGGCACGGCGTTTATGTCACGAACATTGCACGAACTCTACGAATTGTTGGGCATTAAATCGGTCCGTACCAGCGTCTACCACCCACAGACAGACGGGCTGGTCGAGCGGTTTAATCGCACGTTGAAAAGCATGATTCGGAAGTTCGTGCATGAAGACGCCAAAAATTGGGATAAATGGCTAGAGCCCCTGTTGTTCGCTGTGCGTGAGGTCCCGCAAGCCTCCACGGGGTTTTCCCCCTTCGAGCTTCTCTACGGGCGTCAGCCCCGCGGGGTGTTAGACGTCCTGAGAGAGACTTGGGAGGACGGACCTTCAAATAGCCAAAACGAAATTCAGTATGTGCTGGACCTGAGAACAAAACTCCACACCTTGGGGCGGCTCTCCATGGAGAATTTGTTACAGGCCCAGGACAGACAGAGCAGGCTGTACAACCGGGGTACTAAGTTGCGTAAATTTGCACCGGGAGAGAAGGTACTTGTATTACTCCCCACATCCAGCTCCAAATTACTCGCCAAGTGGCAAGGGCCCTTTGAGGTCACACGACGAGTTGGGGATCTCAATTATGAGGTCCTTCGATCGGACAGGGGCGGGGCACGTCAGGTATACCACCTCAACCTCCTTAAAAAATGGAATGAGGCGGGGTCGGTGATGCTGGCGACGGCAGTGAGTGGAGAGGAGGATCTCGGGCCGGAGGTAAGGGTTAAAAATCAGTCCCTTGCTCTGGCCCCAGGTGGAGATCACCTCTCGCCGTCCCAGCTCACCGACATTGCCAAGTTGCAAGCAGAGTTCGCGGACGTCTTCTCGCCCCTGCCCGGGCGAACGGATCTCATTCAGCACCATATTGAGACCGAACCTGGCGTAGTCGTCCGTAGTCGACCGTATAGACTGCCTGAACACAAGAAAAAAGTAGTTCAGACTGAATTAGAGGCGATGCTCGATATGGGGGTGATAGAAGAATCCCACAGCAATTGGGCGAGCCCGATAGTTTTGGTACCTAAAACGGACGGCTCAATCCGTTTCTGTGTGGATTATCGCAAGGTGAATGCCGTGTCAAAATTTGACGCGTATCCAATGCCCCGGGTTGACGAATTGCTTGATCGGCTAGGTTCGGCTCGATTTTATTCGACACTGGATTTAACTAAGGGATATTGGCAGATCCCCTTATCGCCCTTATCCAAAGAAAAGACAGCCTTCACGACGCCGTTTGGATTACACCAATTTGTCACCCTTCCTTTCGGGTTGTTCGGCGCTCCGGCCACCTTTCAGCGCCTAATGGACCAGGTCCTACGTCCGCATGCCACCTATGCCGCTGCCTATCTAGATGACATCATCATTTACAGTAATGACTGGCGGCGGCATATGGAGCACCTGCGGGCAGTCTTGGGGGCGCTGAGGGCGGCTGGACTGACTGCCAACCCAAGGAAGTGTGCGGTTGGGCGGGTGGAGGTCAGGTATCTGGGTTTCCACTTGGGGCATGGGCAGGTGCGTCCCCAAATTGATAAAACAGCAGCAGTTGCGACCTGCCCGCGACCCAAGACCAAAAAGGAGGTGAGGCAGTTCCTGGGGCTGGCGGGATATTATAGAAGGTTTGTACCTAAGTATTCGGACCTCACCAGCCCGCTGACTGACCTCACTAAAAAGGAAGCGCCAGATCCGGTCCAGTGGACGGAGCCGTGCCAGCAGGCTTTCACCCAGGTTAAGGCTGCTCTGTGTGGGGGGCCGCTATTACACTCTCCTGATTTTTCTCTCCCTTTTGTGTTGCAGACTGACGCGTCGGACAGGGGGCTGGGGGCGGTCCTGTCCCAGGAGATAGAGGGAGAGGACCGTCCGGTGCTGTACATCAGTCGCAAGCTCTCAAAGAGAGAGACTAGGTACAGCACCATAGAAAAGGAGTGTTTGGCCATCAGATGGGCGGTCCTCACCCTCCGCTATTATCTCCTGGGGCGAGAGTTCACCCTCTGTTCGGACCACGCGCCCCTGCAGTGGCTCCACCGCATGAAGGATACCAACGCGCGGATCACTCGGTGGTATCTGGCGTTGCAGCCGTTTAAATTCAAGGTGGTCCACAGGCCGGGGGCGCAGATGGCTGTAGCCGACTTCCTCTCCAGGAATGGGGGGGGGGGGGGGGCTGCAGGCCGGACGGCTCCCCGGCCTGAGACGGGCGGTGGGGGTATGTGGCAAGGGGGGCGTGGTTCAGCGAGGTCGACAACGGGAGAGAGAGTCGGGAGACGAGCGGCGCGTAAGTGGATCAAGCGCAAAATCTCTAACACCTGTGTCTCATTATAGTAACTGGCGGGAACAGACCGGATATAAACAGCCTGGAAGGGAAAAACGGAGAGAGAGGTCCGGGCGAGACACGAGTCGGCACGGAAACGGCGAACGAGAGGCTCACGAGCAAAACGGGAAGTGAAAGTGAAAGTGGATCTGCGAGAGAGAGAGAGAGAGAGACTTAGAGCAGCACGGAAGTCCGAGGGGAAAGCGTGACTCAGCTGAGAGCAGTGGGAGTGAAACGCACCTGCTTTGTGTTTTGTTTATGTTTTGATTTACCCAAGTCTCTGAAGAAATAAAACCTCCTGAGCCTCAGTAAGCTGACTCTGCCTCTTTCCTTCCCGGTGACGAACGAACCTTACCACAGTCTTGTTTTGCTTTTGTGGACAATTCCGAGCGTTTTTACATCTGCCTGTTATTCTGTGTCTGACCCTGTTGTTACCCATTTCCGATTCTGTCTACTTGCTCCGACCTTTGCCTGGATTATCGTTTGTGTATGTTCTCTGCCTGTCCTGAATCATCCGCTTGTATGACCTTCCTTTATGTTTATTAAAAGACCCACTTTTGGATCCCTGCCTGTGAGCGTGTTCCAGGTAGCCAATAGGCTCTAGCAGCACACAGATTAAACTGATAGTTGTACACACCCCATGTTAACAAACTTTCAAGACTACAAAGTATAGAAATGACCAAATTATAAAATCAAATATAATTTTCTCCGTAAAGAAATGTTAACTTACTTTGGAGCCACTGCTGTGACGTTGTACAAACACTTCCAATCTTAATACTCTTGCGCATCTGAGTGATTTTGTTGTGTGAATATCTGAACATGCAATATATCAAAATAAATAAAAGTCCCTCAGCTTTCAAATAAATGAAAATAAAATATTTTATTCTAGTTTCATGCATTCATTTATCAACACTTGAATATGGGTAAATTTCATCAAAAAGCAACATATTGAGAAAAAAGTTGAGAACAATTCTGGGATTCAGAACATATATGCAGTAGATAGAGTTCATAAACACACAGTCCATAAACAATGTCCATTTCTGATTTACACATGCTGTTTAATGTTGATGATCACAATGAAACTAGCAATCTCATATGTAAGCAGATGCTTGTGTTTTGATCTGGAGATATCACGTCAATGGCAGGGTAAGCGTTTTCTCATAAAAGACAAGATAACTCATAAATGGTGAGGAAAGAGTTAGAAATGTTTCATGTTTCTTAACTTGTGGTGCTAATAATTTCAAAGTCATGGGTTAAATTCCCAGGGAACACATATCCTGATAAAGCTGCTGCTGGCTGGATTGAGTTTGTGTCAAATTAATAAATGTCAGACTACCGTTTTTACAGGTCCTACTCTGTATACAAACTAACATATATAAAAAAGGTTCTTAAATGATTCCCCATTCCCCACTTTGTGTGTGTTTATATTTCTGATCTCTTCTGGAAAAACATCCAAGGCTTTGTTTCTATACAGCATTTCTATTCCTTCAGGTAATCCTACTTTGAAGAAAAGAAAAGAAAAAGCACATTGTCCTGCAATACTGCATGAAGGAGAGCACAACTAATTAAGTATTCTGCGTCCATTCGTACCCTAATAATTAGAATCATTCCACATCCCGTGAACTCAGAATGACCTGTTTTTGCTGGAGAACGATGATTGTAAGTTGTTCTTGCGATATGTCCAATCCAATTCACTGAATATAAGGTGACAGAAGCATAAAAGCTCACACAACCATGTTGCTGATTCTGAACACTTAATTAGCTTCGTCCCATGAGAGATTGTGGTGAGTCTGCTTATTTCAGCTGTGCATTAGCGATGACATCTATTGATACGTGGAGCATAGCCTACTTATGCAAACTACCAAATACAAAGACTATTTTATACAAGGGGAATCAAAGCAGTGAAAATGAGCAGAATTTGCCTTCTTTTCTCAGTTATTTTTGTTTTCGCTATACAAAATGAATCATCAAACTATGCTATGATAATTTAAACACATGCTTGGTATTTGATTGTATTTGCCACCCCCTTTCATAACAAAATAGAAAGTTAACCTAAAAACCTTGATTAATTGACTTGATTAATTGACTTGAATTGAAAGACTGGCACAATTCCAATGACTAGCTTACCTGAGAGATATAATTCCTTCTGACAAGCAATCAAATTGTAAATTGTTCCACTTCCTGATCACAGAAAAAAGAAGCAGATATGCATGGCAGTGATTATGTACTCATTAAATTCTTTGTTAAAACCATCTGTTTAATTAAAAAAAAGGAAAGAAGAAAATGAGTTTATGACAGTGCAGCATCAAAAGCAATACATTTATGAAAATGTGAATGCCTTGCCAGATTATTGTTTAACTTATAATTTATATGTGGGCCTATTCAGTTATCTGTACATGCTGGGAAAATGGATCTGCATGATAAAACTAATCAGTCTGACATCTGAATTTATTTGGAAGCGGGGACATGACTGTAACCATGTGTGATTGAAAAAGAGATGCTGCCCTGATAAGTGCTCTTCAGTGATGCTCAGTGATTTTATTTGAAAGTATGATGCCTATTTTCTTGAACTCGTACAAAATTAAATTGCTCATTCAAAACAAAGGATAGGTCAAAAAGCCCATACATGTTTTGACCTAACCTTTGCTTTGAATGAGAAATTAGATTTAGTCATATCTTTCAGTCTTTGAGTTTCAAGTGATACATGAATTCACAGAGGACGGAAATGTTTTGTGTTGATAACAACTGCCATTCAAGAAAATCAGTGTTTCAAATTCCCAGGATGCATAACCAGGATGCGTTACTTTACTTTGCTTCATTTGGTCCTAAATGTATTAAAATTTTATAATACTATAATATATTCAAATAATAAATAGTTCAAATGATTATTTAAACGACAGCATATGACATCACCTTTAAATTATGACTTAATTTACATTTACATTTATTCATTTAGCAGATGCTTTTATCCAAAGCTACTTACAATTTGAGGAGAACAGAAAGCGATTTGTCCTGAAGATACAAAGTACATACGAGTGCTTTCAGTACAACGTTTCAAACATGTCATACACAAGTAGAACAAGCATGGGGGATGGAGGGGGTGAGAGGGTGTTTTTTTTGGATGTGTGTGTGTGTGTGTGTGTCATGTTAGGTGCTCATGGAAGAGATGTGTTTTCAGTAGTCTTTTAAACCTTGACAAGGAATCTACATTCCGGATAAGGGCAGGGAGATCGTTCCACCAGCAAAGAGCGGTGAATGAAAATGTTCTTGCGAGTGATCTTTTGCCTCTTTGTGATTGAACCACGAGTCGTCGCTCATTGATCGATCAAAGGTTTCTGGTTGGTTTGTAGATTTGTAGTAGCGAGTGGAAGTATGAGGGTGTTGAGCTTGTGGAAGTTCTGTGTGCAAGAGTCAGTGCTTTGAATTTGATGTGTGCTGCAAGTGGGAGCCAGTGCAGAGAGATAAAGAGTGGTGTGACATGAGTCCTTTTGGGTTCGTTGAAGACCAGATGAGCTGCGGCGTTCTGGATCAGTTGCAGGGGTTTGATTGCACTAGCAGGAAGCCCGACCAAAAGAGCATTGCAGTAATCGAGCCTGGAAATGAAGCCTGTACAAGAAGTTGTGTAGCTTGCTAAGTGAGGAATGGCCTGATCCTCCTGATGTTGTGCAGTGCAAACCTGCATGATCGAGCCGTCTTTGCGACACGATATTTGAAGGTCAGCTGGTCCTCACAGATTTCTCCAAGATTTCTGGCAGAACTTGATGGGGTAATCATGGTGTCGCCGATCTGGACAGTGAAGTCGTACTGCAGAGTTGGATTGGCAGGAACAACTAGAAGCTCCGTCTTTGCCAGGTTGAGTTGCAGATGATGCTCTTTCATCCATGAAAGCTTATGCTTCTCGCAGCCACCATTGGATCATCTGGTTGAAATGATAGGTAGAGCTATGTGTCATCGGCGTAGCGTTTTCATGTTTTGTAGGGACTTTCCATGGACAATGATTTTTTGTTCTGTACAAACTGTATATTCTATACAAATACATTCTATACCCTACTCCTAAACCTACCCATCACAGAAAACTTTCAACAGTTTATGTTCAAAAACTTAACTTAGTATGATTTATAAATGGTTTTCCTCATGGGGATCAGAAAATGTCCAATATCCAAAGATTTTGGATATTGCCATGTTTGTTGGGTTATTTTGCTCGACAAATGTGGGATTTACTAGGACAAATGCACCCACTTCATGCAAACATTCTTCAAATATATATTTAGAATGTGTTAATGATATTTTTTTTGGACTGGAGCAAATTTTGAACAAAACAATAAGATGATCACATTAAGGAATTTTCCACACCTTCTAACATCGTATGGAGCATTAAAACCATTGACAACACATTAGCTAATAATGCAAAATTGGACACTGATATGACACTAACGAATTTGTACAGTGACTAAAACAGGAGGATCGCAGTTTCATCAGTATGCATGCTCTTATAAGGATCTGCACACTTCTGAAGTCATTTTTAATGTGCTTCAATCTGCACAATCTCTGAAGGCCCCATCTCTCCACCAGGAGTGATGAATAAATGAGTGTCTGACAGAGCAGCCATAGTAAAGATCAAAAGCAAAGGAGATAATTAACAGTACACTAATTGATACCCACCCTGAGTTTTCACCAGAAATGAAAAAGAGTGCAGCTTTGCTTGATATTAATTGGCTAAGAATATGCACGGAATCTGTTCTGATGTTGAGTCTTGAGCCCTCATGCACCAAATGCACCAATGTACCAATGAGTTTACACTTCTATAGCACAGCATAACCAAGTTTGTGGAAGCCAATGATGGAATCGCATAATTTTAAAAGTAATTCTTGAGGTTAAACTTGAGGTTTTAAATTCTAATAATTAAATGCTACTTTTCCAAAATGCACTAGAACATTTTGTTATTACTTGTTTTTCAGATTTTTTTCCATAAGAACCAAGATGTTTTACAGACAGAGTCTAGATTGAAATATAATACATTTAAAAAGGAAAATGTGCCTACACATTATTACAAACATAAAAAAATAAACTTTCTATTTTCTCAAATGTTTCTTCACAATTCATATTCCTTCTCCTTGAACTGTCTCCTATAAGTCAACTCTGCAGACGGAAAAAAGTTACTTCCTTTCATTTTGAAAGCAAATGAAAAACAGTGCTCATATTATTTAAGTTGAGGTGGACTGTGAGTAGCACACTCTGACAGAGAGTTATTTGGCTGCAGGTACACACAAACACAGCATTACACGCTTACAAGCCCCAGAGGGACCACACACACTATAAATAAAAAGCCTAACAACACACATTCAAATCCACAGGGGAGCACAGATGTCTTCAGTCTATCTTGAAATGTTCAGGTCTTGTTACATCTTTTTTACTGGTTGTACATCTTTATATATCCATTGATGTATTTATCCACTGTTGTCTTACACCAAATACTTTTAAGAACAACATTTTGCACTCATTACTTTAATAATTTATACTCCAGAGATACTTAGATATGGATACCCAATGGAATTCTACGTTTGAATCTGCAGCATGTCCCTACTCTATTACTGTATGATCAGCAAAGTTTTCAGAAAATGTTAAGGACCCTGAAGCAAGAACCACATAATCCGAGACAGCACTACTACTTGTGCACCGTTTAAGAGTTCTCCAAATTGCCTGAAGCTGAACATGAATTCTATAAATTATATACTTTCACATAATATGCCAATGTCAGTAATGGAGAAAAAATATGAATAATATGAAACAATATGGCTTAACAAGCTATACATTGTAAGTTTGTTATTCATTTGTTAAAAAAACAAAAAAATTGTATCATCGTTTTAATATACAAAATGACTTAGACAATCAATCAGCCATGCAACAGTATGTTGAAATCAAAGCAACATCAACAAAATAAATAAGCTAGACTGGTCAGTTACACAGAAGAGTGAATGACAAAAGCAAAAATAAATGTGACATAATCTGAAAAATATACACTTCATATATAAAAATTTATATGAATATAAAGATGTAAGGACAGCATTTGAGCATAAATCTATATGACTGTATAAGTGGTAAAATCTAGATTTACTGGATCCCTTAGTATTTAAAACAGTAATATATATATATATATATATATATATGTGTGTGTGTGTGTGTGTGTGTGTGTGTGTGTGTGTGTGTGTGTGTGTGTGTGTGTGTAAAATATAATATGGATGATCTCTCCTCAATAAACCTGAACCTTTATGCTTCTCCAAAATTGGGGCCAAAAATCTTACGGTGTACTGTCTTGCGCCATAAGTATGCACACTGGACAATTCGAGATACACCTCTATAAAAGTGAGTGACTAATATTGCTTATTTAGAGAGTGTGGAGGCTTCTATCTCATTCCCACTAGTTTCTTGGCAGCTGTCAAGCCAGCTAAAACACTCACTTCAGAGTTTTGTTAGGTTGAATATAAGAAATGTTCTTTAGAATACAAATGGAGATAGAGGGACTGATGGAGGGACTATTAATTGATTTAATAGTGTGGACAAAATTTCTTGAAACATATTCCAAAAATAAATAATCCCAGGGCATTCTCAGATCACATATTATGTAACTTAAAACATTGTTTGTTTTGTTGATTTATGAGGTCTTTTAAATCTGCTGCTTCAAAAAAAAAATAATCTAAGTGGCCTAATGCACAGTCATATTACCAGTGGAGTATAAAGTAAAAAATACTAACATTATAAGAAGATATGGGGTATATACACTCTATTTCAACATTCCACTTTAGACATTTTACTAACTATAAGTTAACTATCTCTCATTAATTTGCAACTACATGTAAACTAAGTCTCATTAGACTTGAAAAGTGACTTATAGTCAGTATGTTGCGGAACTGTCAAAATAAAGTGTTGGCAGATATTAAGCAGACAGTTTACTAATACTCAAATGATTGTTAGTTGGAATGTAGTTACATCTAGTTATTAGAATGTCTAAAATTGGCTTGAGTATTGCAGGGCATAGTTCACCCATTCAGTCATAATTGATTCACACACAAAACAGGTGATATTATGAGGGGTAAAAAGTAATTAGGGTCTAATGTTGGACCACCGACAAGGAAAGTACATGAATTGAAACATAAATATTATACTGATTTAAAGCCATATTTAGAGGTATTTTATTTCTGCCACTTCATAACAGATTCAGTCCAAAAACTTGTTACAAATATGACTAATTCTATTTTCTTTAATGCATTTAATTTCAAAGCAGCACATGTTTCCAAAATGCTTGTTTTGGCTATAGCTTCTTAGATTTGCATCAGCTTTTTTTCCTGTTCTCTCTTGAATGTCTTGGGTTATGTCACCTACTTGAGAGGTGGAACAGCACACACTGATCTCCTGTGATGGATCACGAGCAGGTGTTACATGCTCACGAGGGAAACAGCCAATTTAAACAATCATTCAATCAGCTAAAATCAACAGGAAAAAAAGGAAAGCTTTAGTCAATTGCAGTTCAAACAAATGGGTAATGCAACACCTGTGAATGCGTGTGAGAATCATTTAAAATGACTGAAGAACACGCTCTTTTCACTAATCAGAGAACGCTTGACTTACTAAGCAACCGCGGGACTAATTTCAAACATCTGGTTAGATGACTACGTATTGATATATTGTAATCAAATCAAAACATTATAGCTCACTGTAAAACAAATTATGGAAAATGGTGGTGAAATTGGAATGTGAGAACAACCTGAATAGCATGCTGTTAAAACAGGACATTGATTTTCAGTTGATCTCAAAGGTTGAGGTTTAAAGTGTCGCTTATTGATCGTTTGTCCTGAGTTAGGAGGGTTACTAGGTCAACATATATTGTTGATCCTGGAACAACATTTCAGTGAAAAAAAATGTATCCTTACCATATCCCAACACAAAGCTAAACCCATAAGTTGTCCTTAAAATCAGGGAAATGATTGGCGAATAACACTGATGTAGAAACACTTACTGTAAACCTGGTTGCAAGCCTAAACTTAGACTGTAGGTACCAACAACAAGAGTGAACAGAGTGTTACTCAGTTTTTGTACTAAACCATTGTATTACAAAAATAATACAAAACAACATAAGGATCCTAATCGCAAGAATCATTCATCTGTCAGATATGCAAGTAAGTGATGATGTTGATGAAAGAAGTTGTGTACAGTGTCAAAGCAAGAGAGTCTTTTTTAGTCATTCAGGGTGGCCAACGTTCTAGTCAGTGTTGGTTTACTTCAGCTCCAGCTGTTAAGCTTTGGCACAGCAACAATTGGGTAATGTACATCAACGTGTCTAAAACACAAGCCAAAATTGATTAATCAAAAGCCAAATTATATTTCCAACATGGAACTCCAAGTTATCGTCTACTGACGACTGTGGTATTATGGATGTTGCATAATATGGGAAACAAAAATAGAAACCTTAACCTTTCCTTGAAGCCATGGGTCAACTTGACCTGTCAGATACAGCAACTTCACTTCCACTTTACAGCCTGAAACTTCCTGTTTGGTAGATGCTCCACATATACCAAATAAAATATACTAAATAAAAGAAAAAGATAAGTGGAGAAATAATGAGACCTTGTTGATTATCATGAAGTTAGCCCAAAATACTGGAAGTGTGATTATCTTTTTGGGCTGTTTGATTTAGTGTACAATACAATCATGTATTATAATGCAGTGTTTTTTCCCACTGGTATTTGACATGATTTATGTTCAATTATTGGAGGATGCGAAATTCACAAATTCCCTCTTGAGCTGTGATTTATGATGGATGAGCTAAATTTTCTAAAACAAATCTGCCATAATTGTCTTCTAAATGTCATCATATAATGACCAGACAAAATATATGGCATGTGTCTCTTTAACAACACATTTATTTTTACTTACAGCTACCATGATTCAGATCATTAAACACACACCAGTATTTATTTATTTACTTGTTTTGCTCCATTAGTCAAAAAATTATCAGTCAACAGAAAATGCTCACTCATCTTACCTTATTTTTGGAGCATTTGAAGAAAACATGTAAGTAAATGTAAAATATAAATGTGATGACTTATGATTCAGTCGGTGATGAACTCACTCCACCTGAATTAGTCGGATTTCAAATTGAGTTACTTACATTTATTATTTATCCATGTGCTCTCCTGTGTAACACTTCTCTTGATGTAATACATTTTATTCAAGTTTTTAATTTAATTAAAAAAATAAAATAATTGTAATGCACAATTTATTTTAAGGATATTTCAAAGAACAAGATATTTTAGCCTTGATTACCAAGACCCAAAAATATACTACACAATTAGTGGCTTACTAATGCCCATGTGGAACTCTTAAGGTTTTAAAAGATTGAAATAGCAGAACAAAATGTCAAGGATATTGACATGTTTATTAGAGTTATATACGCCATTTATGATGTTGATAATGAATGACAACAATATATTAGATTCAGTTAAATGTAACTCTGCACAAACAGTTGCTTACCAAAAGCTCATGAGAGATAACTTCATATCACATTTATGCATGTCAGCTATGTATTCTCAATTCTTTTAGTTTGCATTTTACTCTAAACAACAGCAGCTGGAGAACAATGCAAATCAGATTAGGAGTTTTAATTTGCATTGACACTGCCCTGCCTGTGCACTCAAATAGAAGCACACACCAAAATACTAAGAGAGACCACTCACTTTTTTGTGGGCACCATCAAGTTTACAAGTCTTTGCTTTTTTCCTCCAAGCAAATCAGTCTCTTTGTGGACTGTTACTCTCTACAAGACCATATGCTTCCATCTTAATGTAGAAGCTTGCTGATTGGGCAGCTTCAGTGAGAATTATAAAATTGCTTATTGCTCTAGTCAAAATACATCTGCAAACTGAACAATAATTGCAGTTGAGACATAGAACCCATTAATATCTCTAAAAGATTTTAACAAAACACTTGGCAATTTAGTTACCAATTAGTCAATCATCTTTTAGCAGTCTCTCTCTTTTCAAAAGCAGCTTAACATTGATTACAGGGATTGGTCCCCTGGAACATCCTGAGGCTAAATAGTGCAAGAAGATCCCAGTAAATCTCCAGTTCATGAATCAACCCCCGTTGTGGTTGTGAGCCCAACCTTTGGATAGTAAAAGCTCAGATCTTTCATAGCTGTAATAAATGTTCACTGAAGAAAAGTTGTTAAGAACCCACGTGCTGCTTTATTCCAAATAAACACAAAACAACAAACTAAGAAGAATAACTAAACAAACTCAACAATAGCCAAATGAACAGTGAAACGTGGGCTATTTATACACAAAGACTTATGAGCAACAAGAAACACCTGAACCTAATGAAAAAATTAACCAATCAGAAAATGACACAAGAAACAAAAAAGCAAGTAAAACAAGACATGACCAGGACATGCACATAATGGAGTCAGGGACATTTTGTGACAAACCAGGAACATGACAATGGTAAAAATTCAAATTAAAAGACATGAAAAAAAAACAAAAACAGACATTACAACAGCTAAGCTATAGTACCACAACCCCATTGAAGCACAAAACATTTTGTTACTATAACAAAAAAAAAAACATACATAACACATTGTACTGAACCGAGGGGTGAAATTTTGAAACCCTTTTTTGGAGCCATAGTAAGATTGACGCAGTTATGGTAATGGGTGTTCCCTCTCAAGGGAACTTGTGCTGTGTCAAAATGTAAAGGCAATGCCTTTGCGTGATTGTCTTGTGAAGCACAATTGAATCGATCATGTGCATGTATGACGAGGGATGATGATGTCATGAACCAGGAGGATAAAGTTGCACCGGAAGCTACAGCTTTAGTGTCTTCAACAAGCCCTTTGGAACGGTGAAATGAAGTGCAATGTTGCTGGCAGTGTATGTGTGTTTAAAAGATACTCAGCAAGTTTAAAAAGAACAGGACATCCCACAATATACTAGAAAAAACTATGATAAGTGAACAGCAGTTTAGATTGGGTTTTCTCCCTGCCCTCGCTACAATCATGAGCAGGGATACACATAGTCTTTGTACTGCATATACGGTCAGAGTTTGAGGACACTGGCGGTATTTACAAATATGCTCCGCTGCTGCTTGGTGGTAGAGTAGTACCTCAAGATACGAAAGGCTCAACTTACGAAAAATCCAAGTTACGAAAGCAAAGATGAAAAATTTTACTGCTCTACATAAGAAAAGTTCCCTGTCAAGGAAACTCAACACTGCGTCGAAAACGCATATGGGAACGCCTTAGCGTGATTGTCTCTTGAAGCGCAATTGAAACCAGGTGTGCGAGCGCACGTAGCCGAGGGTGACGTCATGAGCCAGGAGCATATCAGCGCGCAGCACACTAGCAGCCGCAGCTTTAGTGTCTTCAACAGCGCTCGAAGCTAACGTGTGTTTGAGTTGCTCTGCTGGCTGTAAGTCGATTGTTTTCACTTACCTGTATTTCAATGGCGGGATACACAGTCTTTTAAGCGTTGTGTCACTCCTTGCCCACGTTTTATCACGGGTAAGGACACACACGCTCTCTGTGTCTATTGTTTGGGCGAGGAACATGCACGCTCAGCGCTCGAGGGCTCTGAGTGTGCAGTGTTTGCAGCTGCCGCTGCGCACTCTCCGCTCACGCTTGGCTGTCTTTGAGGAGGCAGCTCAAGCACGCGGTCCTCGTGGGTCCGGTCCCGCTGACTTAGCAGCGGGGATGGAGATGGGCGATGCCTTTTCTCCTCCTTTACCTGCTGAGTCTGCTCTCACCCAGGACTCGGAAGCGCACCATGCGGTGATTACTTCCGACCTGGGTGATGACACACTGCTCAACCTCTCCAGTTCTGAGGAGCTGGAGGTGGATGTAGTTAGTGTAGATGTGGAGGAAGCCGAACCGCCATCGGCTTCACCCACATTCGAGGAGTTGCTCGAGGTGGTTACTCGGGCAACGGCAAGGCTTGGCCTCGAGTGGCCGGCCGAGCCCAGGGATGCTTGTCCTAAGAGTCGGCTGGACGAGCGTTACCTGCCCACCCGGGTACAGCCTCAGCGCCGGGGTTTGCCGTTCTTCCCAGACCTCCACACTGAGGTGTCGAGGTCGTGGAAGCGGCCCGCCTCCCACAGGGTTCATAGCAGCATTTCAGCTAACTATGCTACCCTTGTGGGAGCCAAAGAGCGCGGATATGGGGCGATGCCTAAGGTGGAGGAGGTGCTGGCTAATTACCTCGCCCCCCACTCATCGCCGCCCCTAAAAACCCTGACGCTGCCCACCAAACCCCTCCGGGTTACATCCACTATGGTGGGCAGAGCATACTCCGCGGCTGGTCAGGCTGCAGCGTGTTTACACACCTCTTCACTGCTGCAAGCTTACCAGGCGGACCTGCTCTCAGAGCTCGACGAGGGTGGAGGTATTGGCCCTGAAGCAGTAGCCGAGCTGCGCAGGGCCACTGACCTCTCTCTGCGGGCTGCCAGAGAAATGGCCAGTTCTATCGGCCGCTCTATGGCAGCCCTGGTGGCCACAGAAAGGCATCTGTGGCTTAATCTCACAACCCTCAGAGAGAAGGACAAAAACAGCCTGATTGACACTCCTCTTACACCTCCTGGTCTCTTCGGCGATGCCGTCAAAATAGCCGTCGAGAGGTTCCAGAAGGCTAAACAAGAGGTAGCGTTCAGGAAGATCCTCCCCCGCCGCCCTCGTCCCGCTGGGTCTGCGAGCCAGCCGCAGCCCAGCAGCAGCTCCTCCCACCGCGCTGCTCAATGGCAGAGCGTGGCCCCACGCCAACCTCCCCAGCGGGGTGATAGTGCAGGTCGCCACTCTCAGCCGCAGCCTTCTGGTAGGAGGACAGATCTGAGGACTGTCCTCCAGGCCAAGAAGGCCAAGAGCAAGAGGCCTGACTCCCATGGTTGGCCTCTCTGCACAGGTCCTCCTCGAGGGGTGGACCATTGCGCATTAAGCGCGGTGGATGGCTCATGGTCCCGAGGGACTCGGGCCATGCTCAGCGTGGACTCACGGGCCACGCTGGGCAGGTTGCCCCCTCCGAGGAGGGTCCCAGAGCATCCGCCCCGGCGGCTCTCTGGTTTCGGCCAGGGCACCGGGGTGGCAAAATATTTATGTCCAGAGGTCGGTCTCGAGAGGCTGATACCCCTAGTAGATTTCCTGGCGGCGTGGCAGCGCCTCCCAGGTATCTCTCGGTGGGTCCTGCATACCGTATCAGAAGGATAAGCTATTCAGTTCCGGGTTCGTCCGCCCGGATTTACGGGCGTATTGCCAACAGTGGTGCACCCCGAGCAGGCTCTGGTCATGGAGCGGGAAGTCGACTCACTGCCAGTCGGCTTACCACGTACCCCTGGAGAGTACCCCTTTGGGTCGGGACCCCCTAGTAGCTCGTTTCCTCCGTGGCACCTTACGGCTGAGGCCTGTGGTACGCTCACGGGTTCCACCCTGGGACTTATCCTTGGTTCTCCAAGCCTTGTCCCAGGAACCCTTTGAGCCACTCGAGGACATCTCGGACAAGTTCCTTACTCTTAAGATGGTGTTCCTCTTGGCCATCTCTTCCTTTAAGAGGGTTGGCGACCTTCAGGCCCTCTCAGTGGCCCCCTCCTGTTTGGAGTTTGCTCCTGGTCTGGCGAAAGCCTTTCTCTCTCCCAGACCAGGGTATGTTCCGAAGGTTCTGTCGACCCCGGCTCGTCACATTGTACTGCAGGCCTTATGTCCTCCCCCCTATGATGATCATGACCAGGAGTCCAAGAGCAAGGTCTGTCCAGTGCGAGCAGAGCGCAGAGCGGTTTCATGGCGTAGGTCGGACCAACTTTTTGTATGCTTCGGGGCTCTAAAGGGAGCTCCAGCGTCTAAACCTACTCTAAGCAGGTGGATAGTCGAGGCTATCTCACTGGCCTATGATGCAGCGGGTCAGCAGTGTCCACTGCATGTCCGCGCCCATTCTACTCGGAGCATGGCTACCTCTAAAGCTTTCTGCGCAGGGGCTCCCCTCGCTGATATTTGCGATGCGGCTGGCTGGTCCTCACCACATACCTTTATTAGGTTCTACCAGTTAGACCTTAACCCCGCTTTGGAAACTTTGGCCCTTTCGTAGTGAGCTACGTTAGCTTGGCGTACTCCGTTCGCAGAGGCGGCGTGGGTATTCTCGTTCCCATATGCGTTTTCGACGCAGTGTTGAGTTCCCTTGACATGGAACGTCTCAGGTTACGTATGTAATCCTAGTTCCCTTAGAGGGAATGAGACACTGCGTCTCGTAGCCTCAGCTGTTTGTCCTCAGCCTCACCTCAGCTGTTTGTCCTCCTCCTCCTCTTCCACCACTTTCGGAGATAGCCTCACTTGAAAGGTAAGCTTCGACTGTGGTAAGGTTCGTTAGTCACAGAGAAGGAAGGAGGCAGGGTCAGCTTACTGAGACTCACAAGCTTTTATTTCTTTAGAGTCTTAAACAAATCAAAACACAAACCAAAACATAAGCAGGTATGTTTCACTCCCACTGTCCCGCTTCTCTCAGCTGAGTCATGCTTCTCCCTCTGAGTTCCGTGTCACTCGCAATCTCTCTCGGTTTCGGTTTCACTTTCGTTTCGCTTGTGAGCCTCGCGTTCACCGCTTCCGTACCGACTCGCGTCTCGCCCGGATCTCTCTCTCCGTCTTTCCCTTCCAGGCTGTTTATATCCACGCCCCCCTTGCCACATCGACATTTTACGTTATTTCATTGTATTAGGTCAATTTAGCTTTATTATGAAATTTAATCGGGTGTTTTTAAAGGGCTTGTAACGGATTAGCCATTTTACATGTAAAATGTGTTCCAAGATACAAAAAACTCATTATACGAAGGCAGCCTCGGAACGGATTAATTTCGTATCTCGAGGTACCACTGTATTTAAAACAAACACTGCCCAGGCTCGTGATACTGATCCTGGGGTTTTGCAAATAGACCGTTTGGAGCCGGGCCTTGCCTAGTCCTGCCCCATCCTCTCCCAGGATCTGGAAGCACACGCTGCGGTTACTTTCACCCCGGTAGAGGCGCCAGTGCTGTAGTTATCCAGCTCTGAAGACTCTCCACTTCAATCTCCAGTTTATGAGTCGCAACTCAAGTATGTCCTTTTTATCCTCACACTGGTCAAAAAAATAAATAAAATAAAGATAAGTCACGGCTACTGGACACTGAAAATGGAGGTGGAGCTTGAGAGCTATTACACTCTACAATCTTTATCAACAAAAACCTTTTTCATCATTCAGTTGTCTGTACATGTTTTCCCTTCAGTAGTGGCTCAAAACCCTGAGGGACAACTCACCTCTCACAATCAAGGTCATGAGGCTGTTCTCTGTAGGAATCCTGGTTTCTCTCACAGGGCAGCTCCGTCAGGACATGGTTTACACCTCAGCATATGATACCCATGTATCTTAGGTGCCCTGTATGGACCTTTGTTTTTGGCAATGTGGAAACACCTACCAGATATCTCTGTGAGTCCTGCGCTCCATTTCAAAGAGTTATGTAATTCAGTTTGGGTCTCGCCTGCCCTGTTTCAGCAGGGTTCTACCTACTGTGTGGACCCCGTGCAGGCTCTGGTGATGCAACAAGAAGTAGTTTCTCTGCCAGAGAAAGAGTCCACAGAAAACATACCCCTCCCAGCCAGAGAATCATGGTTTTACAGCCAGTACTTCATAGTTCCAGAGAATTTTGGAGGGTTGCATCCCATTCTCGACCTGCGTATTCTCAACCGATGTGTAATGTGGTTAATATTCAAAATGTTCACTTTGAAGCAGATCGAGGCACAAATCAGATCTGAGAACTGATTCATCACGATGGACTTCAAAGACCCATATTTTCATCTCTCATTCCTCCCACAACACAGGACCTCAGGTTCTCAGGACTACAGGACCCAAAATTTGGGAGCAGACATCCTGTCAAGACAGGGGCCGAGGTCCAGGAAATGGGTGATTTGGGAGAAGTTTTAATGATTGTGATGGATAATTAAGGGAATCTGGCCTTTGTGTTTCCTCACATTTATACAGTCATGGCAGGACAATTTCCTAGTCACCCTGTTTGCTAAAAAAAATATATATATATATATAAATGGGAATATTCTTCAAAGATTCTGCCAAGATTTGTAGTCGTCGTTGGAGCAAACAATACAACTTTTGGAACAGGCCATAGTCATTCCCAGATGCCTTTCTGGCTGGACTAGTGCAATCAAACCCCTGCAAATTATCCAGAATGCTCATCTGGTCTTCAACGGACCCAAAAGGGTCCACGCCACAACACTCTTCATCTCACTACACTGGCTCCCAAATGCAGCTCGCATCAAATTCAAAGCACTGACACTTGCTAATACAGAACTAACACAGGCTCAGCACCCTCATACTTC
Source organism: Rhodeus uyekii (assembly GCA_037043235.1). Classification (NCBI taxonomy): domain Eukaryota; kingdom Metazoa; phylum Chordata; class Actinopteri; order Cypriniformes; family Acheilognathidae; genus Rhodeus; species Rhodeus uyekii. The sequence continues at coordinate 383,694 of JAWRVZ010000227.1, forward strand.
CAGACGCTACATAAAATCTACACACCTACCAGAAACCTTTGATCGATGAGCGACAACTTGTGGTACCCTCACAGAGAGGCAAAAATTACTCTCAACAACATTTTTGTTCACCATTCCTTGCTGGTGGAATGACCTACCTGCCTTCATCTGGAATGCAGAATCCTTGGCAATATTCAAATGACTGCTAAAAAACTTTTTTTATGAACACCTAACATGCACATGCGCACACCACCTCAACTTAAATGTATATATTTAAATTCCTTCCTTTACTATCCAGGTGTCACAGTCCTGTTGCGTCTGTCAAATCCGGGTTCCTCAGTTTCTTCCAGATCCTTCCCCCTCCTGTCTTGTTAGTTAATTACCCTGTTAATTATGTCAGCGGTCCCCAATTTGCCCTTGTGTATATATCCCTTTCATGTTTCCCGTGTCCTTGCCGGTGATTGTAGTGTTATATGGTTGTTCCCGTGTGTGGATGTACCTCCGTGGTTTTCCAAGTTTGCACCATCGTGTTCTATTTGAGTTCTAATTTAAAGAATCTTTAGTTTCGTTAATAAACCCTTTTGAGCAGCAACTCCCATTCTGCCTGCCTCCTCGTCTCTCCGCATCACACACCAGCACCAATCTGATAACACCGTAACAGCACAGTATCGTAAGCACTCTTATGCATTTTTTTTTATCTTCATGAAGAATTGCTTTCTGTTTTCCTCAAAATGTACGTCGCTTTGGATAAAAGTGCCTGCTAAATTAATAAATGTAAATGTAAAGATACACAATGCAGATTTACTTTTACAGCTATCTTTGATTTAGTATATTATGAGCGACCTTTGATGCATGTAAACCTCTTGTAGGAGAACTTTGTTGCAAAACTAGGAACCTTCATAATAGAGTCACCTAAAGTCTGACATGCTCTTTAAGTAAGCATTTCTACTGAAAAACGACAAATTCAAAAGTAGTTTCAAAAAACTACTATTGCAGTAGTTGGAACTAATATTTCCTTTTTTCTTTAAATCATTTAGTTATCATCATGTGGGCTTTAAAAAAACCCTGTCCAGATCATGAAGTTCTGCTGTTAACAGAGCTGCAACTGCAATATCGGAGATCCCTTGACATTCTACTCTACGCCTACTCCAATTACAGGATGCAGCCTTCTTATCAATTCTGAGCATATAAAAACTGCTGCTTGTTACAGTGCCTCTCATTTATGGCTAGGCCTTCCTGACAGTGGATGGGAATTAGACACACTAGTCATTCAAATCATTTTCTGCCTGCTGACTATAAGGCTAGACTCAAAAACACATCATCATTCCAACAAGTCCATCATAAGACCATAACAGCAGAGCATCACTAGAAGACAGGCTTGAACAATGTGCATATATATGAACATATTATAACTTCTTATATTAGAAATTTTGTGTATTTTGTGTAAGTATTGTGTGGTTTGAGTATTTTCTAAACAATTTTACAATCATTTGGCCCTTAAAAATGACTTATGTCGGCGTAAACATATTTTGAGAGGTAAATAATTATGTAGGTACTCTACCATTTAAAAGTTTGTGATTGTATATTCAGCCAGGGGATGGGCCAAAGGCACATATTAAGAAAAAAAAATCCCATAGTGTTTCCACGAGTTGCAGATATACACAATGAGGATGAGGACGAAGATGACAATGCGGATGATGGGCTTTAATATTCCACACGAGTAATCACAACTTCAAAAACAACACAAGCATTAATGAGACCGGACAAATTAGAACTGAAAAGACTGTAACTTAAATACACAGACAGCTGTGATGATAATCAGTGACCATGGAAACTAAAGAGTGGCAGGACAACAAAGACAAAGAAACACATGAGGAGTGAATACAAACTGAAAGTCCATGAAAGAGAAACTAACAGAACAGAACCGTGACAGTATGATTGCTGATAAATATGTATATTTACTATATGAATCTATCCATGTTATGTCAATCTGTAATTAACTTTCACTGTTGCACTAATGATGATGCTCAGCTTTATATTTCTTCTCATCCTGATGAAACACCAATTCACTAAAACAACGGAATGCATAACTGATATAAAAAAAGGGATGACTAGCATTTTCCTAATACTTAATTTTGAAAAAAAAAACAGAGATTCTTATTAGACCAAAAATCTCTGCGTTATAACATAGACTAATGTCTAACACTTGATGGCTTCGTCGTTAAAAACATGGGTGTGCTCTTTGACGCCAATCTTTCATTTGAAAGCCAAGTTTCTGTAAAACCATTTTCTTCCATCTTAAAAATATATCTAAATTACAACATATGCTCTCGATGACAAATGCGGAAAAGTTAGTTAATGCGTTCATGAGCTCAGGGCTAGATTATTGTAATGCTCTACTGGGTGGTTGCCCTGCTTGCTTAATAAACAAATTCCAGCTGGTCCAAAATGCAGCAGCTTCTTACTAGATCCAGGAAATATGAGCATATTACCCTGGTTCTCTCAACACTGGATTGGATCAATTTAAACACTGAATACATTTTAAAATCTTGCTAATTATTTACAAAGCATTAAATGGTTTTGCTCCACAGTTCTTGAGCGATCTCTTAAAACATTATAGTCCTTCACGTCTGTTGTGATCCCAAAATCTGGCTAGTTGAAAATAACTAGAATATCAAAGTCAACTGCTGGTGGTCGATCCTTTTCCTATTTAGCACATAAAATCTGGAACAGACTTTCATAAATATACGGTAGTTCGGGAAGCAGACACACTCTGTCAATTTAAATCTAGACTAAAAAGACTTCAACTTGTGTATATATACAGCAAATCATGTACAATTATTGACAGACTGAATAATGTTGGTCAACTGGAATTGGGAACACTTCTCATAACACCTGATGTACTCATTACATCATACGTAGAATATCATCTACGCTGATATTAGTCTCGGTTTATCCTGAGGTTAGCATGGTAAGCTGGATCCGGGCCGTATCCAGATCAGGTGAAGGACCTGACCTGCACCTCGACACGACCACAACACAGCTCTGAAGTGTCTGTAGAGACTGTGACTCTACTAGACCCTCCCGTGTGAAGGGCTCAATATTCAATTAGATGAAACTGGATTAAATGTTTTGTCCTGAAATGTTGTCAATATAATAATCATGCACTGTTTGTCTTTTGACCAGAGGAGAACTGGTCCCCCGACTGAGTCTAGTTTCTCCCAAGGTCTTTTTCCCCATTCTGCTCTTCATTCATTCTGTCACCTGCTGGAGTTTTGGTTCTTTGCCACTGTCGCCTCTGGCATGCTTAGTTGGGGGCACTTAACACTTAATATTATTCAATATTATTGATTGGCCTGCTCTTTTAGAGCTGCTGTACAGCCAAAACAAACAAAGTTTTTATTGTTTTCCTGTGACCACTTTAAAGCTGCTGTGAAACAATCTTTATTGTAAAAAGCACTATATAAATAAAGGTGACTTGACTTAATTAACTTGAACAGAACTGAAAATCTTAATCTACAACATAAAAAAAACATTAAAAAAAAAAATTAGCTAAAATTAGTGCAGAATCAACTTTGCACTGCTGTATATGATCACATTAAGGATCAGCCAAATTTCCAAGTGCATCTTGATAAGCGAATGTTTTGGAAAGTGCTGCGGAAAGTTTTTGTGCCATTTAGAGGTTTATGAAAAAAATAAAATATCAAAGGAGCCCTTTACCCCATGGAGCCTTTAGCCCTGTTGTATCTTATGCTTCTGTTTCGTTGTAAGCTCGACAGCAACATTTCTTGCTTGAAGTGACTCATAAAATCAGTTGCAGGTTTAGGAGACTTATCACATAGTGATGTGAAGAGATGTGTTTGACTTTGAAAAAACGTTTATGCCCCTTGAGAGCTGGTGCTCTCAGTGCAATAATGTGTCAAGGAAACACTGCCTCTGTTGGCTTTTATTATAGTCAGAAAATAAGCATGGCTCATTTTTTGCATAGATTTTTTTGCTATGAATTTGCTGTATTAGCTTGTCTCCTGGTATCTTAACGAGCAAACTTTTTGATGCATTGAAAATATAATTAATGTTGTAAAATAGCTTACTAAGATCATGTGCCACCTTTTCCAAACACAAACACACATGCAAAAACACACACCCACACACAATGCACAGTTCAGTTTGAAGACCAGGAATTTTACTGGAATATTAGTAAAAAAAAAAAAAAAAAAATATTGCTTAAACTTTTTGAAACTATGGCTCTTTTAATCTAAACTCTAAACATGCATACAAAACACATCTTTTGCAAAACTATCTTTATTCAAAACTATTTAAACTCTTCTAAAAACTTTTTTTTTAGAAGTGTTCAAATTAACAATAAATAATTTGCCATATACATGCCCAACTGCACACAAATGTGAAAAATTTGCCTGGACTATTAACCCACATAATATACTGTCTGCTATGAAGCTACAAGGCTTGCCATACTCAATACATTAGAGGCCTAATAGATTAGGTCATTTCAGTAAGTAATTTGTTTGGATGATAGCTTCATAACACATCTCGCTGCAGACAGAACCTTTGGGATAGCCTATGACAATCTTGCCTGTCAGTCAAACTAAATCATGAATTAAATATGTACACATTTTCCTCAAACCATGAATACCTGAACAGATCACAGACTCCCCCATGAACTTCCTGTTGAACTGAGAAACTGAAGTGTGACTCAACTTGAACAGAGTGCTAGATTGTAATAGCAGAATATTGTAGTAAATATCTTCTAAATACCTTTTTTATTTTTAAGCATGCATACTACAGTTCCTGTTTTGTGTTTGTGCCTTCTAGACAGACCTTCAGTCTGTGCATTTCAGTGATTATTTCTGCAGGCCACATTGTTGTGATTATCTTTATGAGTGGATCATTTGATTTACTCTGCTGTTGCTTTGTTTGGAAGCTATTTTCATCAGTTTGGCTAAGGAAAAAATAGACAAAAAATAAATAAATATAAACTGTGTCTAAAATGTAAGTCATTCAACATTAACTAGTAGTTCATTGGTAATTTAAAGAAAGCAGTATAGCTACCAAAATAAAGAGGGATTTTGAACAAATGCTTTAAGGCTAACTGCATTAAACCCGTAATGCCCTCAATAAAACCTAAAATAAAAATCACTTAATTGATATTACTATGAACAAATTAATCATTTATTTACGGGAACCATCTGAACAGACCAATTCACTACAATAAATCAAACTTCCCAAAGCATATGTATGACACATACGTAACAAACCTACATAAAAATAAACAGCCTTTGGATAACATACATAAATAAAATAATATAAAACTAAAATAACTAACATAATTAAAAAAGATTAAGTACTGAAATTACTACAACTGAAACAAAATAAAAGTGGAACAGAAATATAAAAACAATACAATGGTATAAACATACAACATTTACAACATACAACAAAATATTTGGACAGCTATGTCCTCTTTTCACAGACTTTTAGTTTGAATTCATTAGTTCCTGTTGTCATTTGTTCTATTTTTACACCATTAATGTCTTGGCCGCTTATTTAATCAGTACAGCTGTTTATCACTATATCATAATAATAATAATAATAATAATAATAATAATAATAATAATAATAAAAAAAAAAAAAAAAATATATATATATATATATATATATATATATATATATATATATATATATATATATATATATATATATATATATATATATATATATATATATTCAGACTGTGAGTTGGTAATAAACAGAAAACAAGAGAAGAGCCTTGCTTTATAAACATTAATGGTGTCAATCTCTAAAGTGCATGCTTACTGAATTCTGCAGTCTTCTGAAATCTCTCATTGCTTAATACACAAGGAAACTGCGGCTCATGTTGAACAAAATAAAACCTTGTGCATTTTCAGCAGTGTTAAGTGGATTCTGACTTTACAGTGTTAACTTATTGACTAGCACCTCCGATTGGCCATTGGATTCATGCTCTCAACAGATATGTGTTACGGGTAGCTGGTGTGTGATACTCAGGTGACACGGTGAGAGACGGCATCCACACATGGCGAACATCCATGGAACAGAGACACAGTCACAAAGACAACGTCAACAACCAACAAAGACAAGGGAAACACAAGAGGGTTTTATACACAGGGGAATGACAAACACCTGGGTAGACTAACGAGGAGTGTTGACAAGACAGGTGCAGGAAGGGCACGAGAGGAAACACAGAAGGGAAGTGAAACAAAATACATGATATGACACACAGGAAGTGACAATAGACCTCACAGATGGTATGACGAACAGGACTAAGGGTAACCCTGAGATTGTGATTAGATACAATGCTGAACACTAGTAAAAAAAAAAAAAGAGTAAATAGAAAGTGCAGATAGTGCTCAAACAAACACAAACTAAAGCATTTGAAAGCAGTTTTTTGTAACTATACCGCTACACACTGGATAATAGCTGTTAAATAGTTGATCTACTGATGCCAGAGAAAAATTTTGTGTGGCTACTTGTTGTCAGTCACTCCCCAATTCTAATCATGACAATATTGTTTGGCAAAATGTTTTGGAACCACATAAACATAAACACAGATCCTTTGGATATGGATTGTGAGGCCTATATCTGCCTGGATGCTAATAGCACAGAGGAGCGTGGGCAAAATTTAAAATTATAGGACAATAATACAGATTGCCTGGTAACTAGGTTAAGTGCTGATAGGATTTGTGGAAAATCTCCAGCTGCTTTTTGTGCAAGGGTGACTACAGCATCACCCTTTGGTGAGGAATAATGGCTCTCCTTTCAGGAGGATGTGAAATTGGATTGCTCATACAAAGTGCTTGCAGAGGATAAACCTGTGTTATCCAATTACCCCTCCAAACTACATTAAGTAAAGCTTTGGATGGAGAGACCAGGCCACCTTGCTCCTATAAAAGGCCCATAGCAAAGAGATCCCCGTGAAATGGAGGTATATGTTCACTGGTGACTCATGAGCTATTCTAATCTTCTGCTCTTAGAAAGGCATCATTAAAAATATATGTATAGACCTCTTACACCAACACATGTTAAATAACTTGAGTTGATGGGAACCGATGTTGAAGTGTGCCGTAAATTTTACCTGAGCTGAGTCATATTGGCAGAGCGCAACACACTGTATTACATACATATTACATACTATAGCGATGCCCTTTGTTTAAGGTTGGATGAGGGGCAAAGCAAAAGTGTAATGTTGCCACATCTCTAGACCAACACAAAAGGGCACAAACAAAGGGATAAGAAGGTTTTTAGACAATAAGAAACTGCAAACAACTGATGTCCCTCAAGGGGATCAAACTAGCACCTCTATAATAACTGCTGTCTCTTGCAGTGTCACTGGTGACCAACACCACTATTTGAGATTAAATTCTAAGAAACACACAATGAATGCCAAGATAAAGCACTGCTATGCCACAGTGAGAAACGACAGCATAGTTACAGTACGCACTTGACAACACATCGCACGTCTTCTCTACCTTCTAACATTGTAACAAGGTATTTGATGCAATGTTCTAGTGAACAATATGCACAATAATGCACAATAATTCAAAAGTTTGGGGTCATAAAGATAAAAACATCCTTATATGTATATATAATTACGAGACAAGTGATGACACTGAAAAATCACAGAAATAAACAGGTTAGTAACTAATTATTTATAATCTGTATATATAACAGTCATATTACTAAAATTAAATACTTGTACTTAGATTGTATTATACTTTAAGATACTTGTAATCGGACTACAATTACATTTTGTTAATTACATGATTACTTAATATTCACAAAATGGCAGAAAATGAAAAATTCAATAATTATTACACATAACCATTACAGAGGTTACAGAGAGCACACAATGAAGAAGATGATAAGATCCAGATAGTCTTTAAAACTCCACATAAGTAAACTCAATTCAAGGGAGGTGAACAAACAAAACTCTAGCATTAACAAGACCCGACAAACTGAAGGGGAGCACACATGATAAGCAATAAATGAAAAACGATAATGAAATGAACACAGCTGAACAGAATGACAAATCAAAGCTATAGCTATAATGACAATTAATGGCTGGAAGGAACTAGGACAAATGAAAATGGAAACAAACTAAAATTCAATGAAAATATTATTTGTTTCGTTACGTCCCATTCTGGAAGGTTTGGCCTCACGCAGTAGTGTGGAGAAGGAAACAGCTTTGAAGAAGGTAGGAGGTGGAGTCTGAGGGATGGCAGATCCGGTCGAAGGGGTGGAGGGCCAGAGAGGAGCAAACAGCCCGCAAGTCCATAGTGATGTCATCTTTGAATAAACACTTTGAATCTTGAATCTTGAATTGAATCTGATCCTGGTGGAGCTGACATTCCGAGGAATCCCCGGCGAGGCCGAATACAGATAGTCCACACTGGAGTCAAGGGAGGAGGGAGTGCAGGTGTAGGATTCAGAACGACAGGTCGAGATCGGACATAGCACTCCGTGGATGGAGGCAGAGCTACAGGACATGCCTGATGGCTCCCAGCAGATCCATGTTGTAACCAAGACAATGGAGGTGGAGGCTGAGGGACTGGGGACGATGATGACTGGGTGGCAAGACTAAGAGACATGACTTGGCTGAGGACTCATGAAGAGAAACACAAAAGTCCAAAAAATACAAAGTGTTCTGAATAGGAATCTGGAGATTTGGTGGGAGAGGAAGGCTGGGTGGGGCCAACACGACTGAAGACAACAATATACATTTTGGTAAGATCAAGGGCACAAGGATTTAATCTCTCCGATTTCATACAAACTGTCTATTAACTCCAACCAGTTCTCTCTCTCTGTCAGTGGTGGAAGAGTGGGTTTGCTTACATTCCCAAGAGGACTCCCACAGCCATGGGCATACTCTCTGAGGTGTTTTAGCTCTGAGGTGATGGTGGATGCTGTGTTTCCTTCCTCTGGCATATGCTCAAGAGTTGCGGTAGGAGGAAGCTTCCGGTCTGTGGAGGGCTCCGCCGTCGTATCCGTCAATCAGGGTGGTGACCAGCTGGGCTGTGGGTCAGGCTGTGGATGATGTATGGATTGGAGGTAGACACTTTCCAGACACCTGACGATGGCTTCCCTTCAGTCCTTTGGTGTCTGGGAGGTCTACTGGTTTGGTGATGGTTATTGTGATTACACAATAGTGTGTAATCCATTAGTTCATGGCCACTCTGGGCCAAAGCAGCAAGCTGTGCTGCAAAATCTATAGCAGGTCCGGTCTTCTGTCACGCATGGTTGCAGAGAAAACATAGTGAAGAAGAAGACCAGACCAATAAAGTCTTTAACAATTCACATGAGTAAACTCAAATCAAGGCAGGTGAACAAACACAACTCTAGCATTAACGAGACCCAACAAACTGAAGGGGAGCACACATTAACTAAAATACAAACAGAGATAAAATTAACACAGACAAACAGAATGACGAGTTGAATTAGTTATAATGGCAGTTAAATACTGGCTGAAACTAGTACAAAGGACAAAATAAACAAAAATAAACAATGAACAAAATAAAAGTCCATGAAACTAAGACAAAAATGAAAAATGTTCAGAAAGTTTTCCAGTTTTGTGGAGATTTTTAAGAATGAATGAATTATTAACTTTTCATCTTTCTACACAAATCCCAGTTTAAGAAAGCCTGGCGTACATTTAATGCACTTCACATTATTTATAACAAAGAGTGGTATACATTTTCATCTATAATTTACATTAAATCTTAATAACAATATGCTGCACATTTCTTATCAATTAGGTAAATGGGTTAGATAAAAAATAATCAAAAATTAATCAGAGTATATTACCTAAAATGTGTAATGATTACAAAACTATAATTTGATCATGAAATTTGTATTCAGTAGTTATTCTAAATGAGTTAAAAGTATATTTTATTGCTAGATTAATTAATTTGATTATTTTGTTCGATTTTGAAATATTACGTTCAAATATTTAAAACAAATATATAATACATACTTGAAACATGTTTAACGTTTACAGAATGAACCTTATGTTCAATTGTTCAGATTAAAATTTAGATGTATTGCATTGAAGAAAATATAACTCATGCCAAAAACCAAAATATGAGAGCAGGAAAAAAATACTTTTGTTATTCATTTGTAAAATAACTGACAGAGTGAAATAGCTTAAAAAATAGCTATTTAAGCTATTTTTGAGTTAAAATAGCTTAAATAGCTCATTAAAATAGCTTAAATTTCTATGAAGTAGAAATATTAATAAGCTTCAAGGATTATGAGCTCTGTAACCACAATAATTACTTTGTAAAATTGTCAATGGTTTTGCCAAGTTTTATACAGGTTGTTGCCGGGCAGTGCGCAGTATACAATCTTAATATATAATAATAATATATGTATATATTATATATAATAATATATCTGCTCTCCATCCCTTTATGCATTATCTCAGTAAAAGTTCATTTCACAAAGGCATGGATTAAATGCAGACTAAATTTCTGCCAATAGAGGGCAATAGTCCATTGCTGAATGAGAGCGATTACTTAGAACTTTGCTCAATAATTCCTGCAGTTTATTCTTTTTTATCTTTAATATCATCATATTCAAAAATTTCAGAACAGTTCGACTTAAAATAAGATTTGGACCCATCCACAAAGACGTTTTCATGCTGATTTAATTCCTGCAGTGTCTATTTTAAATCTTTTATTACAGTAACCCCAGCATCTCATCTCAAACGTGCTGTCTTATTGATTGTTATAAACTGACAGGGCAAGTCCCATCAGGTTTAACGATAGTAAATCAGCTCTCTACAGGAAGCAGGAGTACCAAGGCTGCCGCGTCTCCTGTTTGTTTTTTGTTTTGTTTTTTTTTTTCATCATTTTCAACATAATCAACATTATCTTGAACATATGAAATGTTCTCCCCCTTATCTTCTCTCACGCAGCTTTTCAAAAGCTCACAACCATCACTAAAGTCTCAAAGGCATGTTTTATGTAGGTATTTTGTGCAGATAAATACCCAAGACCTCGTATAATCAATACAGAGCAACTTCACCATACAACCTGCTGCAAACCTTTAATAATTTAATATCACAAGTCAGCACAGTCACATGCATGCACATTGCCTTTGATTTTATGTATGCAACCTTGTCTCAACCACAATTGCTTGTGGCACTTCCAGAATTTGCAGTTTTTGCCTGCAGTCATAATTTCACTTGCCTTTATGCCTCTGAGGAAAATGAAGCAGAACATTATAGTTCAATTTAAATGAACAGTAACATCACAATGAGATAAAATTCACTCCTTGTCATATGCATTCTGTGTTTAAAAAAAAAAACTATTCTCAATTGTACTGAAAGTCCGCTTAAAATACATATATATATATAAATAATTGGCAAATTTAATATTGATAATGAAATTAAAGACCACTGAAGTGTACTGAAGTGTAGTGAGTATATTTAAACTTTTAACAGCACTTTATAATACTGACAAATTAATAGTTTTACATTAAAAAATTGTTTATAATATTTTGTTTTGTTTAAATTTAAATTCTATAATCAGAATTTGATTATAGTTACAATAGTAATGTGTCTGAGATTGCATTTACAGGTCATATATTTAAAATGTACTACATTTAACTACAAACTTCATCATTACAAATGTGTAATTAAAAATTTATTTAAATACATAACAAATAAATTTCTTTAAATATTCCATTAAATATATTTTAGTTTCCCATGAATTCTTGTCTGTATGGACAAAATATTAAAAATATCTTCTTTTGTGTTCCACAGAAGAAAGGAAAAAGTGAATATTATGTGCATTTAATGCTTTAAAAATAATTTGAATAACTGAAATATTCATCTGACATCTTTGCATGCCAACCGATGAGACTAAGAGGCAAGAAACGGGTCAGCTCTAAGAAAACGACAATAAATTAGTCATCAACCATTAAGCAGGAATCAGTACAAAAGTACAAAAATGAAAGATGGATCCTATGTGTTTCTCATTAGAGAGTCAGCTTCAATATAAAATAAACTTCATATAGAAAGTGCCTGTCATTACCAGCAACATTACATTATGTAAAGCTCATTTCACCGAGCAGAGGAAACATCATTACAAACTGTTTCTGGAGTGTAACATGACTGTGTGACATCTAATTGGCAGAGTTGAAGTATCACAATTAGCGAGTGGACACTATGAGGGACTCGTTTACGAGACATACTGGTATGAGGTCTGCTGCGGGTCACGGTCCACACACGAGGTGCTGGTTCCCTTCAGATATTTAAAGTATCAGTAAAAATGCTCAGCGGGCTTCAGACCTCGCTTCATACCGAGTATGAAGAAGAGCCCGGCTGTGACTGCGAGGAACACTTTGAAGGACGCTCGGTAATGACCTGTCCTCTCTGCATGGCCTCTGGAGGCAGCAATCCGCTGCTGTGATAGCATTCACAGATTAAGCCTGCGAGCGCCAGGGTTGTGGGGCCGGATCAGAAGCTGGGGTCATCCTTGTCAGTGCGGTTCATGGTGATCACACAGGGCCAGTGACAGGTCTGCTGGTGGTGGAGGACACACAGGGACTCGACGGCCCCGACAGAGGCGCAGTTCTCCCCTCAGCCCCAGTGGCTCACACCCACCCAGATGCTCTCAGAGTGAGATCTTTACATGACAGTGCCGACACATCTCAGCTTGTGAGGCTGATCGCTCTTGGCAGCCAGCATTTTTTTAGTTCACTCCACTGTGCTTGTGTTAATTTGATGATAGGGCTACACAGCTGCATGGGTGGGTGTGTGGTGGAATTTCATAAATAATATCGTTCAGACAAACCATTCCACAGAACAAATGTAATGTGAAAGGAAATGGATCACAGCAAAACCCATCAGGAAATGGACAGGTGATTCAAAATTAAACAGCTGCTGTCAGGTTTCGTACTGCGGACAATTCCAAATGTATTCATTTGTATTTATTTCTTAAACCCTTGAGGAACGAGAAAATGAAGCAGAAAAGGTTCTGCACTGTTCAGAGACTGCACAATGTGCATGTTTTGTTCTTGTTCCTGTTTTGATTCTGCTAAAAACTTCACTGAAGTAACAGAAATATAAGTAGCAATTCTGCGTATCCAGTTCCTCAGAACAAATTATGGCGATTCAATAATGGATTAGTTTATTGAAATTATATCAGACATAAATTAAATTGTATTATTGTAGAGCCACTCAGGATTACAAACCAGAAGAATCTTTTCAAAACTGAACATTGCAACCATCGCTTGATTCTACTGTTGAATTGTGGAGAGCTTTAATGGATTTATTTGCCAGTGTTTCAGTAAGCACTCAAAAAACTCACTGCGGCCTACAATGATTTGTGTTGTTATACAAGCTCTTTGTATTTTTACTCTTTCTTTATTTATTCCATCAAAATAGCAAGAAACTATTCAAACATTTAAGGAATAACCTTAAAAATAACCTTTACCTTTATTATAAATGTTCCCTCTGCTGCAGTGCTCATATTTAATGGATGGCATGGTGTCATTGATGTGATTCTGATGAGCAAGAAATAGCAAGTGAAAGTTAGTTAAGTGCTTAGCAACTTTAGGACCCTTTTCACATTTTGTGCCAATGAACAGTCAGAAAATTTGGTCCCACTTTATGTGACGTATGATTAAATATATATATATATATATATATATATATATATACACAATTTATATTTAATGATCTTATTGTGTACATACATGTTCTTACAAATACCTGTAATTACATCTATAATTACACTGACAAGCCTTCCCTTAGACCTTAACCTACCCTCAAACCTACCCATACCAACAAACATCTACCTAACCTTAAATGTATGTCACCTCACTAGCAACAAAACTTATTGAACACAAGTAGTAGTAATAGACACTTAAATATCAAGTTTGACAGAAAATTCCTCATCATTTCTCCTTTTGTTATATACTGAAGAAAATAAAACATTCTCATACAAAATTATAAAAGATTAATAGTTCAAGACAGAAGCAAAAGGACATAAATTAATATTCAAACACTTTAACCATAAGTTAATGTCAACAGGTTTTATTTTGAAATTACATGTAAAGATGTACTTAAATTGGTAAAAAAAACTTTTAAGTTTAACTTAATGTAAATGTAAAGTAAAATACATTTTCATTTAATTGCAAATAACATGCAACACATGCCTGAAAACATTACATTCAATATGTGCGCAAGTCAATTCTTGAGTATTATGTCAGCATTTGAAAAGTATATTTTTTATGTAATTTGAAGTAACTGAAATATTCATATTGCATGTCAATCTAAGAGACAAGAAATGGGTTAGTTCTAAGAAAACTACAATAAATTAGTCATTAACCATTAACCAAGAAGCAGCTATCTTTTTTCTTCTTTTTTTTCAAAAAGTTTGTCATTCTCATTAGAGAGTTGGCATTAATATGGAAGAAGGTAGAAAGTGCACGTCATTACCAGCGACATTACATTATGTAAAGCTCATTTCACCAAGCAGAAAATATTTAATCATTTCTCCTTTTGTTATACATTGAATAAAAAAATCCATTAAAACTATATAAGATGAATAAATGAGGACAGAATGTTCATTTTTAGATCCATCTAAAATATGAAAATTCTGTCATAACTTACTCTCAAGTTGTTACAAATTCCAAATGAGTTTCTTCTGTTGAACACAAAAGAAGATATTTTGAAGTATACAGTTGTTAGTAGCCACTGAATTCCATTATATTTTTCCCCTTTACATAGCTTTGAAGTCAATGGGGCCCCATGTACTGTTTGATAACTGACATTCTTTTAAAAATTATTCTTGTGTGTTAAAAATAATAGTAAGTTCAAACAGGATTGAAGCAACTTGAGGTTAAGTAAATGATGACATATTTTTCATTTTTGGAAACAAATTACAGTGGAGTTCACTTATCTCGACTCGCGGTTAACTCGCCAATCCTATTATGTTGACGTTGAAGTGAAACCACCAAATTCCCTATTTGTCTTAGCATTTTCTTTTTGGTAATGTCGATTCTTTTGTTGCCAAACCCTAATATCTCGAGCACAAAAGAGGGACAAATTCGCCACTTCACACGGTTTTCTCGTGACTGCATGCCGATCGCTTCATCAAATAAATCGCCCTATTGGCTGTTGGTTATCTCAATGCTTTTTTGCAACCCCAGAGGCCGTCGACATAACTGTATTCCACTGTAATACATTTTGAGAGAAATACAGATGAAAAAAAGAATCTTTCCTCAAAGTAACCAAAAAATAATAATTCAGTGTCTTCAGACTGCGAAGAAAATGGAAAGAGGCCACATATAAAGTATGGCTTAATCTATCTGATAATGAAAGCAAATGTCTTGAAGCAGTAGCTCTGTACTCGAATTAAGAAGCATGTTCATTAGGGATAGACGCAGCAGACTAAGTACACTTTAGAGCTGTAAATCTAATAGAGCTAGTGATTACTGTGCACAGGGACTGTTGTGGAAAGGCAGGGTGGGGTGGAATATTGGCAGAATATGCCACTGGTCAGATGGAGCTGAAAGACTTTAAACAATAGTGTCAGTCATACAGTTAATGAACTTTGGTGAAGCTGAAACAGGTGCATTTGTAAGGTTTTTGAAATGTGCCATTGACATCTTTACGTGTAATATTTAATGATGAAGATGTGATTAATTCATTTTTAAAAGAATTGTAAAAATGTCAAATGTACGACCTAATAATTATTTACAAGAAACAGCACCTTTTGGCATTTTAACTAAGGCTGAAAAGCATTAAATATGTATTTGATTTGAATGTCAAGTATCTATCTCAGTAAGTTGTAGAGAAATACCGATGTATAAGATTACTCATAATAGAACAGAAAGAAAACAGACGCTGTAGAGTGTTTATAATGCTTGATTCTTATCTCTTTGATCTGCTACTCATACACAAGGTACCACAGTACAATCCTCATGATAAGATGAAGTTTTCACTCAACTGTTAAAATGTATTGTTGGAATTTGCCAGCAGAAAAAGCTCATGCTTGGTAAACAAACCAGCTTCAAAGGTGCATATGATCGTGGGCTTTTGTTAAAGTGGTTATTACTGGGAATAAGTAAACCTAGTAATTTAGTCTCATGGGAAACAATGGCATGCTTCACTTTATGCCTCATTGTTTGGTCTCTAGGTGCTTAACTTCCTGACATAATACTGTTGATAGTCTATCACAGCTGTTTTTTTAAACAGGTTTATTCTGCTCTATGTAAATTATGGATCATTTCTGGCAAAGAAAAAAAAATACATTAACCCACTCTTTGAGGTTTTTCTGCAAGGGTGTTTGCTCTTCACATTTCACAGAAGAGTATTGCCATTTTTAGTCAAAGAGGAAAGTATTGTTTGTGCTCTTTGCATTTCATCAGTCAACAACACAACTAAGTCACTCAAAGACTATTATAGGTAATTATGGGCTGTCAGTCAAGACAGTAGTGGCAGTGTTGCTATTAAACTAGTAGAAATATAATGTAAATCATAATTAAATAAGATCCTTAGATAAAAACATGTTGCCCTAGTAACTAACTGAAATAAGTCGAATTTATATTAAAATAGCTCAAATAAAATAAAATCAAGCTCATGAAAAAATTGCAAAAACATGTGTGCAAATGTAAACTTAAAAGCTAATAAAAAATATTAATAGTATTTATTAATTCTAAAATAGCACTTATAGGTGTTGTGACTCTTGCTGCTTCTGTTGTGGCTTGAGGTGACAACAACAATCCAGTCTAAAATGTATATTACTCAGTATTAACATCCTGTTTATTGTACGATTGAGTCTCTTTTACTAAGAGCAGAACCTTAGAAAGAAAGCTGTCATTAAATTCTGTTATCTATAGAAGGTTTTCAGACATTCAGTGCTCATTACAGTGGGTCCTATCAAAGTTCAGTAATTAGTTGATTTATTTTGATGATAGGTAAAAGGTATAAGAGGACTTGAATTAGTTCCAAATTACAGATAATTACTTCACTGTACCTCACATTCTCAATGGCCTCTAGACAATAGAACTGTCCTTAATAGCTTGCACCGTAATATTATCTATAGCATAATGTTATATCATACTTTATAGTGCATTAGTGTACCGTTTTTGTTGCAACAACCACGTCACCAACTATTCATAGTTTGGGCCATCTGGTGAGTCTTGATTCTAAGACCATTTCTAACTAATTTACTCTGTTTAAATCTATTCCCAAGCATGTTTCTAATACTGAGGTTAAAGACAAGGTTTGCAACATTTTGCTTGCAGTTGTATTATTTCATTTTGTGTGTGTGATATTTTACTCTTTTGTTTGATGAAATTCTTGCTGCCACACTCTTGGACCAACATATTTTTCCACTTCTGTTCCAATCTCAGAACCACACTTCCTTCACTTCTGGATCAATAGCGTGTCAACAGGTCAAGCTACCTGATCATCTTTCAAGCAAAAAAAAAAAAAAAAAAGTGAAATATCTAGGTTTTTTACAGTTTTGTTTGAGAATAACATGTTTAGAAATGAGTCTGTCTAACGGTCAAAAATATGCCTATTTTGCAGTTAACTCATTAAGATTCTTGTAGATTTTTAAACCTTCTAAAATAACATGAAAGAAACCCTGAAGTCTTGCTAGTTTTCCAAGATTTTGAATTTAGTGTAGGTGCATTTTGATAAATCAGCATTGTTAGATCATTATATTCCATTGGGAATTCTAATGACATATAAATAATGCATTTCCATTTCAATAGGTTTCTTGTTTCGAATGTTTCATTTGAAAACAAATCGCCTCTTCACAGGGTCACATCTATCCTCAAATACTTCATGTTCTCTGCAACCCTAGAAATGCAATACAAGTCTAGCATACCATCTAATCACAGGAACTCAGTGTGTTGCATTTGTCATCATGTCCTCTGAAGGAAGTTGCTGCACTGAGAAAGAAACTGAGTTAATAAAAGTTCAATTAACAGGACTGAGTGCAGGCTGAGGGAAACCTGCCATAGCCAGTCTCTTCCACGGAGCCATGCTGAGAACAGCCTCAGACTGATATTAGTTCTGACATAGTTTGCTTGCACCTGTCTGAGCTCAATTACCTAAATAACAACAGCTTTGAAAATATAATAAGGGAAGTCAACTAATTTTGCTTCCCTCCTCCTTGTGCAGGAAATCCATAAATAATGGCTCTGAAAAGCTTTTTACATCCATCTTTCACAGTCATTACTGCAGCACCAGTATAGATACAATCATGTTATTGTTTTCATTTTCTGCGAGAGATGTTCCACTTTCTTAGGAGGGAAAATAGAACATCAAAAGTAACCCAAAAATTATGCACGGAAGTGAAATGGGGAACAACACAATATGGTCACGCTGTCAGAATGTAGTGACGCAAAAGTTACAAAGTAAATCGACCCCTCTGCTCACGTAAAATGAGTCCAGACGTTATTTAGTCACAATAACTTTCTAAGCACAATTAGGGATATAGTAACAAGCATGCATAACGATCCTTAATGCTTTTATAATGACATTTGGGGGTTAAGTCCATTTAAGGAGGAAAGAGTAGTAGTATAAATCAATGGTATATTATTATATGAAAACATATTAGCATTGATTTGTCATTGTTGAAATATCAGAATCACAGGAGATATTCTGTGCACATGCTGTGTTAATGCTCAATTCAGTGGCCTCTTGCTACTGCAATAATAATTTGGGATGAATTTATAGGTCTGTACATCTTAAAATAGTTAGGTAGGGGTAGCCATTACCCGAGGGAGAAAATATTCCGAGTTATGTTTATTCTTAAGTAAAATTAGGGAAGCTTCCCATTTCTTTAATGTGGATAATGACAATTTCAATGCCCCCAATTGTGGTACTTAAATAGAGTCTGTTAATATTTTCTTACCATAAGTTATCTGTTTATTCTGAAAGGTTATTCAGTACTCTTTTTAGTCCAAGCATGTAGACAAAAATGGCAAGGTAACCCCCTCCATGACCACAGAGAGAGAAGCACATGGTAAGATAACTGAGATGAATGGATGTGGTTGAAATCATACAGTTTCCCAACTCCACTTGCCAAATAGACAAAGAGAACAATTCAGCTGCTGCATGAACACATAGACGGGGTCAGATCAATATGCCACAAGGGTCGACCATATGGCACAAACATCACAAGGACTCAACAATAAAACAATATAATAAACTAACTGAAACAAAAATAAATATAAAAGTCCACATCCCCTGTGGCATATAACTGCCTGGAAAAGTGTTTCTGGCATTGAAGCACTTTCTTCCAGAGCTCATGGACTACCATGTGTTTTGCAGACAGACAACACACAGTGGTATCCTACATAAATCACCAGTGCAAGCTGCTTTTGCGTAGCCTGTTCAGGCTGGTGCTGAAGATACTGCTGTGGACTGGTGACAAACTGTAGGTTACATTCTTGACACCTGAATTTGGGAGGAGACATCCTGCTGAGCCAGGAGCTGAGGCCTGGGGAATGGCAACTCTATCTTCAAGTTGTGGAGTGCATGTGGCTAAGGTACGTTTGCCTCAGTAGAGTCTACTTACTGTCCTCTCTGGTTTGCCCACACTCCTCCAGCTCCCCTGGGGCTAGAAGGCATGGTGCAGACATGGGCAACACCTTTCCCCCAATTGCTTGATTACTGGGAGTTCAGGCAAAGGTCAGTCGGGACAGGGTATGCCTGCTACTAATAGACCTGTTCTGGCTGATCCAAGTATGGTCAGCAGACTTTGTGTCTCTCATGGAAGTCTCTCCTTGTGAGATTCTGAATAGGACGGACCTTGTATCACAGGTTCAGGGGACAATCTTTCACCCTCACTTGGAAACTGTGGGTCTGGCCCCTTACCAGTTTGTGTTTGTGTATACTTTCAACAACCTGTGATGCAGCCATTCTTTCAGTACAGTGGCTTGGGTATTTATATTCACAATATTTAAGACGCTCCGATAAGGTCAACACAGCATCTCATTCCCATCTCAGGGAACCAGGTTACATACAGTATGTAATCCTGAGCTTGTTGTTGGTGTAAATGTATTTTATAATTCTTCAGTGATATTAAATGTTGTTCAGTGATAAAATAATATTTTTGACTTGAATAAACTATTTTTTGTTTAGGTAGGATTTTTCCAGGGCTGAAAAAGGCACCGGTGTAGCAAAAGACTGAATATGTAAATATGTTTAAAGACTGTTTGGATATATTGTGCACTGTAAGATGTGGTAATCCATAATTGTTATCTTAAAGATCTACTTCTGCCTTGTTTAGTTGATACAATTTAGTTTTATCGATATAAATTTGATGTATTTAATGTGATTTAGCGATATTGAATATTTTAATAAGAATATAAGATTAAGAATAAAGCCAGTTACTTTTATATATATATACATATATATATATATATATATATATATATATATATATATATATATATATATATATATATATATATATATATATATATATATATATATATATTCTAATTTAAAAAATAAATAAACATTATTATTATTTAGCATCATATTTTATTTTCTTTCAATGTGAGAGGAGAAAATAAAACAATTAAATTAAATTTGACAAGGCTGTCATTAAAAAGCATAAGAATAGAATACATGTTTTTGTTTTTAAATAAAACTGTGATGGAACTGGGAAGAAGAAAAAAATTGAAGCTACTGCTCATCATGTCATTTATCGGTGTGAGTTATTCTACATAACAGTGACAAATGACATATATTCAGAAAAAAATGTTTAATAATGTATCAGGTGAAGCCTTTTGATCTTATTTGTTATATTTTGGACCTTACTTTATTCAGTCCTAATTTGTACCATAAATCCATGTCAAGTGTGGTTTGAATACATCAAAGATGGTTTTAAAAGTGCCTAATCATGGAAAAAAAATCCATTACTCTATAAATGTAGTACTTCATATGTATTACAGGGAGGTTAATATATGGGCTAATATATCAAATAAATGAAAATATAGAACGGCATAATATTTCTGTGGGATAAAGACATTTTTGACAACATTTGGCATAGCTCCCTTGCCTGAATGTTTAAAGTTGAAGAAAATAACGTTTATTCAGAATTCTTGTGTGGGCAAACAAAATTATCACTTTAAAACATATCCCAGCGGATGGTCTCTTCACTGGCCGCTCCATATTTACTTGCCAAAAGAGCACACATTTATCATGCAATATGTGTGCTTGCATTGTCCAACCCCATCTATTATTTTCATGTCCAGTTAATAGGTGTCTAAAATTAGGCAAGGAGCCTTTGTAAAAAGGGTCAATGATTTTTAAGGGTATACGTTGCACTAAAGCTATTGCCATACTGCCCATTTATTGCCTACAACTGCTTTACCCTGCAGCCTTGGATTAAAATGAACAAGAGAGGGTCTTGGGTGACTGAAACATTCAGGTTTTTGTCCATTTAAAAGTGTCTCCTCCCATTTTAAATTCACTGCACTTCATAAATATTTCAGATATATTTTACTCATCTGCAGTTCTGTTCTCATCCCACTTTCTGGTTACACTCATGGTTTGAAAACATGTGATGGTTTTGAAAATGAGGACACAAGACAACAGAGGTGACTGAATATATTATCACTGACTTACAAGTTGCATCTATATATAATATATGTTATTTTGTATAACACCTGAGTTTCGTGTGCCTTGACTCGTGGTGAACAAATCTATGCAGAGTTTCAGTTACACTATTCTGAAAGCTGGAAAGTTTTATAGTTGCACAATCTTTTCAACTCCCTCTTCCTAGGGCAACATCTAATAGGAAAATAAGAGAAGGTGTTGAAAAATTGAGCAGCTGTGACTGTAAATAAAGTTTATGTGGCAGAGAAAATGTAGCGTTTCCTCCATCACCAGGGAAACAGTGGAAGTAGTTAATCCCTCGAGACGCTGTCGTCACACTCCTGCATGTCACAAATCCGTTTATGGATACAGGTAGACAGTTCCTTGATTAACTTATCTTTTCATGCCATTGTTTAAAACTGAATATAAAATTATTTCATGATCTAATCCACTGAGAATGTTTTCCCCTCTAGTTCTACACACCAACATCCTGATTTAATAATACATTTACCACACATACAACACTTCTGCTGGTTCACAAGTGTGACAGTGGCATACTAAATTCTTTTGATAAGCTACAAGTCTTGCTTGTGACCCAATAAGAAAGTGACACCAATACTGAATCTATAATGGCCCAATAAAAAATAAAAATGTATGTAAAAAATACAATTAATGGAATAAAACAACACAATATAATTGATTACATATTGTCACCGATTATATGTACATGCGATAAATATTGTCATATTTTCAATACTCCTCATTTGTAAGTCATCTGAAGCACTGTAGAATTTCAGATAATATGTACTAACAATTCTGCACAGTTCTGCAAATTATTCTTGCGTACAGACAGCATGACTCAACACAGACACCTGCTCAACAAGACAATCTGTCATTTTCAGTAGACAAACACTGTCAGTCTCACAAGCTAAAGTTTTGCCTTTTATTGCTAAGTTTGGTGCACATTCCAGCTTAATCTGGACAGAACCGTCCACTCAGATACAAACATGTCATCTATCTGTCATGTTCAACGACCAATCACACTTTTCTTGGAATTACATGACATTCTGAGTTGGGCAACAGTGCATCAAAATTGAAAGTTTGGCATATGTGTGGATATCTCATTTAGCTCAAACTATCTGCCACAAACAAAACCTTGAAACTTTAAATGATTTAATGGCTCAATCTCATGTTACGTTCAGCAGGCAAACGGGAGTATATGTACATGTAGAGTATATTAGAGCTGTCAATAAATTAACCTAATTTTATGTGTTCAAACTAATCACTAATTAAAGCTTTTTGTTATACTCTCTTATTTAAAATGAAATATGAAAGTAAATGTGTTTGCTGTTTTAAATTATAATATTTATACATGTAACACTTGATGTTTTATTTTTATACCAGGCGTGCACCGATTTCTTTCCGCTTTGATTATTTGTGTCTGAATATTAGCCATTGTCTCATGAGGACTGAAGTGCATATATTGAGTGGACTTCCCTCAGGCAGAGCAGGAATTCTTCTTGTTGATTTTTGCTACTTTGACAGATATGATTTCCGTACTAGTGCATAGGACAGGGTCTTATAGCTTAATTTAAGCCATTCTTACCCGAGGATAGTACGTAGTAACTTGAATGAGCATTTGGACACGAGTAGAAGTGACACATTTTCCACTTACATAGTTAGCTTAGTGCTCCAACAGAAAAAAAAATGAATAGACAGGACAAGGCTTCATGATACTTTCTAAAAAAAAGTTAATGGTTAAGTTCTGTGTTCTCAAAACTTGAATGCTATCTTTGCTTTAACTGTTCTACAACATCTGTTGGTGTATCTCTATCACGTATTGATCCTGGGGAAATTCTATAGTGAATTAATTGAATCTAAAGTACTACATCAGCATGTTCACTGAAAAAATGGTACTCAACTGAATACTTAGATCAGCGTTTCCAACATTGTTTTACCTAAGTACACTCAGGCTCAATTACTCCATCATCAACATTAATCCAGAAATGTGCTCTTTTTAACTCTTAATTGTATACTAAATAATCTGTGTTTTATTGGTTCCAAGCTAAAGAGTAATATTTACCACATACCATCTCAAAATAGTATTGCAAAAACAATAACTCAATATTTCTTCAATGTAGAGCTAGCGTACAATGTAGCGTACATTGTAAATGTTTGATTGAATATTTATGTGGCGTGCAACATTTATGTCCACTTCACTGTCATGAAACGACATTTAGAACACTGTTGGCAAAGTAGACATGTCAAAACTATGCCATCTTCTCGTTGTACACCACACTCAGAGCAGTCCAGAGATTTCTTCAAGTTTCATCATGCTTCCCATGTCTTATTGATTTCTTTAAGCTGTGAACATGGATTGACAACCCCATTCAAACATTTGATTTCAAGGAACCAGAACATCATAAAAACAACAGAGGGAGACCTCAAACATGGCAATGATCAGAATGTCTTGTGTAGTCATTGAACTTTGAAGGGCCCAAAGAGGTTGGAGGGCATCAGTATCTCTTCACTCTGCCTTTTAGTGGTATAATTGTAATTTGCTCAACTGCAGAAAGTGCCTGCAGTAAATGGTTCATAAAAAAATTATAAGTATGAGTCAAGTCTCTTCTATATTATGTCAATGAGTCCAGAATTATGATCATTTTGACAAGGCCTGTGACATCCCCCCCCCCACCCCAAAGAAAATGGTAGAAAAAAAGCTGTGTGGAGCTGTGTATGTCCATTAATGCTATCAGTTACCGCAAACACGCTTATCAAAAGCACATATGGTACCTGCATGATTTGCTTTCATTTGCTGTACATTTAACAGTAATAAAACATTGCAGTGGTTTCTTCAAGATAATGAAGTTAGTTAGCACTACATTTTTTATTTTTAGTGATGAAAAGAATTCATCGAAACTTTTCTCAACCTCATTGCATTCACTGTAGTCATTTTAGGTGGAGGACATAAACAAGCGAGCTGTTTCCGCCCGCCGCACATCGCCTCTGGTCACATTGTAATGAAAGCCATATTATTTTACATATGCCTTATAGTTGTAACAGCATCCTGACTATTAAATTACGGTGAAATAGACTGTTAAAAAATTAAGGGAACACTTAATCATCACAGTATAACACCAACTATATTACACTTCAGGATATCAATCTGTCTAATTAGGAAGCAAGCAAAAGTTTGTTCTTCAGGGAAGGAGGGTGTAACCAATGAAAATGTAACAACTTTGATAATAAAAAAATAAACAACCATAAAATACAAATAATGGTGACAGCCCTTCACGGACAACTGCTGCCCACAAACAAACACAACCTAAATGTAGAGATCCAGTCCTTTCTCGTCCTTCACTAATGTATCTTTTCCTTTCCTCATGGAAAGCACCTTTTACAGCCTGAAACCATTCTTTTGCCTCTGCCACCCTCACTACCTCAATGACAAGGTTACATGGACATTTCACAGGTGGAACATGCAGTTGCTGTGCACTTGTGCATGAGGGTACTTCTGAGCTGGGCTTTTGTAGGAGCTGGCCACAGTGTTCAGTCCGGTTCAAGTTCGGTTTCTCAACACCCCCTTCTCCAAGGCTGGCCTCTTCGGCAACACGGTCAAGGACTTCACCCAGCAGTTGTCGCCAGTCTGCAAGTAGACTGTGATGATAAAGCACATCCTGCTTGGTGACATAGACATTGTTGGCTGTCCCTCTGCCATCTTGCCACTGCACAGGCACCAAGGAACCCAAAATCATCCCGTCTAGGCCGCCCAGACCGTAAAGCCCTCGGAAAGCAGCCTTGAGTCAAGTAACCAACATATACTGTAGATTGTGAATGCACCATTCCGGCCCCCAGATGAGAGTTGGGTGGAGAGACTTTGTTTTTAGTTCTGCAACTGGTCCCAGGGTTAGTGGTATCCACGTTTTCAATAAAACACAAAATTCTTCAATCTGGGTCATATTGGGTCAGAGCTGACCATTAGGATCAGCTAGGATCAGTTAGGATCTGCATCCTCTTTCTCATCCATCCCTTCATTCACCATGGACAGGGAGTCTGTATTTTGAGGATGCACTTCAGACACTGTCCAAGAACAGGGAGGACAAGGAGAAGGTCTTTTTACTTGTGCCATAATTGCCCATTGAGACTTGGTTCTCAGAACTCCTCCTGACAATCCCTCCACAGTAGATTCCCCAAAAGAAGGACCTGCTTTCTCAGGGAGAGACTTTTCAAACTTTGACATGGGGTCCCTGTGGCCTCATGCAACCTACAGCGACCTACAGCCTGTGGACAATTAGCCAGAAGCACTTATGTGGAGTCTATTTACTTGTTGGTCTTCTTCCCGATTGATTTTGTGCTTTTCTCCATTCAAGAGGTCTTGGAATGGAGGCTAAATATTTTTATGGTGTATGTTGCCGCTATTGCATTATATGGAAATGTTGTTGATGGTAGATAATTAGGGAAAGCACCACTTGGTCATCACATTCCTGAGAAGCAACAGGATCTTTAATCCTCAGAAGCTGTGCCTGGGAGTCCTTTTTGGTATACAGAGAGCTCCTGTTGAGCTGGTGGCGTTAGGTAAGCGTAATGTCCTGTCTCTTAAGACAGTGCTCAGTTTATTCAAGAGGGTTGGGGCCCAAAGTTTTCATCCCTTTTTTTTTTTTTTTTTTTTTTACAAATGCTACCCCCGGAAGAGGCAAACCTGTTCACATGCTGTGTATTTACATGGGCAGCACACAAAGCTTCAGAAGCTCAAAGCAGCTCTTTTTCTTCTTTGGAGGCAAACAAAAAGGGAAGGCTGTCTCCAAACAGAGGTTTTCACTCTGGATAGTTGATGCCATTGAATTGGAGTACCTGTCCATGTGAGTCGTGCCCCTTTGGGGTGAGAGCTCACACCACTCGGGTTGTTGCTGCATCTTGGGAATTGTCACATAGTAATATCTGCGGGCTGGCAACACTTAACACATTAACTACTTTCAGTGGAGCCGGTTTCTTCTGTTTCTTAAAAACAGGTAATGTGTTTTGGAAGCCTGGCTTGTTGTCTTGCTTGCACCACCATTCCACTCTAACAGGAGGATACGAGTGCCTACTTGCTCTTCAGGTGAGTTCCCTGAATCAAATCCCTCCAGTATCCTTCGGCAATCAGACGCAACAGAGGCCTAAGGATGTCTGCAGAACCATTCGGCTACTACCTCTATGGAAACCCAAGGAGCATAAAGACACTTGCTACTTCTTAGTTCATTATCTCTCTCAAGCGAGTCAACTTTGGGCCACTAGGAGCAAGTCCACTAAAAGGGGATAACTCGAAATGAAGGGAAGACAATCCTAGTGCTCGTCTAACTGCAGCATGGCTGGTTCAGAGAGGGGAGGCGAGAGGAGGCCAAAGAGCTATGCTCTAAAGCATTTGTAAGGGCTTCTTGTTAGGAAGGACCCAACGCCTACCACAGGGGTCGGGAATCTTTTTGTCTGAGAGAGCCATATACCCACATTTTTATTGAACATGAAGCTATGTAGAGCCACAGTCCTGTCGATCGATCTGTCGACGGGAGGGGGGGGGGGGGGGGGATGAGGGGGGCCGGCGCGATCTGCCTGTCCTCCGAACGCGGAAGTAGCGGAGCGATCGATCTGTCGACGGGGGGCGGTGGTGTCAAAAGAGCCATATGCAGTCATCAAAAGAGCCATATATGTTCCCGTAGGTTCCCGAACCCTGCCCTACCATTTCACGCAGCTGCCTTCTTCTACCGGGGAAGACACCACTTGCAGTTACAAGGTGACCATGGATGGGTGGGAACTTACTCTTGATGTCGGCCAGGTTCATCATGAGGTGTCGCTCAATTCATAAACATAAATTCATTCTCTAATAATAGTAATATATAAAAAGATAGAAATAATAACTAATTTCAACAGCTGACTTAATATAAATCACCTAAGAAAGCACAATCAACAAAAAAAATCCTTTATAGAGTTACAAAAAATAAAAACTTTTCACTGAGATTTTAAATGAGAAATTTGCATACTGTGAGTTGTTTGGTATGAAAACTTGTTTATAAAAAGCAATGCTTATCAGTTTCCTTCCATAAGACACCCACTACAGGACAGTCACGACTGACATCAATAGGAAGGGTTTACTCAGGTTCTCTTTGAGTATTACATTTACATGAATGTTTATCCATTGTGCCTGTCTGTATTCCTCTAAATTTAATTCAAACACCAAGAGATTTGTCAAGAATTCTAACTTATGTTTTATACATTATACACGCTCCCTTCAAGTACAGCCGTACATATATTACAGATCTTATGCAGATGTAAATCAGTGACACTCTGAAGAGGAATGCATTATACAGGGTCTTCTGAAAGTACTTACCCCCAAAGCATAGATTTGGACCCTCAGTGTTTTGAAGGAAGGGAAATGTCCTTAAACCCTGTGATCTGAATACAGTGTCTGTAGTTATTAAGCCTCTTCCCTAAGTTTTAAAATGCTGCTTCTAAAAAAGTGAGAATAGCAGTATTTTTTTAGCGATATATGCTCTTTACATTAAGTTAAAATAGCAGTACTTTTAAATTCGTACTGTTGATCGCATCAAAAGTTACTGCTACTGCATACCAAAAGTTACTCCCCACACCATTGATCGCGTAAGGAAATTGATTTCTTTGTAATATTATTCAACTGAAGATTGGTGAGTGGAGTTAGCCTGTGCCATCAAGGTGGGCTATTTGCATTTTTTGGAAATAGACACTCCATTAAAATAAAGAGGCAGGTCCAGACATAAGCTTTCACCTTGAGTGGGTTTCATAAGGTAATCATAGTTAAAACTAAAACGGAAATAACTCAACTGGCTTCTCTGCTCTGTCCCCGCTCCTGACTCCATGCGTCACTTGCCACCCTGGGCTTTCCTTTACACCAGCTTGGCGTAAGGCTGAGTCCCCTCAGGCCTCCAGGCCCATATGTCTATTTTAGCCTGTCAGCCCATCGGCTCCTCAGGATTCACTTATCTCCACCATGCCCAGTCTGGCCTGTGACTTCTCCGGGCTCCCTCATCCTTGCTCGGTTGGTCGATCATTCAGCTTCCATCATGGATTTACAAGTCTCTGATTATGCCTCCACCCTCAACCCCCTCTGCTCCACTGGGCTCCTCCCTTTCTTTCCCCTATCATCCTCGCTCTCTCCATCGTCGGCCCTGTCCCTGTCTCTGTCCTGTGAGCCATCAGCTCCAACTTAGGCTTTGTGTTCCGCATATTTCACGATACTCCACGCACCCTGGTTCACCCTCTGTCAGTCTGCCCAGTCCTTTAGTCATAGCCCTACTCAGGCTCCTCCCTCTGTTGGCGTCACCATGGTGTTCCTCCACAGTTGAATGTTCATTCACAGTGTGAGTTCGCACTTTCTGGGGGACTGGTCATGTTCTGTTTAGTTTAGCTCCTGTCATGTCTGCATTAATTATTTTTTGTTTCCAAGTCTACACAGTTTTCGTTCCAGCCGTGAAAGTGTGAATATATAAACTTCCTGTTGTGTTTACTCATGGTTCCATGTTGTTATTTCATTGTGATTTTTCCTTTGAATTAAAGACACTTTTTCTTTAATAAATTATCCTGCATTGTGTGATTACACAAAGCATTTGGAAAATATCATCTCACTTATATTAAAAAAACACACAAATTGCATGTATTTTCAATGTTGAGAACTCTCAATTTTATAATTGGTCATTTCTCTATTTATTTATTTTCATATATCATAAAACATATGCATATTACATGTTCCCTTCAAAAGATATTTTAATGACTACCCTTTTTCCCTGCAGAATGGTGTAGTTATGGGATCTACCAACGGGTGCAAAGTGTTTAGAACAGTTTATTATCGGCTTTATACAGCTGTGACCTTGCCACAACTTTCTTGTGGAGTGACCATGCTGGGAAGAAAATAGGAAAGACCTGAATTTTATATATTCATTAAAGCAACATTCAATAAGAGCCATAAGATTTAAGCAATGCTCTGCATATTTCTAAAGTCTGTCTGGACTTATATACAGTCGAAGAAGGTTCTTTCACTTATTTTCAGTCCTCTAGCAAACCTCCTGCTTATTAGTGAATAATGGAGAAATACCTTAATAGATAATTTATTTATAAATCAAACTCAGAATGGACATGTGCAGTCATTTGCACTCATTATATAAGATAATTTAATTAGAATCAAAGCTTGAAAAGTTGCTCAAAAAGTGTGAAGCTCATTAATTTCTCTAACGATGGAGTTCTGCACACAATTTAAGCTGATGAAAAGGAGGTGAATATCAATGTATTTTTTAAGAAAAATATAGATTTAATAATTTAAAATACATTGCAACAATAGAACTACATTGCAGTTCTGTCATGAAGTAGAATGTAAATTCTGTTATTATGCTAAAGGTTAAAATTTTAGGACAAAAGACTGAAGTTGTATTAATGAGTGAGCCTTGGAGCAGTAAAGCTCTTAATATGAGTCATTAATTAATAGCTTAATTCCTCTGAGTGAAGAAGTGATTTGAAGCTCATTCCATTGAAGATTATTTCAACTTTTGCAGAATATGTGAACAGTTTTGTGTTGAAGAAAGAGTCTGTGCTTAAATGTCTATCCTCTGCCTTAGGATGTACATACAAAAAACAAGACAAAAAATATTGGTTTTAATATGAGCACACATGAGAGTAAAATTGGTGTCAGCAAAACAATACTTTACATGCGATATAACACCAATATGCTTCAAAACAGCTTCTAGCCATATCAAAGATTGTCACTGGTTATGTTTTCCTGTTGTCTACAGTCCTTAACTATAAAGGACATCATGCACTTGTGAAAACATGCACTTACTTTGAAACAAATGGCAAAACGACAGATGACAGGTGACTAAAGGAATAAAATCTTTGAGATTTCAACCTTATTTGTCATGATATTATTTTAGAACATTTGCAGCTGGAGTAGCTTTAAATAAATACTCAAATGTTTATTTATAGCATATTAAAAATAAAAGTAAACAAGTAAAAAGAGAATAATGCTGTCAAATCAATAAACTTATAAAATTATAGTCTTCATAGATAAAGAGGTAAAGATGATTTGAAAAACTAAACATAAGTGTATTTTGTGTGCTTGCCTTGTGTTGTGACAGTTGCCAGACAAACAATATCTGGCATCATGGTAACCGGTTGGTTATGACCTTGCCAACAGGATGCCTAAGGCAACAATGTGCATGAGTCGAGTAGAAAAAATAATTTCACATATTTGGTAGTTTGGCAAGTCATCATGCCATCAAGGGCATACAGTGTCACTTTGGAGTAATAAAGAAATTAACAAATAAGACTCATTACTGTAGTGGCCCAATGAATAACTAGGATTTCTAAAGGAGACTCACAAACAAAGAAACAAATAATCAAACACATAAATCACTTATAATAGTCAAGCCCAAAGAGATATAAAATATTTATTAGTATAGTTTTAAAATATTTTGTTACATGGTTCTTTGCATTATGTCGAGTCTTGCACACCCTATAAAGAGTATAAAATGCATGCATAGATTAATGTAATGCAATAATATAATATAATGCACAGTTAATTTGGTAAAATATTAATTATCAATTAAGTTAAATAAGCTCAGTTTCAAATAGGACATCCTGAATAGGAAACTGTGCATGACATAATTTGTGGAAAAAAAGTTATTTTTGAAAGTTTATTTATTTATGAAAATAAATCACAAACCACATAGTTTTTTTTGTTCTAGCTTTTACAGTAATTTATAGAATAAATATGTACTTTAAAGAAACAAAATAGTCTGAAAAAAATTCTAGATTTTTTAAAGCAATATTTTTTACTTAATTGGAAAGGGCTCACACATAATCCAGATTACCTCGGTACGTCTCATTATTTTCATATGGATTGAAAAATTAACTTCAATTTGAATTGTTTTATTTAAATTTCAGTCTTTGTATAGATACAATTCTTATGACTGTGACATGTATACTATATTTTGATTCATAATTACCACAAAATAATCTCAAAACACAATAACACAATGAGCTGTCAATTTAAAACATAGATTATGTGACTATTGACCTTTGTGACATTATGAAAAGCTGGCCATGGATTAAAGCCACTGAAACTAGGATCATAACTTAAATGTGCAGTGTCATCTCTCATCACACAAGCAGGAGCACCGACACTGAAAGTTATATATTTGAAAGAAAATCTTTATTTTAGATATTTTATATGGTCTATTGGTTAAGTAGCATTGATCAAGGGAGGGAATAATTCAGCAGTGGCAGGGACAGGGACAATCCGCCAACCCAGGGGGATTGGGGGAATCCCCAACCCGCAAATTGTACCCTGATTAAACATAAAAAAACGACAATGACAATTCATGGTCACCTAAAACCTATACACAAGTTAGTATCTTATTAAGTGTACATATAATCAATATTTTACAAATTAGCCTATCAATACGGTCAAGCTATCAATGACCCAGGCCCTTAACCTTTGCAAAGGTTAAATCTTTTCTTAATCAGCATGACATTTCTTTACGATAGAGTCATATAGAAGGACTGTGAATTGAAAACAATTTGCATCACTTCATTTTACAAATGTGATGTGGATGTCTGGAAGAAATTATTTCACAAAATGTTAAAATATTAATTAGGCTAAACACTTTTTCTTTACATTTTTTACTGTATTGAAGTGTGTAAATGAATGTGAGAAAATAACACTAATATAGCTCTGTATTCTACTGAACCAAAATTACAGATGTACACTATGTAAAAAGTGTGGACCGCATTAAATGAAGTTGACATGAAATGCAATCTGTGATAATCTTTTCTTCCTTAATGTGAGATATATTTGAATAAAAAGACCTTGAGTTAGATGCGACTTTTGTCTTATTTTTTTGTCTTCCCACTGCAAGACAGAGGGAAGTAACGAATTAAGTTATTTTATTACTTAAAATATTTTGTTAAATTATGAGAGCACATGAACTTAAACACATAATAATGATGTGATTAATCAACAAAATTGTCATTTTGTGCCTGACTACGTTTATGTTTTTGAAAGAAAATGTCTCTTATGCTAACATGAGAAGCATTATTAATTTAACACTAATAAAACATATAGAATAACTGAGCACAATATCAGCATATTATAATAATTTCTGAAGGACTGTGGGACACCGAAGACAGAAATAATGGTACTGAAAATGCGGAATGTTTTGCCATATCAGGAATTAAGTACAGATTGCAATATTATATATAATAATATTTCATAATACCTTGAATTACAATATCTTGTACTGTATTTTTTGAAAACATAAAGACATAAAAAAAACATTAAAAAAACCTTAATTATTCCAAACCTTTGATCGGAAATGCACATCAGTGGATTTATATCAGAAACACGGCTGTTTGCATTTTTTTACATAGCAGATATCAAAAGAAACACAGCGCAGAAAAAAATGAGAATAATCTAAAATACAATCTCTACCACAAGCTTTCATATTGGAGTGAGGACAAAAATGAACTGTAAATGATACCTTTGTTTTACAAAACCTTCTCAAACGGCAGATTACATTAAATTATGTAAGATGTGATGTAAGATATGAATTGCTATAAAAAGCTTTGTTATGGTTCATGTTTTGTTTTAGTAAACCTTTTTTTTCCCTTCAAACATTATAATGACAGTCAATCCACATAGGGACACAGTCACTACATAATTGTATAAAACAAATGGAAACTATGTTGTGACTAGAAAAGTGCCACACAGTTTTATCAGGCTTTCTATGAATTTTAATGGGAATACAATTGCTGCATTTACATGTTAACTGGTTTGTGAGGCCCTAGAGAGCTTAATCAGAAGCAAGGAACTCCAAAATACTTAAGACCGAACATTAGCATAGATGTTGCCTGTCCCCCTTGACTGGCAAATCACAGCTGAATTTTTTTATGCAAACTTTTTTTTTCTTGAGCATTTCATGTTTGTCAACACTTAACCTTTGGACAGGCATCTTGGCAATTAGCAAAATAGATTTGAAGATTATTTCAAATATCAGCACTAATTAGACTACATTTATATTAGTGATCCAAAAATATCATGCTGTCAAAAGCTCAACACCTAGGATCTGTTTCACACAAACAGCTTCTCATGCTCCTTGTATTCAGCAATTTATTAATTAACATGCATACTGTAAGGCAAGTTTCCATTTAGAATTTTTAAATCTTAATTTTTATTGCATTGCAGTATAACAATTTGAGTGAAAAGGTTAATTAAAAAAGTATGAATCTAACACTGCTGCATCCAAATTCACATACTACCTGAGCAAGTACTACATCTGAATTTGAACTTATTTCAAGACATTTGAACAAATATGTTCTATATAGTATGAATGTAATCCATCCAGAGAAGGATGTTATGTCATGTGACCATATCATGTGACCTACCAGTGTCAGCGTCATCGCTTCACCTCCATTCTTAAATCCTCTCCCGTGGCCTCATGGGATACTAAAGGTGCTGACCTAAATGATGGAAAAAAATAGGGTTAGGGTGACAAAGACGTGTGACTAATAATAACAAACTAAAAGTCCACGAAAACAAAACTAAGATAAAAACAGCATGCAAACAGAACAGAACTATGACAGTAGGTCATCCGGGGACTTTTCAGCAACATCTTTTTCGAATAGTATGTCTCACTGTAAGAGCTAAAGGCTATTTATGTCAGTTTGTCCTTCATGTCAGTATGTCATAAATAGAAAAAGGCACTAGTTTACTGAGGGAAATATGTTGCTTTCGTTGCACCGCATCCAGTATAGAAGTGACTGTTTGTATTAAGTTTGATTATTTTTAGTCGCATCGCGCCGCTCATGTCCTGTGTAGACAATGTGTCATCCAGTATGATTTGAGATTGATCAAAAGAATACATAGAAACAGTAACCTTCATGTTTAAAATTCAACAAAATCATTTACCCCTTTAGATATTGCAAACAAGTTCCCCATTATGCCAGAAGAAATGCATTAGTAAGTAAAAGTATTATACATATCATACATGTTCACAGATCAGCTAGGCACACTCACCACTCCAACCTAGCAAGTTCTAATCACACACACCTGCACCTCGTTTGATCACCAAGAGCACACTCCTCTCCTCTCACACTCCTCACCAAGTCTTTGTGCTCCATGCTACTACTCATTCCTGTATCGATGAAGCTTCAGTGTTTACTTTCTACAATTTTGTCAAGTTGCTTTCAATTCTTCTCCCGATAATTATCATCAATTGTCCATTACCATTGAACTTTGAAGTCACATTACATTCAATAAAACCAAACTGTTCCACATGCCGTAACATACATACAGTACAAATATATTTATACAGTGAAGTTTGGTTATGTCGACGGCCTCGGGGGTTGCAAAAAAGCGTTGAGATAACCATTTAGCGAGATAACCAACACCCAATATGGTGATTTATTTGATGAAGCGATTGGCATGCTATAAAAATGTACATACACTGTATATGTTTGCTAACAACAAAAGGCATATGTGCACCAACTAACAGCAGAGATTTACCAGTATACAATAAAAAACACAGATTCTCGATACAAACCTTTAATTATATTCTCCAACATTGCAAACACAATTTCGCTCACAGCATAAACAATCATAACATATTCGAGGTCATCACGCTGTACTAGATTGCATACTTTCTTGTGTTCCGCCTGTCTGATGTGCTTTCTCAACAAATTCGGCTTCATCCCGTCTTTTAATAACCTTCAATCCGTTCTTCAATCCGCAGCTGCGCTGAGCAGAGCTCACATCAGAAGCAGAAACTGGGATGTGTTTGTGTGTGTGCGTGCGTGCGTGTGTGTATGTGCGTGCGTGCGTGCGCGTTGTGTGGCTGTACTAGATTGCATACTTTCTTGCGTTCTGTCTGTCTCAACAAGTCAACAAGTATGCCCGCGTATTATCACCAATAAACGGCTTTAACCAGCTTTGGAATTCAAGGTTTGATTCCCACTCCTTCCTGTAATTTTGGGTGTACAGTTTTGACTGAGACATGATAACATGATACATTGACTGAGACATGATAAGCAAGCCTGCTAGTTAGCTTTTGTCACAGAGTGGCGCACACACACAGTGGACGAGAGTACGTGGCTGAGGCTGTGTGAGTCAAACAAATGCAGCGATTTATGTTTGTGCAGTGATTTAATTATTTTTTAGACAAGCATTTGACATCCCATACTGCCATTGCGTAATCAGCCAGCGGCGGCTTGCCGGACATGCGCGATTCATTTGCACGTGGAGGAGTGAACATCTGCTCTGCCTGCATCTGACCACGATCCACGTGCAACGCAAACTCAGCAAATGCGCAGTGAACTCTCAGTCACGAGATAACCATGTGAAGTGGCTTATATGTACCTCGTTTTTGCTCAAGATACTAGGATTCAGCAACATAACAGAATCGACATTACCCACAAGAAAATAAGACATTTAGGGAGTTTGGCGGTTCCACTTCAAAAACGTTGACATAATAGTATTGGCGAGTTAACCATGACTCGAGATAAGTGAACTCCACTGTACATACATAAATATACACATTTTGCAAAATTCTTGTTTTTGTATTTTATAAGAATTTTAATATAGTATGTTTTAATGATTTAACTTTGGATGTCTAATCATTGTTAGCTCAGACTTTATTTTATGTCTGAAATATTTCTTTCTATGATAACGCTGTGAGACTTTTCCCGGGTAACTGTCAGGATTGGCTTTTCAGTGCGCTGTCACCTAGAGGGGGGAGTTACCTCAGAGCTGCTTGGCCGGGGCCACTGAGAGCCCACTAGGGAAGTGAGAGACAAATGCTAGTAAATAACCAAAATGACAGATCCAATCCTATATGTATTACCCAAATAGAGATGGATTGTTGCAGAGACAAACCAAATATTAATAAATAGATGTGGTGCTTAGATGTGAAGATAGCGGCAGCATTAAACCCATTTATCTTCCACTTTGCTTTTCATCCTGGCAGTAATATTTCTCATCAGTCAGCAAGCACAATGTCAAGCTCAGTCCAGCAATAGACGAATGTCAGGCTGATCTGAGTGAGTCTGGCCACCCTGTTGTCAATCAATGACAATCCTGAACTAATGAACGTATAACAAGCTTTGGAAGTGGTGAGTAATTAAATCTTCTGTTCATGAAAAGATCCTCAAAATGGCTGTTCACCAACTGTGGATTGTCTGTCCAATATACAGTAGCAAAAAAAAGGGGGATGGGGGGGAATTCTTGAAAATAGAGTTATAAACATGATCAAATAAGTGAAGCCCAAGTCTGGAAAACTATATGTATGGGATGCTTTAGAAACTATGTTTAAATGTAATACAACAAATTAAATTCAGAACTGACATCCATTAATTTGACATTATACAAAAGTAGGATCTCAAACAAAAGTGATTGTGTAATCAGCATTTTAATTGAGCCTTAATGATTGCAATTAGCAGATAACAAAAGTGAAGAGTCAGCAGAAGTTGATTGACATAGAAAATAAAGAATTTTGGTGCAGAAACATTGATCTACTTTGAGAACAACTGCACTTGTGAATATGAAGGTTTTATAAGCTGTATTCTTCAGTGGTGGACTTCAGAAGTTTACTTAACATTTATTACTATGTGGACATGATGGTAAAAGTTTAATTTATAAATGTCACTCATGTTAGATGCACTAATGATGCATCTAATAAAATAAACAAATAAAGCCCAACAATTGAGTGAAATGAGAAACAGGATGTGAAATATTTCATATTATTTTGTATGTCAAATCCTGAAAGCATGAATAGTTTACCACCAAAGAATACATTTGTACACTATTCTTGTAACCCAGAAAATGTTTGTTTTATAGATACAGTACATATTTGATGAAACAGTGCCATCTGAGACCAAAGTAAAGCATCCTGTTTGAAATCAACAAACATGAGTATTGTTTGAGAAGTCTATGGCAGGGCTGTTTTTGTTTGAGTCTGTTTGTTGCCGTACTAAAAGTGACAGTCGGAGACACAGCAGTGCCTGAATTCTCAAAAAATACAAACTAAAAAACTTTTATCCATATCTTCTGCAAGAAAAAGTTCAGATATATATTTTTTAATAATAATAAAAACAGCAGCTCTAAAATTAGTAATCTAGTAAAAGTATCAAGCTTCCAGTGTTTTCTCATAAAACACATAAGAAACATACAGTACTGTTCAAAGGTTTGGGGTCAGTAAGAATTATTGTTGACCCTTTATTTTACAGTGTTGATGCTACACATTATGTAGTTACAACTGTAACAAAAAACGTAGTTGAATTAAATGCAATCAACCATAATCACATCCTAATATTAACCAAAAAACCTCTATTAAGCACATGTAGTTAATTATTATTACTCGCCTCGCTACTTAAATGCATAATTACACTGCAATACGGACACCTTAAAAAAAAGTGTAACTGATTTAAAAAAAAATGTTTTTGAGGGATGCCACTTATACTTGTTAGGCGTGTGGAGCATTAGGACAAAGGGGACGAGGAGAATAGGAGATATCTGCAGCTTCACTTTATTAAACAAACACTTTTGCATAAGAAACAAAAGTAGCACACTTGTGCAAGAATCAGGAGACCCCCAATACACATCATCAACGACTGACAAAGACAAAGGAACACATGAAGACTTAAATACACAAGGAATGATGAGGCATTCCTTGTGATGAGAAAGGCTGTATTTATTTAACAAAAAATATAGTAAAAACAATAATATTCTAAAAAAAAATGTTTTATCTTCAATTGAAATGGTGACGCTGGTCAGAATCATTACTCTTCAGTGACATGATCATTCAGAAATCAATCTAATGTGCTGATTTGGACCTCAAGAAACATTTTTTTATTCTTATCAATGTTGAAAACAGTTGTACGGATGAAACAGATCCACTTTAGACATTCTACTTACTATAATAAATTGAACCTATATGTCAACTAACTCTCATTAAAATAAAGTATGCTGTGGTAGAACCTTAAATTAGGGTTTGGTGTTTGGGTTGGCAGAATAAGTTGACATGTAGTTGCAAAGTTACAGTGACTGCAGTTAAAGTGGACCACTGAAATTTAATAACAGCTCAAATAACCACATTTTTAAAAAAATATTTATTAATTTATTTTGTAACACCATGCAAGTCTTTACTGTCCCGGAGAAGAAGAAAAAAAAAACGGTTGCAGAAATGAACAGCCTTAAGTAAAGGTGACAGATGTCAAATTGCACACCTCCAAGGGTCTTGTGCCCGATTTCTCCAATGGATAGCTTCAATCCCCCTCATGCTGAAACAATAGATTTTCAGACATTTGAGAGACACTGGCAAGTTACAAAAAAGAGTTTATTGTAATAAAGCGCTTGATTGATTCTACTCTGTTCTCTCCTGTTTTGTATTTTCAATACACTTTCTGTTTATTGTAATTGTATAAAAAAAAACACGTTCAGTTGTAAACAGACGTTGTAAATGAAAGTGAATGTGAAAGATCATTTCTTGCTTGTCAGAGTCTTGGCATGCCGGTTTCACACATCACTCTCAAAGAAGAATGTGATGGGATCGAGAGACAGGACTACTCGTTTAGTGCTGTCACTTTCTTTTTACCGCCGCTTCAGGAAAATGAGTGAAAACAAATAGATAAGCTCAGAAAGAAAGGGCACACCCAGTGTGATTTCACAATGCCAGTCAACGTAATGAGAAAAGGGAAGCCCTCTGTTGAGTTTCAAGATAAGGGCCGAGACTATCGCCAAAAGGACTTCTCACACTCCTATCCTTCACAAGAGAAGAAAAACAGCTAAGGACCTTCACAGAGACCCAAAGAGGTCGTCACTGTCACATTTCTATATTAATAACCCCAAACGCAGGAGACAAAGTTAAAACATGCCAAACTTGAGACGACAAACTTCTTAAAGTCACCTTAACGCTTAAACTTCACTTATTTTTTTAATGACTTTCTCATCATGTAATCCTCTTTGAAACAGTGAATGAAAGAATTGCTGCAATGTTACACTAAAGCAAACCCATTCCCTCTGGGATCCGCTTAAAACCTGGCATAAGTTGCTGTACGTCCACACTAATTATGACTGCATGTTCTCAAAAATTTCATCCAAAAATTTCATAAAGCTAAAGGATGATTTGTAGAGCGAATGTATTTGATTTATGCAGTCTTTTTGTACAAGGATCACAGAATTAAAAGATATTGCACCCTGCCAGTGTAACAACGAAACAAAGAGTATTACTCTCTCTTCTATGTTTCATTTAATGCAATTGTAAATGTGAGGATGAATAATGGATCAAATA
The DNA here is from genome assembly GCA_037043235.1 of Rhodeus uyekii. Classification (NCBI taxonomy): domain Eukaryota; kingdom Metazoa; phylum Chordata; class Actinopteri; order Cypriniformes; family Acheilognathidae; genus Rhodeus; species Rhodeus uyekii. The sequence goes on from JAWRVZ010000227.1 coordinate 423,636, forward strand.
GGTTATCATTAATGCATTTTGTTAAAACACACTTGGACTAATGTGTTGACTGTCCTCCAGAAAAAAAAAGCAACTAGCGTTAACTGGCCTTAAAAATTAAGCTTACCATCGGTTTTTGTATAAGACTTTAGGTTGAGAAAATATGCACCGATTGTCTTTCAGGATGTAAGGTCTGTCTCGTTTTTTCGTTGGTATTGCTTACACCGTCTTATGCCCTGGGCTTGCCGCCAGGTAGGCAGACTTGGCTCCAGGTGCATTTCCCTTTGGGCAGAAACACCACGATGACTAAAACTGAAGGAAAAATAAATGGTAAGTTTATCCTCTGCTTCTCAGAAATAATTCTTTATGAGAGGTACATGTGCTTCTGTCGTCATCCGCCTTTGAAGACATAGTAACATTTGGAGCATAAATAATGATTATACACAAAGACTTCATAGAATATAAAAAATGTGGTCCTGGGAAATTTGACTATATTTTTTCCAGCTTTTTGTTTTGTTTGTTTGTTTAAGATTGTGCATGTCAGACTTGAACCCGGGTCACCTTGCTCACTGTTTCAATAATTTAGCCACATTATGTAAATAATATGCAAGAGACATGACTTTAGTGTGAAACTATAATTATGAACTATAAATCATAAACAATCCTGAAATGTTTTCGATTTAAACAGCAGTTTTACAGTTTTAACAGGAATAATTGTGTTTATATAACAATGTATGCTATTAAATCATCTGCTTGCTACTTTTAAGCTACTTTTAATTTTACTTTTAAGGATAACATTAAATTGCTTTTTGTTACAAAATATTTATATTTCAAATAAATGCTTTTCTTTTCAACTTTATATATACATCAAGGAATCCTGAAAAAGAAATCAAGGTTTCTACAAAAATACTGGCGTAATGATGCTGTCAAGTTAGTGAAGGGAATGAACGAGGACTCAGAGATGCAGTAGAATGGGGACTTTAATAAATGGGGGGGTGGGGCTAGGGGGGGGGGGGGTTGACAAGACTTGACTCAACTGGATTAGAACAGGACAGGATATAAAACGACAACGAACCAGCACAAGACAGCAAACCGAAAGGGATTAAATAGGGAGCACATGAGGAGGATAATGAGAGGGAACAGCTGGGGCAAATGAAACTAACAAGGGAACAAGACAGGTGGGGTTACAAAACGACGAGACATGATCATGTGTGTGTCCACATGAAACAAAGCAAGACACACCAGTTGGAAACACCAACTGCGTGCGACACGAATAACAACATGAAAGCATGCGGATCACACAGATGAGAGAAAGCGCGGCTCGAGCAAAGCCCGAAACTTCGGCCACTCACATGACTAGAGCGCACGAGAGCAAGCAAACACTCCTCTTGTGCACTCATAACAAGGACGAGCACATGGGACATGAATGCCGTTACTCTCAGTTACTTTCAATAATAATAATAATAATAATAATTTAAAATGTCATTGTTTTACTGTGTTTTGGAGCTGTATTCTTGGTAAGAATAAGAGACTTCTTTAAAAAAAAAATCTTGCACACACAAATATATATATATATATATATATATATATATATATATATATATATTTGTGTGTGCAAGATTTTTATATATATATATATATATATATATATATGTTTTTGTGTGTGTGACAATCAACATTATGCCACAAATTATGCCCATTCATTGTGCTTAACTTGCGTTAAACCTGAAAATTATATATATTAAATATAAACCTTAAATATATATATTTGAGAATGTTCATCATGAACAAACTATAGTATATTTGATACCTTAGATTTAAGCTTACCTTACATCATAACTAATAAGTAATAGGCATAGTCCCATACTGGAGCATGTTTGTTTTTTCAAGTTTAATTATGAGTGATTGCTCAAACCAGCCAGTGAGGTGGCCAGCTCGGCAGCGGTGATGGACCTATAAATAATGTTATCAGTTCTATCTCCAGTGGCTTGCTTAATTACAACAACCTTGTGCCTAATTACACACAGATGCTATCAAGATTAAAATGAAAGTTACTTGTATAAAATCAAATAAACAGCTGAAGTTATAATCCAATAGTCTAATAAGAAGCTATAGACAACTATCATTAGTAAAATGTGAAATTATAAGTTATGTAATACTCATAAACCACTTCATCATGAACAATCAAGGAAGCTTTAATTAGATTTCAGGACCCAGTGTAATTCCTGCTGACTCCAGAATTCCATCATCAATTACTGAAATTAATTATGGTGTTTTTATATACACATAGAGATTTGTTTGTAATGTGTGTTGCAGTTGATGTTTATGGAAAAGTGACCTGATTGGTTAATTCTATGTGGAGTACACCTGTGGTATTAATTAAAATGGGTTGTATATTTGTCTTAAATTGTTAAGGGAACAAACTGTAAACAAACCCCTCTGCCTTTCTGACCATATGTGCAGATTCCTGCTGAGTATAGTAGAGGTTTTGTGGTTTAAATCTGCCTTAAGACGACCAATGTTCTCTAGAAGGCAAAAAAAGTTTTCCTCTGCACATCAAATAGGTGTGAACATATGCCTGCAGCAGAGAAACGCGACACATCACTCATGGTTAGCCTTGCAACAGATGCTTCCAGTGATCTGTGTGGCTTTTTCAGGTGGTGACAGAGGTAAGCAACGCCGTCTCCCAGAGGTTTGAGGCATAAGTGTGAGAGAGAGGTTCATATTTCTCTCGGGTAATGCAGCTGATTGTTCAATCACGTCACATGCCCCACTTAGGGAGGCTGGAGAGGCAATCATGTGCATCTGAAGGCAAAGAGATCGATTGCTCCATCTTTTCCCTCCGTTGAGCTCCTCCTCGAGCCGTGTCCATCTGACATGCTGGCAGCTGTCGAAGCTTTTTGCAGCAGGTAGAGCCTCTGGATGTGGATTTGGGGTGGAAGCGTTGCCCAATTTATGACCTTCGGGGACAGTGGTTAAGCCAGAGGACACAACGATAAGGTTTTTATAACAAAAACAGAGTTGGTACAAAAATAATATGGAACCACAACATGATAGATAGTTTACTCTTGCAACTATACTATATTAAAGTTTTATTTTGTTTTGGCTTCTTTTATTGCTAAGGATACTAGATAAGAGATCACATGGAAATATGGGGAGAAGAGGGGATACGAGGAGATTAGATTAGATTAGATTAGATTAGATTAGATTAGATTAGATTAGATTAGATTAGATTAGATTAGATTCAACTTTATTGTCACTACACAAGTACAGGTACAAGGCAACGAAATGCAGTTTAGGTCTAACCAGAAGTGCAATAGCAGCAAGTGCAGGATATGTACAATGGTTGCATAAGTGCAGGATATGGAGATGTACAGGATTTACAGGTAATATGTACAATGAATATAAATATACACATGGTTGTCACTATAACAGGTGAGTGTGTGCTATAAATATAATTACAGGTGTCTATAAACAGCATTTACAGGTGAATATGTGCTATAAATGTAAATGTATATACAGATGTCTCTAACTATAAACAGAATTTTACAGGTAGATGTATACAATTGTTATCTTAAGGTAAGCAGTAGATTTAAGGTAGTGCAATGAGCATGGACAGTGCAAATAAGTGAAATGCGAAATGTAAACAGTTGGTACAGTATGAACAGTTGGTAGTGCAAATGAGCATGTTCCAGCTAAAGTACAGTAGTGCAAGGTGCAAGTGTAAACAGTTGTTACTGTAAACAGTAAACAGTTGTTACTGTAATGAACAGTCGGCAGTGCAAATGGCACAAATAAGTAACAGAGTGAGCAAAGAGTCTATAAGGGTAGTAGTGGGGGGGGGGGGGCAGTGAAGGAGTCTGGTGTAGTGGGGGGTGGGATGGTGGTGGGTGAGAGGAGAGTCTGTGAGGGGAGTGGGGTGGTGGGGGGTGAGGAGAGTCTGTGAGGGGAGTGGGATGGTGGTGGGGGGGAGAGGAGTCTATGAGGGGAGTGGGATGGTGGTAAGAGGAGAGTCTATGAGGGGAGTGGGATGGTGGGGGGTAAGAGGAGAGTCTATGAGGGGAGTGGGATGGTGGTGGGGGGGGGGAGGAGTCTATGAGGGGAGTGGGATGGTGGTAAGAGGAGAGTGGGATGGTGGGGGGGAGTCTATGAGGGGAGTGGGATGGTGGTAAGAGGAGAGTGGGATGGTGGGGGGGGAGGAGTCTATGAGGGGAGTGGGATGGTGGTAAGAGGAGAGTGGGATGGTGGGGGGGAGTCTATGAGGGGAGTGGGATGGTGGTAAGAGGAGAGTGGGATGGTGGGGGGGAGTCTATGAGGGGAGTGGGATGGTGGTAAGAGGAGAGTCTGTGAGGGGAGTGGGATGGTGGTGGGGGAGAGAGGAGTCTATGAGGGGAGGTGGGGGTTGAGAGGAGAGTCTATGAGGGGGTGAGATGATAGTCTATGAGGGGAGTGGGATGGTGGTGGGGGAGAGAGGAGTCTATGAGGGGAGTGGGATGATGGTGGGGGAGAGGAGTCTATGAGGGGAGTGGGATGGTGGTAAGAGGAGAGTCTGTGAGGGGAGTGGGATGGTGGTGGGGGAGAGAGGAGTCTATGAGGGGAGTGGGATGATGGTGGGGAGAGGAGTCTATGAGGGGAGTGGGATGGTGGTAAGAGGAGAGTCTGTGAGGGGAGTGGGATGGTGGTGGGGGAGAGAGGAGTCTATGAGGGGAGTGGGATGGTGGGGGGGAGTGGGATGGTGGGGGAGAGGAGTCTATGAGGGGAGTGGGATGGTGGTAAGAGGAGAGTCTGTGAGGGGAGTGGGATGGTGGTGGGGGAGAGAGGAGTCTATGAGGGGAGTGGGATGGTGGTGGGGGAGAGAGGAGTCTATGAGGGGAGTGGGATGGTGGGAAGAGGAGAGTCTGTGAGGGGAGTGGGATGGTGGTGGGGGAGAGAGGAGTCTATGAGGGGAGGTGGGGGTTGAGAGGAGAATCTATGAGGGGGTGAGATGATAGTCTATGAGGGGAGTGGGATGGTGGTGGGGGAGAGAGGAGTCTATGAGGGGAGTGGGATGGTGGGGGGGGGGAGTCTATGAGGGGAGTGGGATGGTGGTAAGAGGAGAGTGGGATGGTGGGGGGGGAGTCTATGAGGGGAGTGGGATGGTGGTAAGAGGAGAGTGGGATGGTGGGGGGGAGTCTATGAGGGGAGTGGGATGGTGGTAAGAGGAGAGTCTGTGAGGGGAGTGGGATGGTGGTGGGGGAGAGAGGAGTCTATGAGGGGAGGTGGGGGTTGAGAGGAGAGTCTATGAGGGGGTGAGATGATAGTCTATGAGGGGAGTGGGATGGTGGTGGGGGAGAGAGGAGTCTATGAGGGGAGTGGGATGATGGTGGGGGAGAGGAGTCTATGAGGGGAGTGGGATGGTGGTAAGAGGAGAGTCTGTGAGGGGAGTGGGATGGTGGTGGGGGAGAGAGGAGTCTATGAGGGGAGTGGGATGGTGGGGGGGAGTGGGATGGTGGGGGAGAGGAGTCTATGAGGGGAGTGGGATGGTGGTAAGAGGAGAGTCTGTGAGGGGAGTGGGATGGTGGTGGGGGAGAGAGGAGTCTATGAGGGGAGTGGGATGGTGGTGGGGGAGAGAGGAGTCTATGAGGGGAGGTGGGGGTTGAGAGGAGAATCTATGAGGGGGTGAGATGATAGTCTATGAGGGGAGTGGGATGATGGTGGGGGAGAGGAGTCTATGAGGGGAGTGGGATGGTGGGGGGGGGAGTCTATGAGGGGAGTGGGATGGTGGTAAGAGGAGAGTGGGATGGTGGGGGGGGAGTCTATGAGGGGAGTGGGATGGTGGTAAGAGGAGAGTGGGATGGTGGGGGGGAGTCTATGAGGGGAGTGGGATGGTGGTAAGAGGAGAGTCTGTGAGGGGAGTGGGATGGTGGTGGGGGAGAGAGGAGTCTATGAGGGGAGGTGGGGGTTGAGAGGAGAGTCTATGAGGGGGTGAGATGATAGTCTATGAGGGGAGTGGGATGGTGGTGGGGGAGAGAGGAGTCTATGAGGGGAGTGGGATGATGGTGGGGGAGAGGAGTCTATGAGGGGAGTGGGATGGTGGTAAGAGGAGAGTCTGTGAGGGGAGTGGGATGGTGGTGGGGGAGAGAGGAGTCTATGAGGGGAGTGGGATGATGGTGGGGGAGAGGAGTCTATGAGGGGAGTGGGATGGTGGTAAGAGGAGAGTCTGTGAGGGGAGTGGGATGGTGGTGGGGGAGAGAGGAGTCTATGAGGGGAGTGGGATGGTGGGGGGGAGTGGGATGGTGGGGGAGAGGAGTCTATGAGGGGAGTGGGATGGTGGTAAGAGGAGAGTCTGTGAGGGGAGTGGGATGGTGGTGGGGGAGAGAGGAGTCTATGAGGGGAGTGGGATGGTGGTGGGGGAGAGAGGAGTCTATGAGGGGAGTGGGATGGTGGGAAGAGGAGAGTCTGTGAGGGGAGTGGGATGGTGGTGGGGGAGAGAGGAGTCTATGAGGGGAGGTGGGGGTTGAGAGGAGAATCTATGAGGGGGTGAGATGATAGTCTATGAGGGGAGTGGGATGGTGGTGGGGGAGAGAGGAGTCTATGAGGGGAGTGGGATGGTGGGGGGGGGGAGGAGTCTATGAGGGGAGTGGGATGGTGGTGGGGGAGAGAGGAGTCTATGATGGGAGTGGGATGGTGGTGGGGGAGAGAGGAGTCTATGATGGGAGTGGGATGGTGGGGGGGAGTGGGATGGTGGGGGAGAGGAGTCTATGAGGGGAGTGGGATGGTGGTAAGAGGAGAGTCTGTGAGGGGAGTGGGATGGTGGTGGGGGAGAGAGGAGTCTATGAGGGGAGTGGGATGATGGTGGGGGAGAGGAGTCTATGAGGGGAGTGGGATGGTGGTAAGAGGAGAGTCTGTGAGGGGAGTGGGATGGTGGTGGGGGAGAGAGGAGTCTATGAGGGGAGTGGGATGGTGGGGGGGAGTGGGATGGTGGGGGAGAGGAGTCTATGAGGGGAGTGGGATGGTGGTAAGAGGAGAGTCTGTGAGGGGAGTGGGATGGTGGTGGGGGAGAGAGGAGTCTATGAGGGGAGTGGGATGGTGGTGGGGGAGAGAGGAGTCTATGAGGGGAGTGGGATGGTGGGAAGAGGAGAGTCTGTGAGGGGAGTGGGATGGTGGTGGGGGAGAGAGGAGTCTATGAGGGGAGGTGGGGGTTGAGAGGAGAATCTATGAGGGGGTGAGATGATAGTCTATGAGGGGAGTGGGATGGTGGTGGGGGAGAGAGGAGTCTATGAGGGGAGTGGGATGGTGGGGGGGGGGAGGAGTCTATGAGGGGAGTGGGATGGTGGTAAGAGGAGAGTCTGTGAGGGGAGTGGGATGGTGGTGGGGAGAGAGGAGTCTATGAGGGGAGTGGGATGGTGGTGGGGGAGAGAGGAGTCTATGATGGGAGTGGGATGGTGGGGGGGGAAAGAGGAGAGTCTATGAGGGGAGTGGGATGGTGGGGGGGTAAGAGGAGAGTTTATGAGGGGAGTGGGGTGGTAAGAGGAGAGTCTGTGAGGGGAGTGGGCTGGTGGGGGGGGGGGGTAAGAGGAGTCTATGAGGGTGGTAGGATGGTGGTTTAGGGGGGAGAGAGGAGAGTCTGTGAGGGGAGTGGGATGGTGGTGGGGGGCAGGGGGTTGAGAGGAGTGGGATGGTGGGGGGGTGAGAGGAGAGTCTGGATGGGAGTGGGATGGTGGTGGGGGGGGAGAGGAGTCTATGAGGGGAGTGGGATGGTGGGGGTGGGGGTGGGGGTGAGAGAGGAGTGGGGTCATAAGGAATCCATACAATTAAACCAAAAAACAATAACATTACACCTACTTGATCACCATTGCTCAGGTTTGACTAGTTAGCCTTAGCAGTTAGAAAATAGTTTAAAATGTGCATTGCTAAAATTTAATATGGGGCCATAACATGACTTACATGACTTAATCACCATAGCTCAGACAGAAGATCAAGGTTTACCTCAGCAATAAAAAGAAGTAAACAAGAAATACTCCAGCTCCACCCTTCTAGACCTGCTATTAGGGATGGGCGATACCTGACTTTTTAAATTCGATACGATATCGATATTTTTGGGTATAATTTTACCGATATCGATACCGATACCGCTTATTTCTTAAATGTGTATGTGATTTTTCAAAAAAAAAAAAAGGTAAAGTTAAATGTGTATATATATATATATATATATATATTACACTTAAAGGCAAACTACAGGCAAATTGCATCCACACATAACACATAAGACATATTGGCCGTTAATAAATGTATTACAAAAGTAAATTTGAAAACAAATGTTTAAAATAATAATATTGTACCAAAAATATTGATTAAATAAAATACATCATAACATGTCACAAATATTGCATCTCGAAATACTTTTTTCTGCCGTTGAAAAGTAGCACCACACCACGCTTTCTTTCTGTCATAGTACCATGCCATTCTGTTTATGCGCGCGGATAATATGCGCGACGCGTGACGTGAAAGTGACGTATACGTGTGGGCAGGGCACGTTGCTCGCGTTTCTCGCAGTCAACACGTGACATGGGTGAGCTAAATGTTAGAGGGGGATTTCAGTTTTAGCACAAACATTAAACAGAAGTTCCGAAAACCCTTTTTGCAGAAACTGATGCAGAAATTATTAATTTAATTTTAATATCAATATTTTTATGGAGATATCGATACCAAGTAAGTAGCTTGTGAGTATCGATATATCGATACTGCAGTATCGATATGCCCATCCCTACCTGCTATATATAGCATGTCTAGCATGTCTGCAGCAGCAGCAACATGTCTTAAATTCTCACAACAGTGTGTCTGCGTATCTATTAGCAGTAGCAAGCCCATACTTTATCTGCAGCAGCAGCAGCCAAGCAGATCTAGTCAGCAAGACCGGATATCTTAACATGCTGCAATAACATGCTAAAACTTGTCATGATTGAAATACATTTACACCCAAGCCACAAAGCCAAGACTATAAGCTAATATATTTGAGAACACACCACAGTTACAAGTTGTAATAGAACTGCTTGAAAGTACCACAGCCGAAAATAGTAAGAACTACCTGTACTTCAGGAAGCAGTCATGGAAATGTACCACTGTTGGTATGAATTTGCTTTGCAGCTGTAACCGTCCACAGCTGCATGTAGGGAATATGATTAACTATATAGATGGATCAAATGAATGAAAAACTGGTCTGAGGTCCCAGTAGAATTGTTAGCAAAGCCTATGCATGAGTTTGGAAGCTGGCTGATATCAGCTGGTATATCCACAGGAAGCTCATGTTCACAGAATGTGAACTTCAGCACAAAGGAATAATCTTCTCCCATGGTGAAAGACAGAATGCGGACCCATGTGAAGGAACAGGCCTGTGCCACTTTGAAGGAAAGAGCTTTCCAGAGTGAAAAACCAATCATTTTGTTGATACCAGGCAGTATAATCAAAATAGTTTAGGACACAAAATATTAAAATAAACACCTCCTAATGTGAAAAACACAGAACGATGTCAAGCATATAGTTTTTCAGTCATGCCATAGACAAATGAGCTTACAAAACCATTACCTGCAAACTGTACCACATTCACACAATTAAAGCACTGACTTGCAAAACTGAAGTGAAGTTTAAGTCTTACAGTTTGTTACAAACTGATATGTGCAGTGTTTTAGGCTAACGTGAAGAAAACAATTTAGCATGCATTACAAGGCCTGTCTTTCATACTGAAGGCACAAATTCCTTTCTGTTTGTTCCTCCATACTCCCTAATCTAATGATCATGCCGATCCCACCAGAGAATAAGCTAAAGACATTTACATAACTCAGAACCAGAGAAATACTCAAATCATCCACATTCTTGTTAGGAGTCTAGGAATCTGACAAAGAAAAATGACCAGAGCTACTGGAGTGGCAACACTTGACTCAAGACTTTGATTCCCCTCCATCCCTACAGAATTCACTTTTATAGTGGGTGTACCAGTGCATAAAGTCTTCCCTGGTTGAGACCTGACAGCCTCGGATGCCAAAAATCCATCTTCCAATGCAATTTAGCACAGAGGGAGCAAGGAAGATGGGAAAATTATACAGGACTCTAGTCTGAGTTTTAACAGGTAGCTGTGAAGACCCACAGACATATTTGAAATAATGACAGGTTGCTGGAATCTGACAAGTCAAAGTTAGTCACTCTAAAATAAAAATTCAGTCACCTCTGAAACATGAATGGCATTGGTGAATTCCACGGCTGTCCTCATGTCTAGACTGTTTGAGGAAGAGTCACCTCTAAAACCTGATCCACTGTATATTTTCCATTCACTGACTGCGATGATATACAGTGCAGTGATAAATCAATATCTTTTTCCTTTCTTTTCTTTTCTTTTCTCTTTTTTGAGGGGTAACAATACCAAATATTTCTAAATGGACCATGGGATTTCTGTTTCTCACTGGATATAGACAGATACTGGATAAATCATCAAATAAAAGTAAGAATTTTGTTTCAGATAATGATGATGTAAGGTTAAAGGTGAAGTATGCAAACAATTACTAGTGACTGTTACTCCTGAAACTAAGCATTCAGTTTTTAGTTGACAAATTATAAATGTAACACTAGCTGAATCTGTTCGTTTGACCAACTTGATGATGCAAATTTTGTGAAACATACTTCAGCTTTAAACTGGAAATTGCAACATTTGCAAACATTTTTGAAGGAAACAACAGAATCATCAAACCTGCAGATGTATGGTAACAATGGCATTGAGATACAGGATATTGCCAATGAAGTGAATTGCATTGGTTTAAGGCTTTAGGCATGATCAGACAGATTATGCTTCACATTCAAGAAAAAAACATGTGATGTTTTTAGTTACTGCATTATGGCAGCCCCATACACATATGAATAGGTGAAATTATCAATTGTTTTAGGAACAGAAAGTAAATGTTTTAACACTGCATTGAGCTTATAATAATTTCTTACAAAACATCCTTCCCTTTCAAGGGAACTCACGCTGCATCAAGCGTTGTGGGAACGCCTTTTCGTGTATCTATCATGAAGCTCGTATGCAATCCAACCAATCACGTGAGAAGACATCAGAACCGGGTGACGTCACGAACTGGGAATCTATAAATACATCTATACATACAACAGATGGCAGCTTCTGTCTCTTCATTAGCTCTGTATGTGATCTGTCCATCTTATTTATTGTTGTCTATCCTATTTATTGTTGTCTGTAAAAAAAAAACATATCCTGTATATATTATGGCGTTTCTCCAGGCCCAAAAAAGCGGAGGGCCGTGGGGAGACACTCTAACCCGCAACCTTCAAAGCCGGGTCTGCGGACCGTCATTATTTCCAAGAAAGATGCGGTGAAACAGTCCAGGCGCCAAGAGCGTCGGGCCAATGAGGGCTTCCCCATCGAGGTCAGGTGGTGTTCACCTCAGCTTACAATGCCCGTCCTCCCTCAATGCCCTCAGGGGGGCCATCTCGCTAACCCTGCCACTTCGCGTGCTTCAGGGTGCAGCAGCCCCCAGCGGGCTTTTCCCAGTGTTCGCCCGGAAATGTTGCAACAGCGGGATGCTTGCTCCCTCTGAGGACAGCCATTAGAGCCATCAGTTTGGTCGTTCCCTGCCAATTCACCGCTTGGAAGCTTGGAGACTTCTGGCAAACATTTCTCGATGGGAGCTCCGCTCCATTCAAAAGGCTACCCCATTCAATTTCGGGTTCTAGTCACTTCGGTGGCCCTGAGCAGACTATGGTCATGGAACTGGAATAAAGACACTGCTGGGGAAAGGGGCCATACAACATGTTCCCCTCCCAGACTGAGTGTCAGCGTTTTACTGCCTATGCTTCATAGTTCCCAATAAGGATGGGGGTCTATGCCCCATCTTGGATCTGAGTATACTCTACAATCTTATTGCATCTCAAGATGCTCAGTCTGAAGCAGATTGTTCCACAAATCAAGTCTGAGAACTATTTTGTGACGATAGATCTAAAAGGTGCAATCCACCCGGACTCCTCCCTAAAAAGCGGAGGACTGGGGTGACTCTCTCAACCGCAGCCATCAGAGAGTTGGCCAGATCTGCAGACCGTCATTATTTCCTAGAAGGTTGTAGGTAAACGGTCCTGATGCGCTTCTTAATACCTACAGAGAGAATGTGGTCTAATCAGTCATTTTATACTGTTTATACTGTTAACATACTATTGAAATGTAAAAATGTTATAGGCATTAGGAATGGGCAAGCTTTCCTAGTGCTATCCAATAGTGTCACTGAAAAGAGTAAATGTAACATCAGTACTTGACATACTTCTACTTCTGACCCAGCAAATGTGGGGAGATCAACTGGCTTGCTTAGGGTGCTGAAAGGGTAGCAGTTGTGGTGTCTGCCAAAGGGATCCCTTAAGTTACTTATTTATTCCCCATTCCCTGAAGAATACATTTAACACTCGTCACCAGACCTGATGTACCTCCCCTGGCAGCCAGGACACCGTCTCAGCACCTCAGCAAAAAAAAATTAATGTATTTACATGCTGCCTTATACACCCGGAAGAGAGCCAGTGGTTTGCGACAAGTGTGCGTTGGTTTGTTCTGTTACCACATGAAAGAGAATGGGCTCTCAGTCACTGTCGTCAGTGTCTCTGTTCCCTTCTTTAGGATCAGGTGATACATTAGTAACTTAGATGTTCTCTACTGAATAGTCTTACCCCTCAAAACATACAGTCAAGGCCAAGATTGTAGGCACCCCTGACATTTTTGAAAGTATTGCTAACAGAAAAGTATTGGATTAATACATGTTTTGCTATACAAATGTGTATTCCCTTTGTATGTATTGGAAGAAAAAAAGGTAAAGCAAATTTTGCATAATTTTTTTTAGTACAAAACTCCAAAAGTGGGCTGGAAAAAAATAATTGGCACCCTTTCAAAATTGTAGATAAATAAGATTGTTTCAAGCATGTTATGATCCTTTAAACCCACCTGGGGCAAATAATAGGTGTAGGCAATGTAAAAGTCACACATGAAAGCTGATAAAAATGAGAGAAGTTGACTTACCGTACTTTCTGCACTATAAGGCGCACCTAACAGCCGTACATTTTCTAAAAAAAACTGGCTGTACGCCTAATATTAAATTTTGTTGTGCGACTTTGGTAAGCGCTCTGCTTGATTGACTTTCGCACCATTTCCCATTGAGATAGGGACGTAAAACGTACACTATGTAAGCGCTAAAAAAACAACCAGATAGCTTACGTAATACGTACAGTACGTATGCTGGCAGCGATAAATCAATCAGAGAACATTGTGTAATATGTACAGTACATACGCTTACCTACACTACCAGTACCGTCTTTCGGATCAGACATTAAACCGAGGTCATGACTCTCTGTTGTCATTAAAAATCCCAGGATGTCCTTCGCAAGAGTAGGGGTTTAACCCCGGCATCCTGGACAAATTTTCCCATTGGCCTAGGTTCATCACAGCCTCCTAATCCCCCCATACTATAATTGGTTTCATTACCAATTATAGTATGAAGTAGTTTCCTCTCCACCAATAAGCTGATGTGTGGTGAGCATTCTGGTGCAATATGGCTTCCATCGCATCATCCAGGTGGATGCTGCGCATTGGTGGTGGTTGAGGAGATTCCTCCCAACTATAAGCCCTGGAAAAGCGCTATATAAATGTAATGTATTATTATTATTATTACTATTACTATTATTATTATAGTATGCTGCTGAGAGGGAACTATTGATATTGAGATATTGTACCGAAATCTGACTTCCCGGACAAATCTCACTTCCCGTCACGTGCATTCATTCATACATTCTTTCCTTGAGTGCATTCTTTCCTTGAGAAATGCACTTACTGGTCTGCAAATCTTACCAAAAACATGTATCAAAAAGTGACTGAGAAAAACTCTAAAAAGACAGAATTAGCTTGTCCCATAATGACTAAATAGATCTATGTGAGAATTCAGGAGACAGCTGCAAGCAGTTTTAAAAAAGGCCATCTGTTTTAGATGGACTTAAATGCACTGTGGTGGTGTCTTGTCGCTGTGAGGAACAAACAGCCACACTGTCAAATGCTAAAAAGCCAAGGGCTTGATTGGCAGAGTGTTAAACACCACATTTGAACTTGTTAGTGCATCAGGCCATTTGTTAGCATTCCGCATCTGACAAGGTGTCTCTGTTTAATCACTCTTTTCATGTAGCCAAAAGAGAATTATGTGTTTTAACTCAATCAGAATTGGTTTCACTCACCATTACTTCGAGGAAATATATATCTATCTATATAGATAGATAGATAGATAGATAGATAGATAGATAGATAGATAGATAGATAGATAGATAGATAGACAGATCTGTTGTATTCATTAAACAAGCAGCGTTTCATTTACCCACAAGCCTATTTATCACTTTTATTATTTGATGTCATCTCCCTTGTTGTGTGATTTTGAACACCAGCCAAGTGGCTGGTGGAAGTAAATGCTTTTAAAGATGCACTGTTGGAATATGGCCAAATGCTTCTGCAAGATGAATTAAATGGCAATCATGTTGTGGCAGCATATTGTTTTAATTAGGACCCTTGTCTATTTAACAAAAAGACCAACAGAGCTAACAAAATGCAATAACGGAATAAATGGGGTGCTCTGAAAAATGTCTGGGCCAGTTGCTTACCAGTTGAATTTCAACAATGTTTTTAAAGCCATTCAGCTTGAAGTACCTTTCCTGACAATGATAACTTGTTTTTATTTGCTTGTATTTTCACAGCATGTAATTCCAGTCATTTACTATCCAGGCAGGGTCATGAAATTATTATTCATTTTATCTCTTTGTTTGTTTTCCTAGAATATTCAAGCAAAATATTTTCAGACCATAAAACAGGACCGTTGTCTTAAATCAGTGTGGCTGGAATTGTGTGCTTCAGGGCCAAATATTACAATAAACCCAAAACTGTATCAGGCCTATTTATGTTAAAAAGAAAACACAATATGTGCTGAATAGGAAAAACTGACCATTTTGTAAATGGATAAACAGCAGAATGTTATATTCCAGACTAATACATAAAACAAACAAAAGGCCATCTATTTCAAAAGCATTAGCCATTTTATTCACTAACTAATTCATTTTTGCCAGTACACCAATATAGACAACAGACAATATAGAGTTTGGAAACATGACCTCTGTCGTCAACAGCAAAGGATATGGGAACTGTATCAATTTTAAAAGTTGACAAGCTGTACTACATTTACATTTATTCATTTAGCAGATGTTTTTATACAAAGTGACATATAAATGAGGAACATCACAAGCAATTTGTCATAAAAGCCAACAATATTCATAATGCACACTGCTAAATTTAAACCCTGAACTAGATAGATTGCAACAAAAGCTAGAGCTGAAATTAAATGGATCAAAAAGGAGAGAAATAACTTCAGAGTTATCTTGTCTTTCTTTAGAGTTGTACATTTGTTATATTTTTAGCAAATATTGTAAATCAAATAAGTTAAATTGTAGATATTAAATAGCTGTAATAATATGCATTGTATTGTTTATGCTTAGCATTGACAGTTCCTAACTGTCCAACCCAACAGTTGAGACATACTGTCCGTCAAAATAATGGTGATAAATTGATTAAATTCATATTGTTCTCAAATCAGTTCACATTACACAGCATTTATGATTGTACAAATGTCACTATCAACATTTCAATATGCATCCTTCAACATCTGAGCAGTGTAGAGGCAAGTGGCATCATCAGGCTCATCTGTGTCATGAATCATCCCCAGTTATGACATAACTGAAATGTCATCTGACCATGTTACTATACTAGCCTCTCTGATTCCAGCATCTGTCACAACAAATGTGGTCAAGGTCCTGTTTTGGTAATAATTCATGTTAGCAGTTTGTTTTTAAATATCCCTTATCTAGACTTCTATTTGACTATTTTTATATGCCACTATAGGAATACAAATTTGAAATGTATGCCACAACAAATTTTGGGGCTGGTATGATATATATATGAAAGTCTCTACAACAATTTAACAATTTATTTATACACATAATTTATTCCTGCCATGTCAAATCTGGATTTTTAAGCATCGATTTTCAGTGTCACATGATTCTTCAGAAATCATACTAGTGTTCTGATTTGGTGAACAAGGCACATGTTTTATTATTATCAATGTGGAAACTTAATAGGTTAGTTCACCCAAAAATGAAAATATTGTCATTACATTCTGAGATTTCTCTTCCTCCATTGACAGTCCATGCACCTACCAATTTGACACGTCAAAATGTTAATAAAGAGACTGCTAAACTAATATGAACTGAGGGATTTAGTGCAAATTTAGTCCAAGAACCTTGATGCCTTTATATGATGAACAGATTGAATTTAGGCTTTTCATCATATATAAACATTGATCCACGAACATAAACAGAAGCTCAACTGTACATGCTTGACGTGCGAGAGCAAACCTCATTGGTTCTTGCAGAAGCTGAAACGTGCTGTGCAACTCTTGAGAATGAACCTCATTGGTTTTTGTGGAGCTCAAACATACTGCATAACACACAAGAGTGAATCTCACTGGTTCTTGTGGAGTAACATGAAAATGGATTGGATTGGTTCTTGTGGAAGCTCAAACGTGCTGCATTACATGAAAATTACCCTCATTTCCATTTACCATATCTGATGAATGTTTATATAAGTGATAGTTTAGAGGACTGTCAATGGAGAGACAGATTTTATTAAAATTATCTGAATTTATGTTTCAAAGACGAGTGAAAGTCTTATGGATTAAGGAAAACATGATGAGTAATAAAACACTGATTTATCATTTTTGGGTGAACAATCCCTTTATTATTTTGCAGAAACTGAGAGACATTTTTTTGTTGTTGAAAAGATGAAAAGAACTGAACTTATCAGAAATAGAGGTATTTTGTAACAATGTAAAAGCCTTTACTGTTACTTTTGAGCTATTTAATATGTCCTTTCTGAATAAATGTATTACTTTCTTTCTTTCGTTCTTTTTTTATTATCTTACCCCAAAACTTTGAATAAAATTTGTATAAATAATATTGAAAATTATAAAAACATTGTTTGATGGAAAAAGGCAAATATAACATGCTATTTTAAATACCAAACTGCGATGTCGCTATTACTTATGCCTTGCAGACCTTACAGTGCAGTAAATAATCTGTGCAAAAGTGATTCATTTTTCCCCATTCGATCATTCTGGTATCACGACTATAGCCCTTCCAGCTACATAGATTTACATGCGCTATTATCATCCTCTGTGGCATTGCGAACAAACCTGTGGCAGTGTCTCGAAGACGGCCTCACTTTAATTAACAGGGACAGTGCATGGCTTGGAGCTGTCATTCTTGTCTGGGCCTATAAATGGCATTTAATGCATTTCAGCCCAGCTGTGTATCTGCAAACATCATTTCAGAGGATGTTTTCCATTGAACACGCTGCATACGAAAGCAGTTTAGGGTTCATCTTAGGAAATCACTCCTCCTTGAAGAAAATGTTATGGTGTGCTGGATAAACTCGCAGCTTATGTTTGTTTTGAGAGAGATTCTATAAGCACTATATTTCGCTTTCAGGTGAATACGCAAACACGTGCAGAGATTGACAAAGACAACATAGTTACACTTAGACAGACTTAAAGCTTAAATCTTTGTTCCTCACTTTTAAACTAAACAGATGGGCAATTTGACTCAAAATAAAACAAGAACAAAAAGGAATCTGCCCCGAAAGCATGAGCAGGAATCGTGTTGTGAAACTGTGTGGTGCTGCTGACAATCACTCATTTTATAAGGACATTTTGTAAATATGAGTGACAACCAAATGCCCTTCAAACTAATGAGACTCTGACGATTACACTCCAGCCTGACACACTTTATGTATGCCGATTATAAATAATTAATCGCTACAAGTAAGCAAGCCTGTCAAGAAAATGTCATGTCTCATTTTAGATGTGCAGAACAGCTCTGATTACCCTGCAATATGTAGCTTAAAATATAGTATTAGAGGGTATCACTTCCCTTCACCTCTGTTAGTGAAGTAATAACTGTAGCTCTTATAAGTCTAGCTCTTTTTTAGTGCATCCGCAGTCTTTTTTATCAGTCCAGACCACTGTGGAAAGGGTGTCTGGGTTCTGTATAGTGTGTGATAAATAATTTAAGTCTGCTCTTTCCTTTCCTACTCTCGTGGAGTGTGAGAAACACATCAACAAATAACATGATCTGCTATAAGAGAGATTGAAGTATAGTAAATGTATAGAAGTATACGATAATATATATATATATTTTTTTCTTTTTTTTTTTTTTACTCAGATGAATGGAAATGGATTAATCATTTTAAAATTAGTTTATTTTAAAAATAGTAAAATTCATGGTTACACTTTGATGGTATACTTTAAACTAGAACTAACTTGCAACTACATATCAACTAACTCTCATTAGTGTCTACTTAATAGCTGCTAACTCTTTATTGTGATGCTTCCTCAACAGACATTCTACTAAGTTAATTTGCAAGTATGTAAACATTCTAACAGTATGTTAAAACTCAACAAATACTCTAAAGTGAGTTATTTTACATTTAGGCCCTGTTTATACCTGGTATTAAAATGTGTTTTGGTCGATTGGATCACAAGTAGACAAGGGAGACAAACTTAATTACAACTGGTGTTTTAATCCATCTCTTTCATCCACTTTCAACCACTTCTGTCCTGATTTTCGTTTTGGAGGAGGGTCTACGGTCTATAAATGTATGTCAATTTCAATTTCTGCTCTGACAGCCACAAGACAATGCTGAATGTGTGTTAGAAATGAGGAATGGTGAGAAAACATTGTGCTTGTTATGTTTTTCGTCTTAAAACCAAACTTGGTCTTTTAGGGATGTTTGAACACAATAGACCACATGAGTGTTTACACCATGAAAACAGGTCTTTGAGTACCTCTGAAAATGGATGAACATGGACAAGCTCAAGACTATTTATCCTGTGTATTTAGCATCATCCCTTGTGGTTCAATCGACCAAAAAATGTATCTTAATACCATGTGTAAACAGGGTTGTAGATGTATCACTACATATAGTCAGTAGAATATCTAAAAGGGATCATTCAAACAGTCACCAAAATTGTGTGACCAAATTCTCTTACAAATAATTTTAAAAATGAAGAATGAAATACACACACACCACACATGTTGGGCTTTCATTTTTCATGGGACATTCCACAGACATACTGCAATAATCTTTATACTCCACAAACTGTATATATTCTATACCAAAACTCTAATCCTACCTCTAAACCTACCCATCACAGAAAACATTCTGCATTTTTGCATTGTCAAAAAAGTCACTCAGTATATTTTAAAAGCTGTTTTACTTATGAGGACCAAAAAATGTCCACACAAGGACTAGGATTTTAGATATTGCCATCTGTGATGAATTTTCAGCATCATTATTGCAGTCTGCAGTGTCACATTATCCTTCATAAATCAGTCTAATGTGTTTAATATTTTATTATTAATGTTGAAAACAGCTGTGATTGTTAGAGGTTGGTGTGGAGAAGAAGGTACAACGAAGAAGAAAACTTTAGGCTTTATTATCCACAGACTGGGGTAGCACACAGTTCTTACTTTGACGAGAGCAGACTAAGACTAAGGGAAAACACAGGGTTGACACACACAGAAGATGATTAGGGGATAGGACAGAGCTGAGACTAACTAGGCGAGTGATGACAACAACAGGTCTTAAGGATGATAACAGGATAGCACATGGAGGACCAAAAAATAAAAAGAGACAAGCACAATGACAGGACAGCCAGGCTGTGACAGTACTTCCTCTCCCAGAAAGCACGACCTTGCGCAAACAAATGTCCAAACCGGTAGTATGAGGGGATACGGAGCAGGGGTTAATGACCGGATCAAAAGGGTTTGACGACAGAGCCTCCAGGGGGGTGATGGGAGTTGAGGGAGCTAGGGTGGTGCAGAACTGGGGTCATATAGCCCCCACCCTCAACAAATTATTGGGAGAACCTCCTGATTTGTGACGAGGAGTTGATTCAGGGGCTGGCTAGAGGGTGCTTGGAGATTGTCTCGGGTGCTCTAGGGCAACCAGGAGAAGGCTTGGGTAGTAGAGGGAGCTCTGAAGAAGGTTTGGTTACTGGATGATGCTCAGGAGAAAGCTCTGGGGTAAATCAGAGTTCAGGTACAGGCTTAAAGACTGACATACATTTTCGTTGTGGGACCCATGCTCTCCAGACACGAAACAATGGCTACACGTCAGTTGAGTCCCTTGGTGTTTGGAAGGTTTACTGGATAGTACTAGTTCACTCCGATCTAAAACAGTGAATTTAGCATCTCGTCATCGCAGGGTGTGATTGCGGCGAGATGGCAGAAGTACACAGTGTAATATTTTTAATTCAGGCCCTTTCGAGCAATTGGTGAACTCTCTACTGTGATCCATTTTGGAGGTCTATTCTGCTGTCACAGGTCCAGGGAAGAAGGCATGAGAACGATAACATAACTTTAAACAGGATTTATTATCCAAAGGCAGGTTGAAAGGGTAGCACACAATGCTACAATAGCACATAAGGGGGAAAAAAGGTTGATAAACACAGAGGATGATTAGGGGATAGGACACGGCTAATGAGACTGCTAACAAGGTAAGTGATGACGATGACAGGGGTTAGGGATGACAACAGGAGAGCACATGTAGGACAAGAAAGAAAACAAAGAGACAAGAACTTTGACAGGACTGACAGGCTGTGACAGTGGAGCTTTTCAGTGTGGAAACTGATTTTTTTTCTTTTTTCGGGATTAGTTGATGAATAAATAGATCAAAACATCAATATTTATACGATAAAAAACTAGAAAGTAAACAACAATATTTATTTGAATTTGTATTATTTGCAAGTCTGTCACTTTTCTTTTCAATTGAATAAGTCCTTGCTGAAAAAGTATAATTTCTTTGAAAATGCTATTTAACATATCACACACACACATCATATTTGCTGATCTATCGCCCCTTAAAAACAGTGTAGCAAAGTGAAATAGTTATACTTGGCCATTAATAAAATATAACTTGGCTCCGGTTATGCTAGCAGTGGGAATATTCCATACTGTACATCTGCACGAGCATTCGCTGGCATGTGCGGCAGTAAATTATCAGGCCTAAGGACATCTGTACCCCAGGAGCCCAGGAGACGCTTACTGTGTCAACAGCCTTGCGCAGCAATGTCACCACACATCACACCTAAGCCATTACTGGGAAAATGACTGGTCAGGTTCCCTCTGATCACAAGAGCCTGATTTCCTGTCAGAGAGAACGGGAGGAAAGGAATGGCGCACTGCTAAGGCTTTTTGAGCTGAAATAGAATATTCAATCCAGAATTTATGAAACAAATGCACAGAGCAATGTGGTTGAATTGAACTAAAATATTAACCTAATATGACTGCATGTAAGAAAATGAGGGTTAAAAAAAAATCCAGGTCATTCAGAGTTGTAAGTAAAAGAAATAGCGTGAGAGATGATGTCCCATAATGCTTTAACCTATTTCCCCCCATCAGTTTGAAGCTCAACCATTAGAGATGAAAGGAGGTCAGGGGTTAATTATGGATTCCTTCCCCTGCCAACACCAGACCTGCCACCAGCCCCTCATTTGTCTGAGCTTTGATATCAGCACTATTAACTTCATCCATGAAACGACACTTCCTATCCCAGTTGAAGTAAAGAGACTATAGACAAGAATATCCAGTCAGAAAGATCCAATGTCCTTGAGTATTACAATAAATGAACAACATTGCTTCTGCACCTCCACTATTTCCATTTTACCTAAAAATTATTCTTAGAACCACAAGCGGCACCAAAGTAATTTGGTGTAAT
Organism: Rhodeus uyekii; assembly: GCA_037043235.1. Lineage (NCBI taxonomy): Eukaryota > Metazoa > Chordata > Actinopteri > Cypriniformes > Acheilognathidae > Rhodeus > Rhodeus uyekii. The sequence goes on from JAWRVZ010000227.1 coordinate 445,489, forward strand.
CTCATTGTTCCCATGTTATTAATATTTATATACTAGCATAGTATTTATTTTGGTTTTTCATTTTTATTAGATTGTGTTGTCCTCTGTTGTCAGGGTATCTAAGAGTCCATTTAAACACTAAAAACAGAAAACGTTTTATGCATTTGTGGACATTCATTTACATTTTGGAAATTCAACAACAGCATTTTGGGGCTCTCAAATGAAAGATCTCCCTGTAATCTACGAAAACACAGCTTTTAGAGCACCATTGTCATGTAAACTTACCCTGAGCATGTTGCCATTTGTTTCTACATGGTTCATAATTTGTTAATTGATTAAACTCACCTATTCTTTGTTCTTATTCTCTTGTGTATAAATAGCCTTAATTTTTTTCAGTTGAACTTTGTCTGTGTAACAACGGGGTGACTCACAGGCAGAGATCCAATCGTTAGTCTTTATTGAGAGTGGTCGTACAGGCAGAAGGTCAGGGCAAACAAAGAGCATTCGTGATAGGTAATCCAGGCACAGGTCGGGGCAGGCAGAACAGAATCAATCACAGGTAACAGGCAGTAATCGGCAAACAGACAGTGACGTAAACACTAAGAATGATAACCGGTGCTAATCAAGACTTCACGGTGTGCGCGAACACACGTGTCACCTCCGGATGAGGGAGTCTTTATAGTTCATATAATGGTGTCCAGCTGGTGTGACAATCAGTCATGACGGTGTTCAGCTGGTCCAATGTACTGCATGATGGGAAATGTAGTGTGTAGTGTAGAATAGTGTAGTGTCAGTATTTATGTGAGCTCCCTCTTGTGGCCAGAGAGGGGAGCGTGGAGCTCATATTCATAACAGTCTGTTCCCTGTCAAGGGAACTCAACACTGCGTCGAAAACGCATATGGGAACGCCTTAGCGTGATTGTCTCTTGAAGCGCAATTGAAACTAGGTGTGCGAGTGCACGTAGCCGAGGGTGACGTCATGAGCCAGGAGCATATCAGCGCGCAGCACACTAGCAGCCGCAGCTTTAGTGTCTTCAACAGCGCTCAAAGCTAACGTGTGTTTGAGTTGCTCTGCTGGCTGTAAGTCGATTGTTTTCACTTACCTGTATTTCAATAGCGGATACACAGTCTTTTAATCGTTGTGTCACTCCTTGCCCGCGTTTTTGCAGCTGCCGCTGCGCACTCTCCGCTCACGCTTGGCTGTCTTTGAGGAGGCAGCTCAAGCTCGCGGTCCTCGTTGGTCCGGTCCCTCTGTAGCTGAGGCTCAGCGGCGGCTGCACTCGTGGGGATCGCAGTTAGACTTAGCAGCGGGGATGGAGACGGGCGATGCCTTTTCTCCTCCTTTACCTGCTGAGTCTGCTCTCACCCAGGACTCAGAAGCGCAACATGTGGTGATTACTTCCGACACTGAGGTGTCGAGGTCGTGGAAGCGTCCCGCCTCCCACAGGGTTCACAGCAGCGTTTCAGCTAACTATGCTACCCTTGTGGGAGCCAAAGAGCGCGGATATGGGGCGATGCCTAAGGTGGAGGAGGCGCTGGCTAATTACCTCGCCCCCCACTCATCGCCGCCCCTAAAAACCCCGACGCTGCCCACCAAACCCCTCCGGGTTACATCCACTATGGTGGGCAGAGCATACTCCGCGGCTGGTCAGGCTGCAGCGTGTTTACACACCTCTTCACTGCTGCAAGCTTACCAGGCGGAGCTGCTCTCAGACCTCGACGAGGGCGGAGGTATTGGCCCAGAGGCAGTAGCCGAGCTGCGCAGGACCACTGACCTCTCTCTGCTGGCTGCCAGAGAAACGGCCAGTTCTATCGGCCGCTCTATGGCAGCCCTGGTGGCCACAGAAAGGCATCTGTGGCTTAACCTCACAACCCTCAGAGAGAAAGACAAAAACAGCCTGATTGACGCTCCTCTTATGCCTCCTGGTTTCTTCGGCGATGCCGTCAAAATGGCCGTCGAGAGGTTCCAGGAGGCTGCTAAACAAGAGGTAGCGTTCAGGAAGATCCTCCCCCGCCGCCCTCGTCCCGCTGGGTCTGCGAGCCAGCCGCAGCCCAGCAGCAACTCCTCCCACCGCGCTGCTCAGCGCCAGAGCGTGGCCTCATGCCAACCTCCCCAGCGGGGTGATAGTGCAGGTCGCCGCTCTCAGCCGCAGCCTTCTGGTAGGAGGACAGATCTGAGGACTGACCTCCAGGCCAAGAAGGCCAAGAGCAAGAGGCCCTGACTCCCATGGTCAGCCTCTCTGCACGGGTCCTCCTCGAGGGGTGGACCGGTGCACATTAAGCGCGGTGGATGGCTCGTGGTCCCGAGGGACTCGGGCCATGCTCAGCGTGGGCAGTCTCGTCCAGTCGCGCTCCTCACGGGCCGCGCTGGGCAGGTTGCCCCCTCCGAGGAGGGTCCTAGAGCATCCGCCCCGGCGGCTCTCTGGTTTCGGCCAGGGCCCCGGGGTGGCAAAATATTTATGTCCAGAGGTCGGTCTCGAGAGGCTGATACCCCTAGTAGATTTCCTGGCGGCGTGGCAGCACCTCCCATTTAATATGAGACACTGTGTCGAAAACGCATATGGGAACGCCTTAGCGCGATTGTCTCTTGAAGCGCAATTGAAACCAGGTGTGCGAGTGCACGTAGCCAAGGGTGACGTCATGAGCCAGGAGCATATCAGCGCGCAGCACACTAGCAGCCGCAGCTTGACCAGTGTCTGAAACAGCCGGCATGCGATGGAGCTGAGGCTACGAGACGCAGTGTCTCGTTCCCTCTAAGGGAACTAGGGTTACATACGTAACCTGAGACGTTCTCATCGGTGTATAGTGTTTTTTTTTTTATTCTGTATGTTATCTTTATAACCTGAGTGTTTGTCATTTTGATTTATTGACGGCTTTATTTAGATCCTGTCGCAACTCATCATTTGGCCAAGCTGTGACACTCAGTAGTTACTTGTAATGTATTAATGAATGGGACCTTGCAAAGTGTTACCCATTTGTTATATAGTTTTAGAGGATTTTTTTTTTTTTTTGTGACAATTATCCAACAATGAGAAATACATTTGACAGGATTTATTAAACCAACAATGTTACTTTGCTTTAATATCTATTTAACAATGCATTTAGTTACATATCACAAAGGAAAAATAAGAGATGCTTACTTTGAAATAAACCTGTATGAATATTGTTGTGACCCAATGCTTTGGAAAATATAAACCATGGAATGACATACCACAATGTATAATGAGTCGTCAATTCATTATAAGCTTGTTAACCAAGGTGTAAACAGTGAGAAAAGGATTAGCGTGTTTCCAGTTGAATCAATTATCTACAAGTTAATGCATATTAAACTGTCTAAAAGCATTTTTTTGTGAGAAGAAAACACCATGAACAGCACATTCTTAAGCACACTGAACTGTAATGCAGTTCAGACAGTCTGCTGTGATGAGATATCAAACCCCAGCCAACATCAAGACTGGGATTCAAGAGAGAGCTGAATAGAGTGTGACCTTTCAATCACCTTATGCATTCTGGACTGAATTCTGCATGAAGAATCCCTCAGTGTAAAACAAATTAAGTTGGTATAGTTAAGGTTTACTGAATTATTAATGAACACGTTCATATGAAGAAGACAAAGCATGTCTGTGAGAAAGTTTGAAAGTATAACTTCAATTAATTGTACAAATGGGCCTTGGCATCAATTGCAAATATTTTCAGTAATGAAACACAACAGCTGAAACAATTTGCACCTTCAGCAAATGCAGACTAAAATAAGACCAGTGATATGCATTTATTGATTGAGATAATCATCCATCAGAGGTTAATTAGGACTTGCCAAATATTTCCATTTTAATTATTGGTTTTCAAGCATTCCACAAGAAACAATCTTTAAATAAAAAAATAAAAATGCATGCAAGGATGTATGAAGGGCATCCAATTGACAGTATATTTAAAAATATGTCAGCCATATGACAGATTAATAACCAAAATAATTGTTCTAGCTTTTCTTTATTTAATTATAACGATTTTCCCAACAAAGCGAATGTGTGTGTGTTATAAAGTGCCAAGGCAAAATACATTTATATTTGACCTATGATGCGTCCAGCTTATTTCTGCATAAATTTAACAGACAGTTTTGTAATGAAATCTACCATTAGCACAAATCAAAAAGTGGCCACAATAAACAGCAGAAACACAGAACGACTAGATCACAGTTCTGGAAGGATCAGCCTCCTACGTTCGTACCGCTCAGGGAAACAACTCTGGCTGACACGCACTCAGATGTGACGTGACGTTTCTGACAGAAAAAAAATAATGGCAATAACAAAGAGAGGCCTCAGATCTGACAAACATTTAGATGTTATTACCCAGTTACAGTGAATAACTACTGTGCCAGTCAAATCATGCCCGCATGGCCACTGGCAATACCAGCCAGCCACCTAATGCCAGTAGACAGCAGAAGCACACATCAAGCACAGCTACAAATTCAAGTAATTGACAAAAGATAATGAAGAGTTAGGAAGACACACTAGGCATCCTACTGCGATGTTACCGTCAGTGCGTTTCTCTGCTATTCTTTGCATGTTATTTATATGTAGCACAGCATGTTTATAGAGCAGGAAAATGTCTAAATAGCATTCAGTCTGCAACATGTGAATGTGAACGTAATTAATTTTAGAGGTATAATGGGATTGTGGTACATTGCTGTGTAAAATCGCAGCTGTTTGACTGCAGTTTAGATATTTAATGTGCGTTTGAATAGTTATTTTGTGTATCTAGTTGTGTGTCTCTCTCTCTCTCTCTCTCTCTCTCTCTCTCTTTCTCTCTCATGAACATGAACTCTTTGTTATTTTTTTCTGGCAAAAAACATTTGATCATTTGACTGGATAAAAACTTAATCTCCCCGCGTCATCAACTCTTGAAGCACAATATGACATGAGCCAGGATAAAAGGCACGCCCAACCCGGAACCGGCAGCTTAAACAGAGTCTGAAACAAGCCTGTATGCGTAGGAGCTAGGCTAATGACGCAGCGTCTAGTTCCCTCTCAGGTAACTATGGAACTCGAGCTGCGTCATAGCGCTGTGGGAACGATATACCAACGCCATCTAGCGCCAAAAAATGTTGCCAAACGTGCTCTAGCGGAGATGTTCTGGCACCCTCGGGAAGACCAGCCCTCTCACAGCGAGATAGCCTCAGCTAAAGCCTGCCTAAATGAGTGATCTGCATGGCCCACCGGGTCGCACTGAGCTGCAGACCTCCTGACCCATGACGAGAGGGGAAACCCCCCGTAGTAAGAGGCCTAGCCCTCCTCCAGCCTCAGCCAGGGAGAGTAAAGACCCCCTAATACCACAGGAGACCCCAGCGTGGAGACCGGACTCACGACCTCAGTTGCGAGTCGACCCTCCGGCTGCGGTAGCCGCCCTCGGCCCAGCAAAGCGAGCCTGGGAAGTGCAAGGGGAAAACCTCCCTTATTAAACACCCCCAGGACACCCAAGGTGGAGGCCCTCCGGGGAGGGACAACCGCACCGCAAGCGCGTCGCCAGCGACAGCCGTGGAGCAGCCACCCAACAAGGCGTAGGCGAGGTGAACCCGAAATACCCAAGGGGACTAACCACTGTGCTGCCCAGCCCAGATCCGTACATAGCGAGAGTTGAACCTGACTTGAGGAACTCTCAAATTAGTCTGGTTTGAGGCACTTGCCTAGGCGTCACTCTATCGTCAAGGAGGTCCATCACGCACCAGGCTACAACAACCGCAGGGCTTAGGACTCATCTGGAGGCTGTCGAGTCGCTACACTACTCCTCTGTGAGTAGCGATAAGAAGAGGTACTGGTCCACGGATGCTAGTCATACAGGCGAGGCAGGAAAGACTGAAAAGCCTCCTTCTGTTTGGAGGCTACTTGAAACTTATCCACTATGGTCTCAACGGCGCCGCCGAAGAGACCAGAGGAAACAAATGGGGCATCGGGCAGGACACTTTTTTTCTCCGTCCTTCAGGGATGTGAAACCCACCTTGCCTTTCCATAGCCACCATGGAGGCCATGCCCGTGCTACCTCCTTGGAGGCACGCAGGGCCAGGTCTGACACCCTGCGAAGTTCAGTAATAGAGTACTGAGAAGTGAGAGTCGCTGAGAAGCTCCGCCTGATAAGCCTGTAGCAGCAAGGCGGTGTGAAGGCACCCCGCTGCCTGGCTTGCTACCGAAAAGCCCCGCCCCGCCAGAGAGGAACTAATCCTCAACTGCTTGTACGGTAGCGTTGGGGTCTTTATTGTTGATGAGGATGGCACGAGATAACTGGCTAAGGCATTCTCAACCTTGGGTAACCCCCCATATCCGGCAGCTGACGCCCCATGAACAGTAGAGCACTGAACCCTTTGTGCTCACTCTGTGAGACGCGGGTCTCGACCATGACCTCGACACCTCAGCGTGGAGGTCAGGTACGAAGGGAAGATACTGACGCCTCGCAGCCACCCTGGGCTGCAGAAAATGTTCAATCAGCACTCTACGAGGGCTCTCAGTTTCGTGTTCAACCGGCCACAGAATGCCAAGCCTAGCTGAAGCACGGGACACTACTTCTCTTAGTTCTTCGGCTGCAGGTGAACCAAGGGAACTGCTAGTCTCAACAGTAACGACATCCAGCTCCTCAGAGCTGGACTGTCGCAGCAGGTTGTCATCCTATGAATCTCCCGAACCCGCCCTCGAGCGAGTTCCGGGAGACTGGAGAGCGGGAGACCGACCCAGGTGAGGCGGCGTGATGCTCGCGTCAGGCTCCTTACCCAGAGAAAGGTCCATTTGTGACCCCCATGACTTGGCCCGCCGCGCCGCCTCAGCGGCAGCGGGACCTTAACCACGAGGACCGCCAGCCCTCGCAGCCTCCTCAAAGACTGCGAGATGCGAGAGTAGAATGCGAGGCGGCAGCCGCTCGCACTCCGCACAGGCAGACTCCTCAAATGCTGCCCGCGCATGCTCCTCTCCCATGTAATCGGCATCCGTCCGTCTTCAAGAGACGATGGTGTAGCTTCCAGGTCTGGTGGTCTATCTGCACCTTCGCGAATGGCTGAAGAGTCCGATCCTGGAGTGACAGTCTCTGTTGCACTTTCTGCAGGTGAATGCTGATGTTTGCTGAGGCTGTTCTTGATTTGCCTTCCTTCTGGATCTCTTTGCAGTGAGGTTTGTGTTTCTCACCTCCTTGGCTTTCTGAGCACCCCGTCTGACAGCAAGACGCCAGGCGGACCGATCGTCAGCACAGCTCTCCCAGTTGTTTATGTTGATACTGGCCATCTTCATGTCCTTTTTGCAGACATCTTTGTAGCGCAGACGTGGCCTTCCGGTCAATCGTTTACCTTCTGCTAGCTCGCAATACAGCAGGTCCTTGGGTATACGGCCATGTAGTGAACACATAAAGTGTGCGTGTCCCCGCGGGCGATAAACCGTGGGCAGGAAACACGCAGCGCTTAAATGTTTCAGACATTTCACAGATCACAAACACTCCTAACACAGACAGTCTTCTCATGCTTGTTGAAGACGACAAAGCTGCCGGTTCCGGACGACATTCGCGTCACTCTCACAGGTGTTTTCTATTGTGCTTCAAGAGTTGATGACGCGTGGCGTTCCCACAGCGCTATGACACAGCTCGAGTTCCCTTGAAAGGGAACTGCAATTTTTTTGTTACATTTTATTTTAACATGACGTAGTTACATTGTACTTATTCAAATAAGTACTGAGTGATATCAATATACTATTTATATACTTATGGTTAGGGTTTGGTTTTGTTACGGGGGAAACGTGCGCAAAGCGGAGAACCATGATGGAGCATATGATTCCAAAAGAAAGCTCAATTTATTCAAAATAGCAAACAAACAAAAGACTTTCAAAACAAAACAACACTCTTAGTGCAAAAACTTGGAGTCGCTTGGAACAAGGAGAAATGGAACATGGACATACATCCACACGCATGATAGCAACATCAACAACTGAAAAAGACAATGGAACACAAGAGGGCTTGAATTGAGGGAATCGGATACAGCTGAGAAGACACACAGGGTAACCGATGATGCAACAGGTGAAAAAACACATAGGAAAACACGGAAGAGAACAGGAAGTGCATGTATGACAAAACTGACAGGAAAGACACGACTGACAGGATGTACACAACTGACAGGAAGTTCACAGAGGACATGACTGACAGGTAACAGGTTTAGAGTTAGGTTAGGTTTAAAGTTAATTATGCATAATTAGATTCTTTGTTCCTACTTTAGTGAGTACATGCAGTAACATCACCTTAAAATAAAGTGTTACCAGCACTCATCCCAAACAATATTGTTGAGAAATGTATGGCTCTGCACAGTAATATTAGAAAAGAGAGAATTGGTATTCCAAAAAGAAGGGTAATTTCTGTTTTAAATTTGTAGGGAATTATTCCAAAAAGTTCCCCCTCTGGGCTTCATTAATGTTACACTTAATAATCATTGCAGTTAAGTGTATTGGCAGCACGGCCATTGTAAAGGGGAAAGAACAGCCCACGTGAGAGATGAGAGATCGCTGTCAGCCCTCTGAATTCCAGAACTGGCTGTACAGTTTTATTTAATTTCAAACTGTAAAATGTCATGACAATAACCTTCAAGACAATTAACTGTCATGTAGTACAACCCCTGGCACAAATATTGAATCACCACACTTAAAAGATATTCACTCAGATGCTTTGGACAGCAAACATAGAAAATATATTATTATGTTAATATTCGGGCTAATAATAAAAAAAAGTTTTTATATATATATATATATATATATATATATATATATATATATATATATATATATATATATATATATAAAACTTTTTTTTATTATTATCAAAATAAGAGAATATATATATATATATATATATATATATATATATATATATATATATATATATATATATATATATATATATATATATATATATATATATCAAAATAAGAGAATATATATATATATATATATATATATATATATATGGCACAACTTTCTCCAGGTCAAGTAGGAGGAAAAAAGTATGGAATCACTCAATGTTCAGCAAAAGCTTATGGAATCATCTTGTAATTTCCATTTTAAAACAAAGACTGGGACAAGTCTAAAAATGCTAATTAGTCAGCAGTTAAAAGAGAGAGTTAAAAGGCGTCAGGTGTGATATCTCAAAGCAATATGCCTTTAAAATGCACAACAAAACAAATGGACAATAAAAGGAGGCAATGTTTGTGACAAAACTGTGAGAAACCAGCTGAATTAAATACGATTTACATATTGAAAAGGCAACTTAAAAAGAGTAACATTTAACGAAAACACGGTTACAGTGGGCTAAAGAGAAGCAACCATGTTGTGTGGATGATTGGATAAAAGTGATACTCAGTGAAGAATCGCAAATCTACATTAGCCAAGGAGATGATGATGGAACTTTTATTGGGTGCTGGAGGACTGCCTGAAGAAAACAATCAAATTTCCCAACTCATTTACGATATGAGGTTGCAGTAAATGCACAGGTATACATTGAACTTTTGGACACTTTTCTCATTTCATCGATAGAAAACAGGTTGGGTAATGATGAAATTATTTTCTGGGATGATGATGTATCTTGCCACAGAGCAAACAGTGTTCAAGCTTTTCTTTAGGAAAGACATATCATCTGAATGACATGGCCAGTAAACAAGTCCGGATCTCAATCCAATTGAAAGTTTATGGTGGAAATTAAAAATACTGGTCCATCCTGCAAAGCTGATCTCTCAACTGCTATTTCAGAACGTTGGAGCCAGCTTGATGGAGAATATTATATTGCTTTTCATGTGTGAAATTCATTTGTATTATATTGCTTTTCATTATACTCACTGGCCACTTTGCTAGGTACACCTTTTTAGTACCAGGTTGGACCCCTTTTTTCCCTTCATAGCTGTCTTAATTCTTTGTGGCATAGAGTTAACAATGTACTGTAAACAATCCTCAGATATTTTGGTCCATATTGACAAGATTGCACCGTACAGTTGCTGCAGATTTGTCGGCTACACGTCCATAATAAAAATACCTTGTTCTTTCTCATCCCAAGGGTGCTCTATTGGATTGAAATCTGATTACTGTGAAGGTCATTTGAGTTTTGTGAGGTCATTTGAGATTTGTGAACTCATTATTTTGTTCTGAGAAACTAGTGTGAGATGATGACAGAGCTTTGTGACATCCCATGTTATCGTGCTGGATATAAAAATCATAAGAAGATTGGTATACTTTTATCATATAGGGATGGACATGGTCAGTAACAATATTTAGGTATTTGAGTTGCTGTTGCCTTTCTATTACTGGAGCTAGTCTGGCCGTTATCCTCTGATCTCTGATATCTAGCATTAGGGAGTAACTGTTATTTGAGGAAAATACAATTATATTTTGAGAATGATTTTTTTTTCCCCCAAACATGGACTGTGGGATATAACGCACCCACAGTGCATTGCTTCCCATGATCATAACTACTGTAGTTAACGTGTTCTAAACGACAAATCCTTTCTTTTTCTGTGAAATGTAATTTAACTAGGTAGTTCTGTAACAATATTTGACTTGTGATTGACATCAAGTTAGTATAAGCTAACTAGTTGGCTAGTTAGTTAGCAAATTGCTTTGTCAGAGTGGGGGCATTTTACCACACCTGTGGGGTAAATTATACAGTCCTTAATGGCGGGGGGATTTTCCACCTCTCTACCCTTTCTCTGGAAAACATATATAATTTTGCAGATTCACCAAGACAACACAAGAAAATTAGGTGAGTAGACACGTTAAGGAACATGTTAAATGCAATACACGAGCACACGCAAGTGTTTTCCCCTGTAGATTATGTTTCATAATGAAACAAATGTTTTTTTCTTTTTTGTGCCTTCTTTTTTTCTGTCTAATAGGCACAGCGGAAACTGTACTGGTAGTCATGGAGAGGCAACTGCAGCATACTGATGAAGTAGAAATACTGGCTGAACAGTGACTGATGCGTATTCTTCTGGGTAAAGCTACACACTCATAGAAGGTGAAAAAGTTATAATTATTCCATATGCATCTGCCTAAGCAAGCTGTTTTCATTTAAATCAAGGATGAAATAGGAATGAAAATGTCCTACATGTCAGACTATCTATGCAGCATAAGCCATGACAGACAGGAAGTTAATTTAATAACAAATACACAACAACTTATACAATTATTATAAAAACAAAAAAGTTAATATAGAATAAATCACTGTCAGACAGAAATATTGTTGATTACTCTTAGAATATTATTTTTTAGATAATCTTTACAATTAGAATGCCCCTATCATGTCGCAACCCAATTTTAAAATTGACTAAATATTATTGACTACTACTACTACTACTAATAATAATAATAAAATAAATATAATAATAATAATAATAGGCTGTCAATAAATTAAAATGTTTAATCGTGAAACACATCATGTGTTATCATGAAATTAAGCATTCACCATTTATCTTGTTTAAAGATAAAGACAAGGCTCAGGTCTAGTCCCAGAACAAAATGTATTCTAACTGAAAACAACTTGCACTGACATATCTTAAAATAGTGCCTCGAAGGAGTGGCTTCACAACAACTCTGTGACTGTTCTTGAATGGCCCAGCCAGAGCCCTGACTAATACCCAATCGAGCATCTCTGGAGAGACCTAAAAATGGCTGTCGTTTACCAACGTTTACAGTCCAACCTGACAGAATCGGGGAGGATCTGCAAGGAGGAATGGCAGAGGATCCCCAAATCCAGGTGTGAAAAATGTGTTGTTCCCAAAAAGACTCATGGCTGTATTAGAACTGTATTAGGACCATGATATATTTCAGTTTTTCTTTTTTAATAAATCTGCAAAAATTTCAACAATTCTTTTTTCTGTCAAATGGGGTGTTGTGTGTACATCAATGAAAAAAATGAACTTAAATGATTTTAGCAAATGGCTGCTAACAAAGAGTGAAAAATGTAAGAAAAATGTTTACTACCAAGAAGCAGCTTTGCTTTTTATCTGGCCGAGAAACAAAATGTATGCATCATCTGGATATACAGAGGTGGTATTTGAAGTTTAGTCTGTATTTTACACAGTATGATGCAGGAGGACTTGCTTGCTTCAGAAACTACCACAGAATATGACAAGAGCTTGTGTTTTAAAGTGAAACACACAGAATGAATAATTGAATGAAAACATAACATGAGTTTCTATTCTCTCTACCATCTCTGATGTATTCAGCCTAGTCTTCTTTAAATTAGCGCTGTTTTGGAATGATTGTTTGAATGATTTATCTTACTGGATCATTGGACTGAAAACTTTCTCTGAGCTTAGCAGCTTAAAATGATCTGACCATAAACAAAGAAGCAAAATCACGTAAAAGGGTTAAAGAGAAATTTCTGATGACCTGGGTTACAGGGGCTTGTACCACTGAACTTGTTCAGTGTGATAATATCCCGACCTTTAAGATATAGCAGTGTGATGTAAATAGTTGATGACACGATTTCACGTGCTTCAGTAATTTAAGTTAACGGTAATTGATCGCATGCTTTAACATGTTAATAACCATAATAATAATAAAATGACTGACCCATTTTCATATCCCACCTAAACCTTTTCCAATTGAAAACACACACAAAATCAAAATCTGTACTTTTAAAGAAGTTTTTGCTGCATAATTAAAAGCCTTATTTACACATTAGAGATCATGTCACATTATCCCATGTTAATCACACACTTCCCTGCTTGTGGTTTATAAGGCCTCCTGATAATCAGGCTGAAATGTTTGTGGGATCATTTGAACTGCTCTGATTTAATGGAGCATGCTCAGATCCTGCAAGAGGTCACTTATATCTCATAAAAACCTTGAGAAAAAGCTGTAAAATCAATGACCTGTTTTGTTACTTAATTAGTTGCTGGTGTGATAACTGAAAAAAAAAAAGAGTTTGCAATTGCTATGACTTGCCTATTAACAGTTTGCTTTTGTTGCAGAGCTGTTATTGAAGATGCAGCAAAAAGACTACCAAAACCCTCTAAACCTGTTCTTATTCCAAATGCAGATGGGAAAAATGACTCAAACTATATAAACCATCAACAAATAACAAAACCACAGCATAATGCCTCACCTAAGGGAAACAACTGCATCTAAACCAAACAATGCCATTCAAAACAAATTTTGGAAAGCAATGGTAAAAAAAATCCAAGACAAGCTGCACACACTGTTTTTATGTCAAACTGGCTCTCCAATTTACTCAGAAAGCATATTTTGTACTTAATGAAAGAGTAATTTATGTTCTAGTGGAGATGCTAGAGTTCTGTTAGGTGGAGATGTCTGCACACACCACCTAATTCAGCAATCACAAGTTTTTTGGTTTTTTTTGGAGGTCAAAGCTGCTGGGTCAGATATAAGACAATCATATAAGAGTAACAATGAAAATGGGATAAGTATGCATCCTAAGGCAATGGAGTGCATATGGTGTGTGTGAGTGTGTTAGTCTGAGTCAAACAGGCCTTTTCTGCATTTCTCACTGCTGTTTTTCATCATATTAATGAGATAGTCGGCTGATCTGCATCTGTCCGTTGACTGTTAAGACAGTCTATCCAAGATGAATGAATTAGTGAAGCTTACGCCAGCAAGTAGCTTTTGCCAGCCAGATGATGGCCATTTTTTCTTAAGTCAAGCAAATCTATCTTAAATATTCAGATATCCAGCCCACACTCTGTTGTTCATGTAAACTCATTTAGGTGCAATTTTAGAGGTAAACAGTCTCAAATCAACTGGATGAGTTATGTTAATGTAATGAGGCATGTTAACTTGCTTCGTGTTGATAAACAGATTTATGTGTCCTTGCATCCATTACCGCTTTGCAAATACTTTTGTAGTCGCTTTGGAAATTCACTAAATGTGCCATCTCAAGTCCACTTATGACTATTCATTCATACAGTCTGCTTAAAGAGACAGAAATGTTAAGGGTGGCATCGCATGATTTGGAGCAGCTCATTATGCATGCAAGTCCATTCCTGTAAATCTATAATCATTAACATCTGCAGTGTCTTTTCTCATTGAACTGTTTTGGTCCTGCGTGGCCCACTCATCCTGCTTAACTCTTCCAGTGCAAACGCAGCATAAAAGGGGAGTTTGTGAGAGATAGCGTGAGTATCTTTGAAACTTTTTCACATTTCTTTCAAGGCCCTGGCTGCCGTACACATCGTGCACATGTTTATGCCATTCAAAATTTCATTAGTTTTTCATTAGACACCAGTAGCCGCCAATTTCATCATGAGTTCTATATACATAATGCATACAATTGTGTTTTTGATATCGATTTGGACAGGAACAAAATAATGCAGAGAATGAAATGAGAATTTGTGGATTGCTGAAACAGAAAGTCGTTAACTATAGAGTTGACCTTGCTTTAATTTGAAGCTTAGGACACTCGCTGTTGCTATTTGAAATACATTAATTGTTGTATTGATTTACTCAGGGAGGGAAAAATCTGATTAAAACAGAGCTTGCCAGTTGTTTACATGTCCTCACAATTGCTCTTTTTCCAAATGCATCACCTTGGCAAATCAATGACAATAATTGTCAACACTGAGAATGTATCCATTGAGTCAGTCAGCCGCATCAATTGGCAGGACAAGCCAGGCAAGAAAAATTAGAAGTGATAGATATTTCAGACTATTTGAAGACTGGAAACAGCTGCCAAATCAGCATAAATTTAGAGTAGATCGTTACGTGTTGGCCAGTCAGAGTGGTGTTATTTTCATCACTCTTTTTATAATTTTTTTATTACACTCCCTTACAGGAAACAATCAGATAAACCCCTAAAGTTCGCACAATTCACCATGTAATAATAATAATAAATCACATGCTAATAAATCATAAGCATACATAAAGGTGGGTGATAATACCTCTGTGTTCCAATCCACCAACAGAGCATTTTATATATCTGCTCATTTAGAGCACAATTTCCAAAGCCGGCCTCAGAGCAAGATGCCATTTACACTAAATGACCCTTTTTTGCAGGCAGCCAAGGCTGTAAATAGAATATTATTTACTGGATTGGCAGAGTTAAAATTAATGTTGCAAAAATCCCTTTCTCCAGTTGGATTGTGGCTTTAATGAGCCTTTACTGATGCAAACTCTGATGGCACCATGGATGGCGGGGTTTTCAGGATGTCAGGAGTGAACTCTGCATTCATCGTCCCTCCGCTATACGATACAAAGATTCCACAGATAATCCACTTTCACACCACGCATCACGATTGTTATGCTAGTATTGTGGTCTTCAAAGTGTATTTGCATGTTACTTCGGAGAGTGGAAATGTCTCCACCTTCAAAGCTCTTAGAGCACTTTAATTTATTGATTTCGCTGCTCTTTTCTCCATCAGCGGCCCACTCATATTTGCGCTGCTCTAAGCCAGAGCTGCCTTAGCAAAAAGGAAAACTCTGTAGGATAGCAGATACAGCTTTTAGGGTGGAAAGTTGAGTCCACACTAAGGCCACTTGCCAGAATAGTTCTGAAGTTACACATGTTATTTTGACAATGTTGGGAGAATATTCAGGTTAGAAAATCCTCTCAAAGTCAACATGAAACCAAAATTGATTTATTTACTAACATCAAAGCGAAAAGTAACTTGTAATCTTTGAAATCCTCGAAATCTGATACAACCATCTCTTTCTACTCAGACTACTGGTCAGTGTTAACCGACATCCAAATACTGTAGCTATTTTCTAATCACAGTAATTTCAGAAACTTTTCAGCATCATATCAAATTGGTGAAGGATACAATTGACACTTTTCATAGACCAGTTTAAATAAATCTATATACATCTATAATAAGTTCTAGAATGTTACATGTTTGGCTACAGTTCTTCTAACCGTAACTAATGGAATGTGTAGCTTTTCATTTCTTAAACAACCACGTAGGAAGACATATCATGCCCATATTCCTGGATGACAATATCAAGATGCATCAGGCTTAAATTGTGAAACAATGGTTAGGGGGAAGCATAAGGAAGTCCAAACCTAAAATTCATTGAAAGTCTTTTGGTGTATGCTGGAGGAGAGTTTACAGACTGTTGGACTCTTGCATTGTCAATATAAGATCTTGACCAAAAATATATGGACCTCTTGATAGAGTTAAATATTGTGATGTTATTTCCATCAAGAGATGAAATATAACCATGATGTGTCTTCCTACATGGTTGTTTAAGAAATGAAAAATGACAATGTGAAATGCTCCATCAGTTAAGGTGAGAAGAACTGTTGCCAAACATGTAACCTGCTAGAAGCATAAATGTTTTGATGTTGGATGCAAAAAAAATGGGAATGCAAAAACATATATATATTTGTAAAAAGTGAGGTTCAAATTCATGTTTAACTATAAAAGAGTTTGGCCTTTACCAAAACTCTATTGTCTAGTTATATTTTGCTTGTGATGGTTGTCACGTCTACATTTGTCCCTGCCTTGCTGAGAGGCTGATGACTGCTAGGTAAGGCCCCTGTGGCATCAGTTGAAAGTCTTTTATCTGTATGGTACATTCAGTGCAATTGACAGGGATGCAATCAGGGGTATGTTCAAGATGATTGCTTCTGATTTTACAAATACTTCTTTGTCTCAAAAGAGGTGAAATGGGTGACTTCTGTAGACACCCACATTCATGTCAGAGTATAAGTAAGGGTAAAATAAACAGGGCATATCGGTGCAAAGTCACAGCTTTGTGTTATTTAATATTCCAGTGGGGTGCAGAGAAACCTGAAAGCTTAGATACCAACAAACAAACTTTTATCATACACGATATTACCTTTAATTTGTGATAATTGTGTGATTTATATTGTTAGATTGCCACATCTTACCTGATTATGTTTAAATGCCTGTAAATACAAAAAAAAATGTTTTAATTAAAATCTGAATGAAAAATAAATAAATGAAGATTGATGTTAATAAACGATGTGAATAAATTGTCTGAGGTTACTATTATTACCATAGTTACCTGACAGGTGACATGTGACAGGTGTCTGAAGCATTAATCCAACCCTCCCAATGAACTTTACTTAAACATCTGCCATCAAAGAACTTGCCGTCTATAAATGTCCCTAGAGGTATGACTGCAGGTATAAAAGAGACACCTGAACAGGAAGTCGTCCACTTCTTATCTGAAGGATAAGGTACACAGCATCTAGTAAAGACTCAGTAAAGAAGACTCTCTTATTGAGAGGAGGCCTTCTGTGCCATGGCAAGGAGCTTAGTCATAGTGAGCTTGTAGAGCAATTAGTAGGCCTTCTAGAGACCTTCTCAGCCTTCTCAGACCCCAGGTAGCCGCAAGGAGGCTGGGAAAAGCCAATGACTTCCAACAAAGTGCTTCTTGGGGAGCGGAAGCTCAACCTGTGCTAGGGATAACTCTCTCTCTCTCTCTCTCTCTCTCTCTCTCTAGAGGGGGCTCTTCTCGAAGAGCTACTGCCCTCTAGCTGACCATGTGGAGCTCAGGGGAGCAGGGAGGGCCCGACGTTAGGGTTTACAGGTCCCTTCTCCAACTGGGAGTCTAGGCCTAAACCTAGAGAGTGGCACAGAGTGCCAGAGTTGCCATAGACTCAAGGTTATATTTAACGAGCTTTGATGACAATTTATGAGGACCTAATAAATGACTCTAAGTAATACAGTGGCCTAAAACGTAGAACATCAGTGGACTAGGAGGAGCATAAAAAAAAATCTACATTAGCTCAAGAAAGTCTAGCATAGTAGAGTAACAGCAAGAAAATCTGTCATCGTGGCCAAGCTTTTCATCGGGCTCCTCGGAGCACAGCAACTCAAGACACCACACACCTGAATCTGCTTGGTTTGCTTGTCACCACCAACAGAACACACACAGCTGCTAGATGGACTTCCCTGTCGTTCCCCTGCTGTTCCTGGAGCAGGGAGACCGTTCGCTGGAAGAAAACACCAAGGACTATCTCGATCTTGTATGCCTGATGCACTACCCAGAATAATCGTTGTTCACCAGCACCCACTTCACCTCTCCACCCTCTTCTGTTGGACTTTTCAACCCCACATACATACATTTATTATTCACAGTTATAATGTGAATAGTTTATACTGATTACTGGTTTGTCATGAAAAATTATATGCACTGGTTTCTGTCCATCAAGTTAGAGGGAGAGAAAAAGAGGTACAAATGTGTCTACTTCACATCTAAAGGATTTGTTCACTAAATTATATTAAATGATTATTAGCTGTATTCCATATTAATATATTTTGAAATATAATATTTCAAATATTTGATCCATGTCCGGTTTATTAAAATAAAGCAAGTTGGAATACCAAGGCAAGCAACAACATCAGAGGCAGAGCAGGAAACATGGTCATAACAGGTAGATGATCTGGACAGGGAGAAAACATAAAAAACAAGCAATAGATAAAAAGCAAAGAATCTTACAAGGTCGTCCAAGGGAAACTGACATACTGGCAGAACAACAGATCCAAAATAACACTCAGAAATATAGACAATGCAAAAAAATATTCCACAAGGAGTGATCAAACACAAGTCTAAGTGATGAGGAACAGGTGTACAGTAATCAATCTAGGTATGTGGGTACCTGGGAAATGTAGTTCAAAATAAGTGCTAGTAATTTCAGTGCTAGTATCTTCACCGGTGTGAGATTACCTGTCTTTGTTATCTAGTTTGTTTTCCTTCTTTTTTAGTTTCCGACCACTAGTTTGTCTTGGTCACTCATTAATTAAGTCTCACCTGCTTGAAGTCAGTTCATTAGCTATAAGCCCTTCAGTTATTTCAGTTCTTTGTCTGGTGTTGCTTTTTTTAACTTACTGGTACTGTGATTCTTCTGTTGTTTTGTTTGCGTTACAGTACTTAAATATTTGAATTACTGCTTCTCTTATCATCAATTTCATCTTTGTGGAGCAACCATTGACAGTAATTTCTTCTTCTGATGTCAAACCTGACTTTTCAGAAATCATTTTAAAATGCTGCTTTGCTGCTCAAGAAATATTTATTATTACCACAGCTGAAAACAGTTGTGCTGCCAAATATTGTTGTGGACATTTTTTTTTTCAGGATTATGTGATTTATACAAATAGAAATCTTAAGAAAAAGAAAGAAAACGTTACTATCACAAAATGACAAACATTTGATGTGTGGAGCGACATTCAGTTTACATCAATAAGCTAAGCTACACACCCACACACATACAAATGACTGACTAAACTGATTTTTTTATTTCAAACTCAATCTTTTGGGTAATGTCACAAAAAATCTCCCCAAAGCATTCCTAATGATGTCTTCAACTAGCTGAACAATTTCCAAGCAAGACAACTGCTGCAACAACTTGACTATTTATTTGTTTTTTATGCCAGTTCCTTTTTTAAAACATAAAACGGATGAAAGTTGTTATTAACTGCCAATAGACTGGAACATTTTTTAAACGCTCACACACATACAAATACACCATACTACAGTATGTGCACAAACAGATTTTAGATCAATAGCTTGCCAAAATTCCTCATTATTTGCAAATGGAAAGTGTTCTTTTGTACAAGATGTCTTAATTAAGCTAAAACAACAGCCCTGATATTGACACAGAAATGTTGCTCCCAACAGAGAGTGCTTTTACAAGAGAACCAATATCCCATTCTTGGCCAGGTAACTGCTCAGTATAGATTGTGAAGGATTACCATTCTCATTGTTCTATACAACAGTTACTTTCTCTCTCTCCCAGTTTCTCTTGTATTCACTGCAGCTGTCTCACAATCAGACCAGATACAGATGGCACTCCCTTTGTACTTGTTAATAGTGATCAAGATCATAAAAAAAACGAGCAAATGACAAGAAAATCCATAGACACCCTTATTGTTTAGTTTGTATTTGTTCCACTGTCCCACAGAAATCGCGCTTTTGCTCTAACTGCGAGCAACAAAAACACGAGCCCATATATAAAAAAACTCCATGAGAAAATGCATGACTGAGATTAGATTTGGACACTGATTTGTGGGGACGTGTTCTCCCTCCGCATGGGAGTGAATTGCAAAAAAACAACCCACTTAAATTTGCATATCCCGATTTCTATTCTTGAGATATGACCAGCTTTTTAGCACTAATAAAATATAATGAAGAACATAAGATTCACATTATGTGAGTAATTGATGTTTTATCTATATGTATTTTATTATTCTTGTGCTGTCACAAAGACTAATAGAAAATGTAGTATGGCCAAATGAAATGCGAAATTCTTTTTTAAGCTGGATAAAGTAAACCAGGGTCTTGCTAGTGAAGATTGATGGGTATTGCAATAAAGGTAAAGAGGATTACAGTGATGTACAGGAGTAATAAATTAAGCATACGTGAGTCTATTATATTGATCTGAAAATAAACCTTGAATGTGCTCTCTATGCTCTGATCGCACATAGTATTTATGAACAGACATATTTTAGTACATTACGTTATTTGTTTTTATTTGTCATCTGTACATCGCTCTGTTTAGTAATTCTGAATAGATCCGCGTACTATAGTAGATACTGGAGTTCAGTTATGTCGACGGCCTCGGGGGTTGCAAAAAAGCATCGAGATAACCGTTTAGTGAGATAACCCATATAACATATATTACAACTATTAACATATATTTTCCCACATATAACCCGCATTTGTTTGATGAAGCGATCGGTATTCATCTAAAAAAAAAAAATTACATATACATAGTACAGTGTATGTTTGCTAACAAAAAAAGGCATATGTAAGACCACCACAATTAAATACCTTCGACTCTTGATACAAACCTTTAATTATATTCTCCAACAATGCACACAAAATGCTCACAATATAAAAAATAAAAATACGTGCGGGATGCTACAGCGTCTTATCCCTCAGACGAGATCAACGACAGGAAGTGAACCGTGAGCGGACCGCGATCCACGTGCAAGGCAAACTCAGCGCATACGCAGTGAACTAGGTACGCAAATTAGTCACGAAATAACCATGTGAAGTGGCGACTTTGTCGCTTTTTTTTGCTCGAGATATTAGATTTCTGCAACATAACAGAATCGACATAACCCACAAGAAAATAATAAGACAAATAGGGAGTTTGGCGGTTCCATTTCAAAAACATAATAGTATTGGCGAGTTAACCGTGACTCGAGACAAGTGAACTCCACTGTATTTAAAAGTTTAAAAGAACAGCATTCATGAGAAAGAAATATTTTGTACAATGTCTGCAGGAGAAACAATGATCATTGGAGCTTGAGAAGCACATAAGTTTTGTGTACATACTTTGGTTCTGTTCATTTTTACATCAAAGTAGCTGTTAGCAAGGAAAAGTATTTTGGAATCTGTTTGTTATTGTGTAGTTACTTGGCATATTAGTTTCGATCAGCCTAGTTGTTTTGTCTGGTTTTGTATTGTTTTTTTTGCACTTAAGTTATGGCGTGAAGTTGTTGGCGAAGGCCTTTTGTGAAGACCACGTCGAAAGACGCTCAACTGTACCTGTGAGACTCCACTGAGCAACTCCACCGGCAAGTCTCTGTAGTACTTCTTTCTCACTTTTACCCTTCCTTCTACTTATCATGTGTTTTCAATTCATTCCAGTTGTCTTACAACAATGTTCTATCATCAAACATTGAAACCGGCGGAACATTATTAACCTGTGTCCTGGTCCTTCCTTTTCTAATGCACCTCTCTCAATTTCTATGGAACTCTAAAACTGTCAGTCAGCAGTCAACAAAGCTACCTTTATTCCTGCCTTTGCTACTAATTCTACTCTCCATATCTTAGCTTTTGACTGAGACATTGATTCGTCCAGAGGACTCGGCCACCCCCATTGCACTCAACAACTTCTCTTTCTCTCACTCTCGTCATCAGTTTGGGAGGGGTCTTTTGATTTCTAACAATTTGAAATACTCTACTCTTCCCTATGCAAGTACAATTTGTTTGAATTTAATTCTATCACGGTTTCATCTCCCGCCACAATCCACATTGCTGTAATCTATAGCCCTCCAGGTCAGCTGGGAACCTTTGTTGAGGAGATGGATATGCTGCTGTCGTCATTTCCTGAGGATGGCACTCCACTTGTTGTCTTCATGTGGAGAAGCCTTGCGCTACAGACGTCCTCTCTCTCCTAGCCTCATTTGATCTCAAATGACTCATCACCCCAGGTACTGACACATTGGGTAACCAACTCTATATGATCTGCACACGCAACTGCATCACTGACAACACTCTGGTAAAACCTTTGCATGTTTCTGATCATGTATTAAATACATTTCATATACAACTTAATACTCCTGCTCCACCGATCCCTTTACCAGTCACTTTCAGGAGAAACCTATGCTCTCTTTCCCATTCTGCTCTTTCCTCTGTTTCATTCCTTTTTCCCTCACCCAACCAGTTCTCATCTCTGGATGTGAATACTACAACAGACACTTTATGTTCCACTCTAACATCTTGTCTAGACAAAATCTGTCCACTCTCTTTCAGGCCAGTGGGTGCTACTCCTTCTAACCCCTGGCTAACTGATGTTCTTTGTGAACACCGGACCAAACTAAGAGAAGATGGCACAAATCACAAGACTTGTCTGACCCGAGGTTTTACCAATCTTTGCTCTCTACCTTTTCTAATGTTGTCCATTCTGCTGGACCTCACCGTTCACCTTTCTCTCCACTGTCCCCCTCCACCTCTACCTCTTTAACTGACAACAATTTTGCCAATTTCTTTACTAACAAAACAGCAACTATCAGCAGTCAGTTCTCAGCTCCACATCCACGGGAACTTGGACCGACCACTGATGCAACCAGAAAACCTCTCTCAACCTTTTCTTCACTCACCGAGGTAGGTGTATCTAAACTTCTCCTTTCCAGCCACCCAACCACCTGATCTCTAGACCCCATCCCTTCACATCTTCTAAAAGCCATCCCTCCTACTCTTTAATCAGCACTCACTCACATCACCAACAAATCTCTTCACACAGGAAATCTTCGCTACCACACTCAAGCAGGCTCAGGTATCCCCACTGCTCAAAAAACCCACATTAAACACATCACTCAATGATAATAACAGACCTGTCTTTCTCTAACCATTCATATCCAAAACCCTTGAACTTGTTATTTTTAACCAGGTATCATCTTTTCTCTCACAGAATAACCAGTTGGACATCAAACAGTCTGGCTTCAAGAAGGGACATTCAGCCGAGACTGCATTACTATAATAATGCAGTTCTCATTCTTTTTAGATCTATCTGCTGCCTTTGACACTGTTAATCATCATATACTTTTGTCCACCCTCTCGTCACTAGTCATCACAGGAACTCCGCTTCAATAGTTTGAATCCTATCTTACAGATAGGTCCCTCAGGGTTGCAGAGTGTGGGGAGGTCTCCAAAGAATGTCAACTGATCACTGGTGTTCCACAGGGCTCAGTTCTTGGGCCACTTCTCTTCTCCATGTGCACAACACCATTGGGTCCCATCATTCAGGCAAACAGATTCTCCTATCACTGCTACGTTGATGACACACAGGTCTACCTATCATTCCGACCAGATTATCCCATGGTGGCTTCTAGAATCACAAGCTGCCTACTGAACATCTCAATTTGGATTAAAGAGCATCATCTGCACCTCTATTTGGCCAAGACAGAGACTCCTAACGGAGCAAGCAAAACAACTTCTGGTACAGGCCACAGTCATTTCCAGACTGGACTATTGCAACGCCCTTCTGGATTGACTTCCTTCTAGTTCTATCAAACCTCTGTAAATGATCCAGAATGCCACAGCTCATCTGGTCTTCAACGAACCCAAAAGGGCCCACGTCACTCCACTCTTCATCTCTCTGCACTGGCTCCCACTTGTAGCTCGCATTAAAATCAAAGCACTGACACTTGCTTACAGAACTAACACAGACTCAGCAACCTCATACTTCCAGATGCTACTTCAAATCTACACACCTACCAGAATCCTTCGATTGATGAAGGAACAACGACTTGTGGTACCATCACAGAGAGGCAAAAAATCTCTTTAAAGAATATTTTCGTTCACATTGCTGGTGGAACAACCTCCCTGCCTTCATCTGGAATGCAGAATCCTTGGCAATATTCAAAAGACTGCTAAAAACATTTTTCATGAACACCTAACATGACACACATGCACACACCCCCTCAAAAAACAATACAAAAACAATACATCTCAGGTTACTCACGTAACCCTAGTTCCCTTAGAGCAGGGGTGTCAAACGTACGGCCCGTGGGCCGGATTCGGCCCGCCAGGGGGTTCAGTCCGGCCCGGGAGATAAATCTGCAATATGAAAAAAAATATTTTTATTTTCGGCGGAACTAACAGCAGATGGCAGCACTGAACTTCAGGGTCTGAGTGGCGTTTAGTTCCGTCAGTTTACGCGCTTTCCTGTTGTCTGTGGCAACCTCATCGTCGAAATATCTTCATCAAAAAAGAGAAAAGTGGACACAAAGTGGCGGATTTATCAAGAAAAATGGACCTCTTCCTATATGTTCACGGAGGTGAATGGGAAACCTGTGTGCTGGTGTGCAGCAGCAAGTTTCAGTGCTTAAGGAATATAATATTCGGCGCCACTATAAAACCGGTAAGCATGGAGTTTAGGAGCGTATATTCAAAAAACACTAAATAAGTAATAGGGATTTAAAGATAATCATACATGGTCAAAGAAAGCAACAAAACAGTTTTAACCCAACATCTACACGGGATAATTGGCAGCTATAGCAGATAATGCTGCTGCAAGCGTCATCGTTTCGCAATCGATTTCAGAACACAAACTCGTGAGGATGGAAATAGGATGCGTGACGTGCCAAACTGTGTTTTAAGTTTGCGTTTGGCACGCATCCACATATTCTCGACGTTGTTTGTGTGGATCTCCCTGTCGTTTGGATCTAAGAAGTTATGCCAGCCGTCTGAAATTACGCAATCTGTGACCGTTTGAATATAGGCACCTAAACTGCATGATTACCATAAAACTCAGCATGGCGAGAAATACAACAGCTTGCATGGACAACTGAGGATACAGAAAGTAAATGAAATGATGGTGGGTCTGAGGAAACAGCGATGTGTTTTCACCGCGAACTCTAATTGCAAATTGCAGTTTTCGCAAAGTGATAAAGTTAATTTGTTTACATAAAAAAAACCCACACATACTTATGTATAAACTTGCAAATTTTACAAAACTTTTTATTTAAACAGCTGCCACTTAAGATTTTAAGTGTGTGAAATTAATTCATGTGTTCAGAATTGCTTCCCAGAGTTGGAAAATGAATTTTAAATAATTTATATTTGATTTTTGTTAACATGCAGGACAGTGTTTTTAAATTCCACAAAACTGTGACTAAATGCTTTGCATCATTGTAAAATAATAGACACTTTTGTATGCATAATGCACTTAAATAAATGTTAAACTGAGTAAACTGTGTTTTTGAAATTGCATAGGGCTCTGAAATACGTAGGTTGTTTGTAATATATTTTGTAAAAGGACAATTCATTTAATTTAAAGATTTTTTAAATTTAATATCATTTATAATATAATACACTAATATAATAGTCCACAAAAAAGCTGACTTATTGTTAGTTGTATGTAATTTTGCTATGAGTTTAGTGCCCTTGACATCAGATTAAGCAGTGTGCGGCCCCCCGACCGAAATGAGTTTGACACCCCTGCCTTAGAGGGAACGAGACACTGCGTCAAACGCATATGGGAACGCTTTAGCGTGATTGTCTCTTGAAGCACAATTGAATCCAGGTGTGCGAGTGCACGTCGCCGAGGGTGACGTCATGAGCCAGGAGTATATAAGCATGCCGTGACCCGGAAGCCGCAGCTTGACCAGTGTCTGAAACGGCCGGCATGCGTAGGAGCTGAGGCTACGAGACGCAGATTCTTGTTCCCTCTAAGGGAACTAGGGTTACGTAAGTAACCTGAGACGTTCCCTGTCAAGCGAACTAAAAACTGCGTTGAACGTATATGGGAACGAGGAATACCCACGCCGCCTCACCATACGGAGTAGGCCAAGCTAACGTAGCTCACTACGAAAGGGCCAATGTTCCCACAGCGAGGTTAAGGTCTAGTTGGTAGAACCTAATAAAGGTATGCAGTGAGGACCAGCCCGCCGCATCACAAATGTCAGCAAGGGGAGCCCCTGCAAAGAAAGCTTTAAAGGTAGCCGTGCTCCGAGTCGATTGGGCATGGACATGCAGTGGACACTGCTGACCCGCCAAATCATAAGCCAGGGAGATAGTCTCGACTATCCACCTGCTCAGAGTAAGCTTTGATGCTGGAGCTCCCTTAGGAGCCCCGAAGCATACAAAGAGTTGGTCCAACTTATGCCATGAAGTTCTTGGACTCCTGGTCATGATCGACAAAGAGGGGAGGACATATGGCCTATAGTGTGACGAGCGGGGCTCGAAAGCACTTTATAGATGTATCCCGGTCTGGGAAAGAGGAAGGCTTTCGCCAGGCTGGGAGCAATCTCCAGACAGGAGGGGGCCACTGAAAGGGCCTGAAGGTCACCAACCCTCTTAAAGGAGGAGATGGCTAAAAGGAACACCGTTTTAAGGGTGAGAAATTTCTCCTAAATGTCCTCGAGCGGCTCAAAGGGTGCCTGGGACAGAACCTGGAGTACCAGGAAAATGTCCCAGGGCGGCACCCGAGTTTCAATCCCCATGAGCGCGCCCGCCGCTGAACCTCGGCTGCAGCAGGGCCAGACCCACGAGGACTGCGAGCCTGAGAAGTTCCCTCGAAAACTGCCAGGCGTGAGCGGAGAGTGCGCAGCGGCAGCCGCAAACACTCTGCACACTCAGAGCCCTCAAGCGCTGAGCGTGCATGGTCCTCGCCCAAACATGTGACACAGAGAGTGTGTGTATCACTGCCCGTGATGAAACGCGGGCAGGGAGTGACACAACGCTGAAAATCCTGTGTATCCGCCATCACAAAAAACAGGTAAGTGATCAAAAGAGAATCAAACTTACAGCCAGCAAATGCACTACACACACGTTAGCTTCGAGCGCTGTTGAAGACACTAAAGCTGCGCCTTCCGGGTCACGGCTTGCTTCTGGCTCATGACGTCACCCTCGGCGACGTGCAGTCGCACACCTGGATTCAATTGCGCTTCAAAAGACAATCAACCTAAGGCGTTCCCATATGCGTTCGACGCAGTGTTGAGTTCCCTTGACAGAGAACCTTCCTTCTTCTATTCTCCAGGCTTGTACTACTTGTATGTGTAATGTTTGAAACTTTGTATTGGAAGCACTCTTATGTACTTTTTTATCTTCATGATGAATCGCTTTCTGTTTTCCTCAAATTGTAAGTCACAAGAAAAGCGTCTGCTAAATTAATAAATGTAAAATGAAAACATCTCTTTTGATCAATCTAATAATTCTTTGCTGAATAAAAAGTATTCATTTATTTTAAAAAACAAAAGCATATATAGTTTACCGTGCCATCGTCATTGGATGACGTTATCTTGCTTGATTAAGACAATGAAATGAAGTAATTTAGACATTATCTTCATCTTTCCAAAAATTCCAATCGAATACTACACTATTCACAACATGGAATTGCCATGGTGCAGCTGGAATATCCATGCGCATTAGAGGACAGAACATTATATTCCAACATTCTGCATGTTTCATAGATCTGGCAACTGACTGAAATATGCATAAAATGGATGCACTCCCTCTTGTTGAAAAGTAACTCCTTTTCTCTCCTGTCTGATCTGCACTGTACTGTGGCAGAGCCTCTTATTTCATTTTGAATAATTTAGCGAGCCGCCTGCTCTTTTCATTTGAAGAAGCTTTGAGGACAGACCCACACACTGTGGCCCACTCAACTGAAAATTTCAGCCACAAAAATAAATTGAACCCTGTCACCTTTGTAAAAGTTAATGACTTTCTAAGTGGCGATGATTTACATAGGGAACGACAACTGACCAACACTGGGATTCTGATATGTTCAGCAGAAGATGATTGGCAGCAGAACTGATCACGAAAAAGAGCAACAATGACTAGCAAAATGTCAAGAGGAGACTCAAGAAGTCTGTGATGTATTCTCAGTCAGTCTGTCTTTTCGTTTTTGATTCAGAGGAAGAACTAATGTGGATTTTTACTCAGGATAAATGTCTGGAGGCATGTGGACTGAACAAATAAGAAAGTGCAATACCTGTTTGCAGAAAACAGTGTAATCCAGTCCATGTGTAATGGCTACTGTGCAGGTTTCAGTGCATGAACACCATGTCAGTGGTAAAAAATATGTAATTGCTCTACTAATAAAAACATCTGCATGGTAACTACTGAATACCCGGACATCTTTCGCAGTATCCAGAGTTGGAAAGCCCCTTTGTTTGGCCTTCCAAAATAGAAAGAAAAAGAAATTGGGTATCACAGGTTAAGATTATTAATAACACTGTTCCTGAGCAGTATGACTATATTTTTTTGTAACAGTATGTTTTCATTCATCGTATCTGTAAGGGAAGAAAGTTACGAAATAAAAACATACCACTGTGAAATGTTCTGTAGCTCACTTTCCTGTAGCTCAATCAGTAGAGCATTGGTGTTAAAGACATCGAGGTCATGGGTTCAAACCCAGGTGAAGCAAGAACGGATTCAATGTGTTCCTTGAATGAGATGTAAGTTGCTTTGGATAAAAGCGTCTGCCAAATGTGTAAATGTAAAACAATACGGTAGAAACAATGACATTAACTGTTCATATGTACAATAATTTTAGAGCCCTTGGATTACATTTAATTTACATTTACAATTACATTTCTCACACATGCTTGAGGTGTTTGGCCAATCACAACACACTGGGTCAGATGGCCAATAAGAGCATTTTTTCAGAATGAGGGACTTTGTAGAAACCAAGCTGTCGGCTAGTGTGCCCTGATGTGCTAGATAATAATGCTAATGTTAATTGCTAACTGTGCAGATGTAACTGCCCCCTATGGCTACAATAAATTAAACTTCAACTTTTAACTTCAACTTTAGTCTGACAACGATGCTTTCAGTGCATTTGCCAGTGTTTAGAAGTTGATTATGCATATGAAGTGTTTAAAAATAAACACCTACATTTTCATTGATACTATGCTGTAAGATAGTGTATATTAAACGTTTGCAGAGAAATGCAAGTGCATTTTCGTTTACTATTGGTGCAAGTCAATTAAGCAAATCATACTCCCAACTGTGGTAATTAACAACAGATTATAGTACCGTAAACACATTTCGTAATTAGGCCTATACTGTACACATCTTACATTTTATGATGAATAGCATCATTTGTTAAAAGTAAAGTTAAAAATGCTTCCTGCGTTCATATATTTCATAATAAAATGACAAACGCACTACGCTTTCTGAAATAGAATGAATATTGTCAACATTCATAAATTTCATGTTAAAATGTGTTATTGAATTATTACTGTTTGTTATATTTCTCAGGTAGAGTGAAAGCTGCATGCAGATTTATTACATAAAAACAATGTCCACGTTTGCACACTCAGCATGGCCACTCCACTTACCGATAGCATTCTAAACATGATTGTCAAGGATATGAGAGGACTTCGCTCCTTTTCTTACAGCAAAGAGATTATGTGTTATTACGGCACACATATAATATGAGTAAGAGTTTGTTATAGGAATGATTACTGTAGCTGAGGCAGATGATGAGAGGAAAACTGAGAGACTTGGGCAGAAGGCAGTGGAGATGGCTGAAGGAGATGGGCTGTGGCAAAGAGAGAAACAGGAGGATCTTGGAGACACATGGTAACGCGACAAGGAGAGACGTAGGAGCAGGTAATACTGGAGCGAGTGCATTGTAGCGAAACCGGACAATGAGTGCAGAGTAAGGTGAGTCTTTATGGAGTGACTGAAGAGTGCTCGATGATATGCAGGTGCTTGTACTCAGGTGATAGTGAACATTGGGGCATGGCAGTGGGAGAGCCTGGCCAATCCGTGAAATCTTTAAACTACATATTGCCTTTCATGTGTGTTTGTTTTTTTATTAGTTTTTTATTTTATTTTGCCCTGTATTAAGCAGTATTTATGTTGGAATTTGCCTACTATTTTTTTGCACAATGTTAGCACAGTGTTTATTCATGTGGCATTAATGTGCATGATGCTCTAAGTGGTGTAAAGATAGCCAAAAGATTTATCAGCTAATAAAAACAAACAAACATTAGATTAAACAGAAAAATAATTTAAGATTAGTCGACTAATCGCAAAAATAATCGACAGATTAATCAATCAAAACAATTACAATTTAAATAAATAAATTGTTTGCTGCAGCTCTAGTTAGTATAGTTAACTAAGACTAAATCTAAAACCATAAAAAATTGTGGTTATATAAATTATATAATAATAAAATAAATTGTAATAAAAGACACCTTATGAATATGTATACTATGGAAAACTGGCATAAATGTGGCTACAAATAGTAGCACTTAAAAAAAAGGTTAATAACCAAGTCCGACACAAAAAATCTGAAACTTTATCAAAAGTAACAAAAACCAGTGAACTAATATGAAACAAATTATGCAATTTAGTACTATACATAGTTCAATTAGAACACTAAACATTAAACATTAGTGCCATCAAAATTCAGCTGGGAATATTTATTAAATTTTACTCCTTTAAATACAAAACAGAAGATCATGTAGAACAGGCATGTCGTTAATACAGTTAGGTGACAAAACTGAAAGTTGTAAATGTTAAATCTCAGTGACTTCAGTTGTGAGATTATCATGTCTTTGACATTATAAAACAATGAAGTGAGGCTCACACTGTCTAGCATGACAGCCCATTAATTTGTCATAGCAGTTATACTATCATTTTCAGCTTGATATAATGCATGAAAATACATGTAAGTGTGATCGGCCATGCTAGTTCAGTTAGCGATTTAGCCTACTACTCCTCAGCTTTGACAACAAGGGCCCTAAGGCAGAACTAAAATCTCAGTCACAGATTTTATTTTCTATGACGATTCAACATCATAATAAATCTACAAAAATGGCAGCGAAATGTAAGCAGGATGAAAACATTTGAATTCTCAAACACCTCTAAAACCTACTGCCATCACCATTAAAACCAGCTAAAGCATCTATACCCGCAGCTCTCTAAACTTTCACCGGCCGGGACCTGTCAAAAGCACTTAGACGACTATGCTGAACACATCACAGAGCATTATACATGTGGTCCATCCCACATAATATGGTGGGAACGATGCCAAATTCGAACAACCTTGTCTAACATTTGTAGACACTAATGCCATGCAGTGTGTTTGCTTTGCCGTTAGCACCTTTCAAGCACTGTGCACAACTGCAAGGTCCCCATTCTTTTTTCTTTTTTCCTGTTTATACTGATAACAGAACACCGTGGCATACATTTGCTGACCCATTGGTGATACAAAAGCCTGCATGTAAGCCTGCACATTAGCAGGTGCTGGTGAACATTAAAAGAAATGCAAAGCAGTCAAAAGAGAGAAGGAGTCAGCACACAATATTGCTGAAAATGATATTCAATCTGCCCTGGTCTGCTTAGAATTGTGTCCGACACAACGGCAGCAACGATGTGAGCATTTTGGAGCCTGCCCAGCTTATCATGGCTCCATGCTGGGTGTTGCGGCTATAGCTGGTTATACAATAGCTCCTTTTGCTCATATAGCTCAATAGCTTGCTTTTGCTCTTTTTGTCAGATGGAGGGAGGTTGCTAAGTAACTATTAAAGGGTAAGGACAATTTTTACATTCAAATTTATATTTATATATATATATATATATATATATATATATATATATATATATATATACACACACTCATATAATTGAAAAGATAAGTCTTGATGCTAAGCTGTATATTGTTAATTACATTCAGCATATTTAATAATTAGCCTGTGACATGAGTGCACTTTATAGCACAAATAAATGCTGGGTTGTTTCAACCCATGTTTATGTCAAATATGTACAAACTCAACTGCTGAGATTATCATTTAAAAAAGAGTCCTTGATGTTTAATAGTTTTGTTTTATAAAATATTATTAATTGTTCATTCATAATTGATACATTTTTGAGGAGTGTACATTTTTGTGAGTGTATTTAATAATTATTTTGGAAAAAATATTTTCAATATATATATATATATTTTTTTTTTTTTTATGAAGCTTTTGTGAACTCTTACCAATGGTGTGAATGAACGTCAGAGGCGGGTGACGTCATGAACCAGGAAACTATAATAGCATACCAAACACAACCAGCGGCATCTTATAAGTGGCTGGACACTGGCTGGACACTCAGGAGGTGTGAAAGGCGTTCCCTTTCAAGTATACTTGCACTACGTCAAAAACCCTTTGTGAACGTCAATACACATGCCACCGCCAGATATAAGTACCTGTCGTTTTGAAATGGAGAGTACTGCATTAACACTCGGTCCCCCGGGTTGGAGTTCAGAATAAGCTCATGTAACCTGAAGAATGTGTGCAGTCTGACAGTGATAAACCTGACAGGAGAGCCTTAGAGGTCGCAAAACTCCAAGTTTAGTGGGCCCAGATTACCATATGGGAAGGCAAACTGGATGACTCGTAAGCAAGAGAAATAGCCTCAACTACTCCCTTGATCATTCTCTGCTTTGTTGCTGGAGCTCCTTTGCTAGAGCACAGCAGGTCTCTCCTGATTGTAATCTCCCAGGGAGATCCATCCAGAAGGGACACAAAGTGCACAAACCACACTCTGCCAGGCCAATGCGGGGCAATCAAGGTGAGATGGACCTTGTCCCATTAAACTCTTTTTGTAGAACTCCCGGCAGCAGTGCAATCGGGGGGAGGGGGACCTTGTAGTTATCTGACTGGACAAACACATAATGGCCCCTGAGGTCTGGGAGAAAGACGTTGTCCCCTCTACAGACGTTGAGCCACAAGGACTGTTGCCTAACCCAGTGAGTGAAGAATCAGTCATCTTACAACATCTTGCGACAACAAGGAGCTTACAGCACAGGACCTTGGGATAGGAACCAGGGTTTATTTCACATAGTCAAAGCATGTAAGCATCGCTTTGTGAAATTGATCATGCAAAAGGGGTTGCCCCTTGTGTTGCAACTGGTCCTGAGCTACCACTGTACTTAGCCTCAGCCCCAACTCTTTCATGTGAGCAAGAATGGCATCTCGATACCAGACAGCTAACTACCACAACTGAGCTAAAATCAGTCAATTGTCAATGTAGTTCAAGACGTGGATGCCTTAGAGGCGCAGTTGAGACAGTGCTGCGTCCATTTTGTGAAAGTGCGGGTTGATAAAGCTAGACCGAAAGGAAGAACCCAATATTGTTATGTTTTTTCTTCTTTGTGGTGTCGTGCGATGGCACTGGACGCTGTTCTGTGGATGGGATGACGCTCCTCCGGAGTCCAGGCCTGGTCCTCTCTCTTCCTTCACTGTTGTCACTCCTTGAATTATGCCTAATCCTCCTATTAGGCACTCATTACCAATTACGCCACCGGCTCTCGTGACACTACCACTGTCCATCGACCCCACCTTGTTCACTACAGCAACCCCTAGGAAATTCCTGTGTTGTTGAAGAATGGAAATATGACAAAGTGCCAGCTGTAAAACCAGGCTTCTCTGTCTGAGAGGGGAACATACCCTATGGCCCCTTTCTCCAGAAGAGATTTTATGATCTATTACCAGAGCTTGTTCAGAGCCTACAACTGTGGGCAGCTGTAAAACTGGAGGAAAAGACCAATAGTACAGAGGACCCAACAAGAAGTGATGCTTCTGCCAGGCACGGTATTAGGAGCTGACATTTTCATGGGGCTACTCTCACCTAGCATGTTTCGTGGCCTACTTGAACCTCTCGATGACTGTGTTGACAGCATCTCCATAGAGGCTATGGGGTGCTACTGGGGTGCCCAGAAAAAAGTTCTTATCTTTTTATTTGATTGAGTTCAGTTTCAACCAATGGTTTCTCTCTGTGGCCACCATTGGAGATTAATCTGTGGCTGAATATGCTTTGCCCGCCAAAGTTGTTCTGAAAGGCTAGGTGGGCAAGGTCGGGCTTTTAGGGACAATGTCGATTGTGGAGTGAGGCAGCTTGCAAGCGTACAGCTTTTCGGATGAGCATCCCACTTCTCAGACAGCCACTCAAATTTCAGTCTGGTGACTGCCCGAGTTACAACCTCCACTTGCTCCTCCTAAGCTGGAGAATGAAGTGACGAATCTTCATCTCCAGCCTCGGTGCTAACAAGATCCATTTCCTCAGAGATGGATAGCTACAGCACTGGCGCCTCTCGAAGGGGAGAAGTACCTGCAGAGTGTGCTTCCGAGCGCTGAGAGAGGGTACCAGACTTGCCAGATGAGAGGAGAGATAAGGCCAGGTCCCACTCTAACTCCTCTGACAGTTCCATTTGCGATCCCCAAGAACTATACAGCCCTCGCGCGCAGACTGTTCAAACATATGCACAGATCATGTGTATCCCATAATGAAGCGAGGGCAGGGAGGAACACACAACCTGAACTGATCGCTTATTTATTTATTTTTAAACAAATTGTATTTAAACAAATTGTATAAAAGGGACAGACAACACCAAATTTGACAAAGGTTTCACGTAGCGCATACTTTTTTGTGTGTAAATTTATTGCATAAAATTTTTTTTTTGGAACAACTGAAACTACATTAAAAAGCACTCTATATGGCCTTATAATTGTATTAAGTTATATTTCATCCTAACACAACTATCATATTGAAGTGTGTTCTATTAATTGTAGTATATAATCCACATATGAAATCATCTAATAAAATTATTAAATAATTTAATTTAAAATGCATTCCATCATATACAATTAAAGAGTAAGAAAATCCGCGTTATTGCTTAAGCTGTTAAGGTTTTCTCTGAATAACGGACATCTTCACATATGTACACCTGGCTAATGAGAGGTCTGTATGTAATGAGAGGTCATTTGGGTCTATATAAAAGATGTTTATTGTAAGAACTGGTGAGAATGGAACACTTATCATTGCTTGGGGATCCGGTGATAGCGGCAAGTTTGACGAGAGTGACAAAAGGCTGTAAGGAAAGCGTGTTAAGAAAGCCCTTATATGGAGATGGTTTGGGTGTGTTTTATGCAAATAACTAACCTCAGAATGATGTTAAGAACAAATTCATCTGCGTACGAATGTCTTGTGAATTCGAAGTGGAATTTTTTGTGAGAAATTTTCCTTTGCGTACATATATGAAATAACACAATATTAGTGAATGAGACCCATTATTATTTACTTTTCTCAGCATTTGCTCATTAAGACAGTTAATTAGTACTAAATAAACTTTTTTTTTTTTTATTACAAACCATTTGAAGTTTGGTTTGGCTGGCGTGGTGGGGTGTTAATCAGATATCAACAATGGCAGCAGCAGTAGACATTTTACCATTATTTAGGTCAGTTCAAGGTAGAATCCTGAATGTCTTCATAGATAAGAACACATTTAAGGCACATTTCATTCATAATGCTGTAAGGGCTACTACATCGGCTGTGTTATAGAGCAGGGAGATGATTTTTCTCTGTCCTGAAAATTTCAGAGGCCATTAGTCCTGCTGGGTGTCTTTACTTATAAATGTCACTCATAAGGCCACAGCTTCTGTCATTTCTCCATTAAAACTAAATTTTTGCACTTCTTAGTCTTGATAGATTGCCTTCCGCAACAGTACTTTATTAAGAGTTGATTGTATAATACTTTGAAAAGGAAGCGAAAAATGATATGGAAAAAAAAAAAATCACATTTGGTTCCCCATCAGAAAAAAGTCAGCTCTCTCCCGCTTTAAGTCAATTTTTCCATTATGCTCAGCTATTGACCTTTCCTCCAACAGGAAGTGCTGCGACTGTCTTTGTGAGGATCATAATTGACAAGATGTCTCTTCTAATAGAAAAATGACCACATTTTCTCCCAGGTTAATTATAAATTCAGTGGTTGTCTCAGTGCTGGCAAACGAAACAAGAGCTCAGTAAACCTTGGCCCATGTCAGGCAAACAATCATATCGTCCATTATGTCTCTGCCATACACATGCTGATTTTTGGGTTTTTCTAATAGGCTGAAAGTCACTAATCTTATACGTTGATTTGCCCTGGTGATCCTGAAATCTATTGCTATTATTTTTATTATACATTTTAAATTATTCAGATCCACCTTTTGTGTGGCGTTAAATTAAACATTCAGCTAAAGATGTATTATTTGTTCATTATATATAGGAATAAAATAATAAAAATCTAGTAGACACCGATAACTTGATAGTGATAATAAAAAAATTATCAGATATTAATCAGATATTATTTCCTGAATTTATTAATTACTCTATTAAAATCTCACAGTCATAAGGCATAGCGCACGAACGCAGCACTAAAAAAATGCAGCATTATTGTATGATTCAATAAAGTTTACATTTAACTGATGTTAAATTAGTAGTAATATTAAGATGCATATTAATGCCTCACGTCTAATACCAAGTCACTGGTATGTTAATGATATCCTTCATTCCAAATATTAATAGCAATACATGAACTTTCCACCATTGATTACTGAACTGAAATGAAACAACAAGCTAGGAGTGGCCAAGCAAGAGGTGGCACAGACATCTTAATTATTTCTACATAAAAATCTATTCGCTTGTACAAATGCACAGTGCTTAAATTTATTGTGCATTCAGTTGCATATAAAATTGTGTGTTGAATTGAGATCTCACATAGCAGTAGGCACACACGTATATGCAGGCTCGGTTTTCACACTTCATGCTATAATCTTCTCTATACTTAATCATGCTGTAATAACTCTCTCACAATCTCATATATTTACTGTTCACCATTCACTATTGATCTACTGAAGCCTCTCGGCACCTGTACCTTTTCTGTGCTCACTTCCCTGGCGGCTGGGGCTGAGGCAAAGTTGAAGTGTGTGCCTGAAAAGTCTCCCATTTTTTGTGGCTGTCTAAATGAATGCTCTTCTTGTCAAGAAAAAAAAGAGAAAAAGCAATTGTGAGCAGAATGGCTCCCCTAGCCCTGCACCTGATGTAGAGCTACAGCTGAAATTGAATTTGTCATATAATTGAAGTATAATATATACATCTGATTTTTTAGTTACTTTACAGCTGCTTTGAAAGAATATGTATTTTATAAAGTCCTATAAAAATAAATGGAGTTGAGTGTTTACTTATTCTCATGTCATCCCAAATCTGTTTGCTGTAAATTTTAAATACTTTTTCCATCCCATAAAACAACAGTTCATAGTTCGTAGATCATAGGCTGTCAAGCTTTAAAAAAGAAGCAAATAAAAATTATAAAATGAGTCCACATGAAAATAGACTATTTATTTATTAACATGAAAGAATAAATAAGTAAAACTACATTTTTGGTTCTTCAATACGTGATTTGACATAGTGGTCACGATGAATTGTGTGAAGAAGAAAAAAATACAGCATGCAGTTTTGATGACACTCTAGTGTATAAATAATGACAACATTTTCATTTATTTGCGGGGTGAAGTATCCCTTTAAATTCAAACCAAGCAGGAATCACATCTGCGTCTCAGTGACACAGATGTTTTATACAACTTCAATATCTGAAAGAGAATGTGTCCGGTAATCTAATAATACAGGTGATTTGCTTTGTATTACCAAACAATTCAGGAGACAACGGATCATCTGTCAAGGTAATGAAAACATGACAAGCCTCTGCCGCATACATGCTCATCTGCCCTTGATTTGCCCCGGTACCTCTCCCTGAACCCTGGAAATGATAAGAATGACAAACACACTCAGCAAACTTGAAAATGATTTAACAGTCTGTGAGAGCCACTCATTCACTTCTGTCTGTCACAGAGCCCATTTGCATTATGCTCACTGCAGTGGCATCATGG
This sequence comes from Rhodeus uyekii, assembly GCA_037043235.1. Lineage (NCBI taxonomy): Eukaryota > Metazoa > Chordata > Actinopteri > Cypriniformes > Acheilognathidae > Rhodeus > Rhodeus uyekii. The sequence goes on from JAWRVZ010000227.1 coordinate 483,332, forward strand.
TCAGTAGCTCCAGACCACAGGCTATTCCATCAGCAAAATTTAGATGAAATGAAAATGTGGAACTGTTTCCTATTTGTTTGTTGTGGGAGGGCATCTCTTCCGCGATTCAAACTGACCTTTTCCCAGGTGAGATTGAGGATTTGGCTGAGTGTTGGAGCTGTTCCTGCATACCCACTTCACTGGTGCCCACTGAAGCAGGGCTGAGCAGTTTAGAGTTAGCCACGTGTCACGGCTGGTTAAAACAGGAAGCCCTTGGACACTGACGGTGTGCGGTTTTAGACCTGTGCTTTGTGCAGCTTTAAAGCATGTTAAATCAAACAAAACTAGACCAGGAGGATTGAATTGGATGTTCTTTTAACTCTGCTATAGTGCAGATGTATTGTCCTTAACGTGTTTCCAAATAGTGTTGTGTCATGCCATGTCAGTCAGTCCATGTTTAATAGCATGTTCTTTTAGTCAAGTAATACATTTGATCCAATCTCGTTTAAACCATCAACTTCAACTATCAAAGACTCTGGCAGAGTTGGAATCTGGGTGTCAAATTAAGGCAACAAATTTTCAGTGCAGTTCATTTTAGTACATTATGGAGGCATACCAAACTTTTTCCTCATCTGAGTGGCAAAAAGTTGTCTTAAGAGTTATTCAGCTGTGTCTTGATGGACATCCAGGTTTTGGAAGCAGACTTTTGCACATTCTGGTGAATCAATTTATAGTTAAGTTAAAGGAATGCTCAGTAACAAACAGGAAACATTTGGATACCTTAAACAAGTTATTTTCACGAATGTTTGTAAAAAAAAAATTAATAAAATATTGTCAAGTCGGTTTTAAAACAAGAAGCTTTCTCTGTGGTGAATTTGCATCTCTCATCATCACACAAACATCCCCATCGCATGGCTTCCTATTGACAAGACTGGAGGAAAAAATAGGGCAAAAACTTAAAGAAAAGAAAGGTGAGTGTACCTTTATCCATCATTTAAATATAAATTAAGATGATCTTGACTAACTTACGTTTTAGATACAATTGTAGTAGTTGTATTGATTACTACTTATGCTTGTATTGTTCCTGAATGCATCAGTAAATTTGAAAAAAAAAAACATATGTGATTCAGTGACTCACTAGACTCACATGTTTCTCTCATGAATTATTCAGCATTGTTGAATGAATCATTTGAGTCTATTATTCAATGACTCACTAATGACTGCAGCCACTTGTTTTGTTCTGAAATGAATCGTTGCTTTTGAATGCATCAGTTGAATGAATTGTTCAGTGATTCGTTGAAAAAGAAAGTCGCTTGTCACATCTACTTTCTCTCACTGAAATACACAGACTGATACTTGCAAACACAGATACGATGTGTATTTTTTTCATTATTAACAGTTTTAGATTGTGTTACCGTAACTGCAATTCCTTTAAAAAAGAATATTTAACTTAAAGTTGCTATCTCATATTCCCTGATGTAAAACAAAATGTTGTTTGTGGTTTCATCTTTAAAACATCAATAAGATTGTGCTGTTTCGGTACGTGGTTGATTCAGAGCCTGGCTATGTTTAAAATAGAAATAAATACCATTGGTCTTAAAATGTCAGGGAGACCACAGTTTAATTGGCTAATCAAAAAGGCCCCAGTAAGGGCTGGACAGAGGGATTACAGTCAGAACCAAGTCACCCTGAGTGACAGCCAAGATTTCTAGTGTGTGAATAAGAGTAATTGGAAAGTGCTGTGGAGTACAGGGAAGGATTTTTCATCATCTTGCCAAATGGCACTAAGGATCTCTAGCATATCCTTCCACATAGGAGTAACATCACTCTCTGTGGCTTATTTTTGAGTCTATAAATGAATGTCTCTGAAGATGGATCAGGAATGATTTGAAAAAGTAAGTTTAGCACCATTTAATTCTTTCAAATGGAGTTTTAATGTGCTTTGAGTGAAACATGGGCAACGTATTCAATATTTAATAGCATGAATAGCAAAACATTCACAATGGTACACCATTTGTACACAATCGAACTGTGATCTGCAGGCGACACATTAAACACAACAATTGCACTTCAATGGATGTTTATACACATATATCGATGTTCAAAAGTCACGCAAGCATGAAATAAAGCTAATGAAGCATTGCCATTATTTTTCCTTTCTGTCTAAAAATCTTCATATACATCTCTGGGGGAGTTATGGGAACCCCTTGACATGTTGTTTTCTGTTCATTAACCCACCAGCTGTTCATTCAAATGAGCCTAAAGGCAATATCTCACTGTTGAGTCACCATTCAGTCTACAACTCACAACTGTGAGTGTCCTGTTCTGACTTTGTAATTCTCACCTTTTCCAGGAGTTCCTCAAAAAAAAGAAGAAGTGCAATAGAGGAAAGTGTGTGATATTATTCAATCCTTTACATTTTGTCTAGAAAGGCCGCTATTGTTGACCAGCGATTGTTATGCAGTGCATATTTTAGCATATCCAAAATCTGATTACATGCACATTTCATGACCATATAGTGCAAAGCCTACCATAATTTTACAGCCCTTCCTTTCTTCCTCAGCAGTCATAAATCCTATGATTGACTGTGGATGTGCCCTTATGCGGAAAGCAGAAATGCATAGGGAGAATAGCTCCCTGATGTATCACATTAAAATATGATGCACAGCCGCGGTTTCCTAGATTACACTAAATAATTCACTTGCCTTCAGAAAATGAGATGTGCATCTGTGCAGATTATTTACTGCTTTGAAATTATTATTATTTTTTAAGTCCCGTGGTAAAATCCAGCAAGGTTGTACTAATGGTTGAAGTACACATGTCCAAATATAACAGCAAAATAACCTCTTTCCAAGTGGGTTTATGTCTTTGAATTGGTGTTTGAAATGATTTAAAACACGGATTTTAATATTTAGAATGGATAGTTTCCTTTGAGATTTTCTGAAACATTCTCTTCTGTTTTTTTCTGCAGTGAATATTTTGCACAAACATTGAAATACTGCTAAATCTGAAATATAGTCAGTTATACTGCGAGCACATGTATGCATGTGCCGAACATAAATGACCGCCACATATTTTGTGGTGCCCTAGGCATTATTTTACACAGACATGGGTGATTTGTGAAAATATATATTTTATATTTTTCATATTTTATTATTACTGTGACAATGGTATATAACTTTCCCTCTTTATCAAATATTTTGTATTTTTTCTTATAGAATAGCAAGTACATTCAAATTATACTATATTAAAATTATGCAATGACCTCAATATACAGTAATGCCTTGAGATATCTCAAATAATGTTTTCCCCGTAGGAAATAACAGGAAAAAAAATATTTTTACCCTTATTAGTGCTAATGACAAAGGAAACATGTTTTTAATGGCTACAGAGACATACACACACACACACACACACACACACACACACACACACACACAATTATAGTATATAAGGAGCCTAGAGATATAAAATAAAATGTGTTTTTAATTATGAGTTCTTACCTTCCAGACAGACTATACTGTGGCAGCTAATGGCAGCATGTGCGGTGGAGGAGGGAGGGATAACGTAGATAAAGCAAACACAATACGGAAGTGTAGTGCTTCTTCCCATGTAGTGTATTGGATAGCCTCAGAACCTCATATTTATTATTACTGAATACAAATAACTCGTGCTGCTTCCAGCTTAATAACTTCCAAATGAATCACTTGTCGCCCCCGGCAACCACCCGCTGTAAAACTAAGGTGGCCCTCTAGTGGAGATCATATGCAGTTACCACATAAAAGAGGCGCTTGAGCTTGTACATCAAATATTTACTCGCATCTCAAAGCAAAAATGCTGGAAGGCTTGCTCATATCTCTGAATACTCGTATGTTGGGGTGCTCTAATCTCAACGTATTACTGTAATTTAAAACACATTAAGAACAATTCTTAGAATGCATAAGGAGGGGTTTATGATTCAGGTTTTATGATTCAGCACCAAGGCATATGTTTGCATTGCTTATCCATTTGACAATTTTGTTTGCATTGTTGTCACATTTGCTAACTTCAGAAAACTTAATCTATATAGGTAGAAATCCTCTAAATTACATTCAAGTTTAGTCAAACCATTTACTTAAATGTTCTAAGACTTATATTTGAAAAAATAAAAATAAAAATAAAATAAATATATAAGCTAAAAGATTATTAGGAACACCTGTTCAATTTCTCATTAATACAATTATCTAATCAACCAATCACATGGCAGTTGCTTCAATGCATTTAGTGGTGTGGTCCTGGTCAAGACAATCTCCTGAACTCCAAACTGAATGTCAGAATTTGAAAGAAAGGTGAATTAAGCAATTTTGAGCGTGGCATGGTTGTGGGTGCTAGATAGGCCCACACAATCTAGATAGGTATTTCACAATCTGCTCAGCTAATGGGATTTTCTCACACAACCATTTCTAGGGTTTACAAAGAATGGTGTGGAGAGGGAAAAACATCCAATGTGTGGCAGTCCTGTGGGCGAAAATGCGTTGTTGATGCTAGAGGTCAGAGGAGAATGAGCCGACTGATTCAAGCTGATAGAAGAGCAACTTTGACTGAAATAACCACTCGTTACAACCAAGGTATGCAGCAAAGAATTTGTGAAGCCACAACACACAGAAGACCCCACTGTGTACCACTCATCTCCACTATAAATAGGAAAAAGAGGCTACAATTTGCACAAGCTCACCAAAATTGGACAGAGACCTGTCCTCAATTGTTGATGGGGGGGAGACCTGTTTGCGATTGTTGGCGGGGTTAATCAGCCCAATGCTTTTTCAGTCAATAGGAGCCTCGATAAATCGCGCAAGAGGTTCTGTTAAACATAAATTGCGATTGTAAATAGTCTCAGAACATGTGTAGACTGAAGAGCCTCAAAAGAGCAGTCAAAGAGCTGCATGCGGCTTGTGAGCCTCAGGTTGGCCACCCCTGCAATAGAGCATCTGTGGGATGTGGTGGAATGGGAGCTTTGTGCCCTGGATGTGCATCCCACAAATCTCCATCAACTGCAAGATGCCATCCTATCAATATGGGCAAACATTTCTAAAGAATGCTTTCAGCACCTTGTTGAATCAATGCCATGTAGAATTAAGGCAGTTCTGAAGGTGAAAGAGGGTCAAACACAGTATTAGTGTGGTGTTCCTAATAATCCTTTAGCTGAGTGTATATATGTATTTATTTGTTTATTTTGTTGAGATTGGACCATAGGGCACTTTATTTATACTGAAAAAAATACTGGATATTGTATTTTAAATATGCATAAAGTGAGGAAAAACAGCATCATTTTACTTTTTGATTTTATCCATATGTTCAGATCTCTTAGAACATCTTAATGCACAGAGATCCATATTAACTACGATCCATAATAAAGCTAAAAACACTCAGCTATGGGTGTATGGCAAACAGTCAAATCTTCTAGCTTAACCGAGAAAGTGTTAACTTTGAAAACACAGTAATTTACAAGTTTGAAGGCATGCCATTGAAGTCACTAATGAAGCACCCCCAGCTGAGGTTGATTAACTGGGATCACCTGTGAGGGGACTGAGGTCAGACTGAAGCTACAGCAACACATCATGGAAGCCTGCCAAACTCCATTTGCTTATGTGAGGCTTGTGTCATTCAAATGACTTTTATTTGATCTTCATTTACACCTGTTATTTCAAGAATCCAGCTTCAAAAGCAAAATGCAAGATCCGGGATAGGAATTAACACCTTCTGACTCAGTACAAAACTTGTTTGTGCAATAAATAGCACGTTCTTGTTTCACATTAGGTAAATTAATCCAAATCAGCCAGTCAGCACTTGGCATTTTATCACATGCTTTTTCATTCAATGTGATTTACTATCCTGTAAATGCACGGATAGTCTTCCTGGACCAACATGGGGTTAAGTGCCATGCTGAAGGGCACAATGGTGATGATAAAGTAGGATTGTGATCTCCAAATCTCACCAGTTCCTAGGTCATCCCTATTAGAAGCTGAACCTGTTGGCCCAGATACTTAACCAAGACACCATCATGCACAAAGGTTTTAGCGTTCTGTGTTCTGTGCTTTGACTGATCAGTTTTTTACAAATGGTTTCTGAATAGGGTACACCATATATATAAACAACAAGGCGTATTAACCTTTTAAATGAACTTTGAAGATATTAAGAACTCATCTTCATTTTCCTTTTTTTTTTCCGTTGCTGTTTTCTATTAGCTATATTAGGACTGTCAAAATTACCTTGAATAATTTTTTCAATCATGGTTTTATTCAAGCAAATGCTTTTAAACCATTCACGTGCAAAGCAAAGCACTGTTTACAAGGATACATGGGTCAAAAACAATAAAAAATACATTTTTGTTTATTTTTCCAGTACTAGTAAAAGTTTTAACCGGTCTGATTGGGTCAATAGAAAATCCCTGATATAATGAAGGCCACAGGTAAATGTGACATTTATTATAATGGGTTTATGTGAAGACTTTTTTAAGTTCACTTAAATTAAAAGTTGTTATATTATTTAGAACCTGATACATATATAAAACAAGAAAGATAGCTTTCAATCATACTGTAATGCCAGATGCTTATTTGGGAGGGGTCAGTGTTTGAAAAGTTTGAAAAGCAAAGCATTACAGTATTGAGTTGCTACCTTAAAAGGTAACTAATTGTGTTAGTTACTTTTTTGAGAAAAGGAATGCATTACTTGTGTGTTACTTTTTCCCACCTGGGCTAGGCTTGTTTTTTTTTTGTTTTTTTTTTAACAACAAAATTTATGTTTGAGGGCAAATTTACACATAAAAATTGAAATAATAAGCTTCAGGATGAAGGATGCAGGTAAAAACAGTTTAACACTTATAATAAACAAATAAAAAACAAAACTATAAAGTAATTTTTGCTTATGGTTTAATTGAATAATAGAAGGTCAGCAGCAAGTACATCGCTCAATGAAGTGGGATTAACTGCATAAAAAAATTTGTTTTATTTAATATAATTCTAATTATGTCGATGTTTTTAAAGTGGAACCGCCAAACTCCCTATTTGTCTTAGCATTTTCTTTTTGGTAATGTTGATTCTTTTATTTCACTGAACCCTAATATCTCGAGCACAAAAGAGAGACAAATTCATCACTTCACATGGTTATCTTGTGACTAATGAGCGTACCTAGTTCACTGTGCATGCGCTGAGTTTGCGTTGTACGTCGCTCTGTCAGTGAAGCTTCTCTCACAGTGCCGCGCAGCACTCTCTGAAGTGAAAGCACATATCGTTCTTACGTTTCTCGACGAGCAGCAAGTATTGCTGTGGGTCCCAACCCCACCCCAAAGCCTCATCAGCTTCTGTGTGCACATAAAGCCCGCCTTCTCTGATATGATTGGTTTTCTCAAATATTTTGACATTGGTCAGTAACGAGCGGTTACCGACCAATGACTATGAGGCTTAGATAAACACACAAACACATACACACCTGCTTCTGTTCTGATTGAAAAACAGGTTTCGGATTGAAGAACCCGGTTGTTAAAAGACGGGACGAAGCCGAATTTGTTGAGAAAGCACATTAGAAAGGGCAGAATGCAAGAAAGTATTCAACCTAGTACAGCGTGATGACCTCACGAATATGTTATGACTGTTTACGCTGTGAGTGAAATTGTGTACAATGTTGGAGAATATAATTAAAGGTTTGTATCGAGAATCGAAGGTGTTTTTTTATTGTATACTGGTAAATATCTGCTGTTAGTTGGTGCACATATGCCTTTTGTTGTTAGCAAAAATATACAGTGTATGTATGTATATGCTTCATCAAATAAATCGCCATATTGGCTGTCGGTTATCTCGATCATCGGTTATCTCAGTGCTTTTTTGCAACCTCTCAAGGCCGTCGACATAACTGGATTCCACTGTATTTAATTATTGGAAGTGTGCGTAGTAATCTGATTCTGCATTTCACTGATTTTATCCATTTCGAGGAATGCTGAATCTGTTTTCGTACAAGTGAGATGAGTAAATGCTCACATTTATTCTAGAACTATAGTAAACATCATGTTTACACACAGACACAGGCACGCACACATACTCGCGCCTCTGCACTTAATCCTGATTTCTCACAACATGAGGACAGGAGAGCTCTCAGTCAATAAATTGGAAAAGAAAGTAACTTGTAATACTTATTTGAAAAATTAACTCAGATATTTGTAATTTTAAAAGTAATGCATTACTAGTTACTTGAAAAAAGTAATATGATTATGTTACTTGAAATGTGTTACACTCAACATGGGACATCGGTAGCATTATTGGATTATTAGTGAAACAGCCTCTTTTATAAAATAAATTCATACATCCTCCCACATTTAGCTGCTTTATCACTCATCTTTAGTTATAGATGAAGTGGTTGCTGTGAATGATATACAGTTAGACTAATGGATAACCTTAGATAACAAGGTTGGATAACAAGAACTGATTCAATGTGTTCCTTGAATGCAATGTAAGTCGCTTTGGATATAAGTGTCTGCCAAATGCATAAATGTAAATGTAAATGTAATGTTTCAGACATTTACAAGATGTGCATTGAAACCTCAGGTGTTTGCTATCATAAAACACTTGCATGCTTGTATTAATTCACTTTTAAAACAATGATTTAAATAGCATAGTAATTACAAAGTTAGCCAGGTCTTGTACAGCGATAAATAATTCACCTGAGAGGGTAACCATAGCAACAGAATGCTTCATGATTGTTCTACATGAAAATGTTTTGTTCTTAAAGAAATTTCTTTCCAAACATCAACCTCGCTGAATGCCATTGTATAATTTGTGTACTGAATGTTCCAAAAACCTGTAGTGCAGTAGCAAATGGACATACTTCATTTGCTGTACTACTCTTGTTTGTAATTATCTGTAAGATTATCTCAACAGAGATGTGAACAGAAAAATCAATCCCTTTTTTTGCCCATCATTTATTAAAAATACATCTACTGAAAGGAGTGGATAAAAAATTGGCATGAAGGAGAACATTTTGACAAAATTTGAGACTCAGAAATCACTCGCCTTGTGTCTAACAGTATGTGAACAGACAAATAGGCAAAAGTACAGGCTGACTGTCCTCTCCAAGATTACACTCCAAAATGGTCCTCTAGCATAACATCTGTATTCATTCAACTTCAAAGACAAAATAATAGCACAAATAAATCAATACTCTCTTCCTGCCAGACTGAAAGTTTGCCACTTTCCCAAGAAGCCCCTGCCAGGATAAGAAGAGGGTGCCACCAGACATACAATCTTCAAGTACAAATACAGCTAAGCTGTTAAGCTGGTGATTGGGGTGGGAACGCAGTATGTAAGCGAATGACTTTGTGGGAAGTGAAGGGGCCTGCTGATTTCTCAATTATACTTCTTCCAGTGGCCTTAGAGACACAAAGTGCTAAACGGCCCTCATTGCCAGTCAACAACACCAGAAAAGCCTGTGCCCAACGGTAATTTGTGGCTGATGCTTAAGAGTGAGAACATGCTGTTTGATACACTGAAAACAGAGACGAATGCTATGATATGGTTCTGCAGTGAGTGAGAAGGGTTCACCTAGTTTTATCATGGCTACAATATAGGCCTATTAATTAATGGGAATGTCATATTAACTCATAGGAATGTGATATGTCATGGCCACAAGATAAGAATGTCAAAATTATCTTGTGGCCAGGCAATATGAAGTCATGGCTTTTTGGCTTTTATTCACAAATAAATATTCATCAACGCTCACATAATTTGAGGTAAACAGAAGCTCAAACATGCTAGCTTCATATGTGAAAAATAAGGTACTTTCTCATGTTAATCATTATGTTTGAGCTTCTGCAAGAACCAATGAGCATCATGTATCTAATTCCTTCTTCATGCGTTATTGACCTGAAACCTCTCAAGAACATTCAGATGCTAGAAGAGTATGTGATGGAATTTTTGGAGCTGGTCTATCTGGTGAACTAAAGGACGCTCAATGGTTGCATCCGTATGGGTCTCGACGACAAGCTCTTCAGGATTACTGTTCTGAGTGACTTAATAACAGCCCTTAGCGGCTTTCCTGTGGAAAGTCTGCTCCTGACCACCTTCTACTCTTCAACTCTGCTCCAAAATTTTCATTAGTCCCTGAGACTGTTCAAGAGTATCCTCTAGTCCCAGAATCCACTCCTAAGAACTCTCTATACCCCAAATTTGCTCATAAGAACTGTCTAATCCTGAGTGCCCTCTAGTCCCAGAGTTTGCTCCTAAGCTCTTTGTTGACCCAGAGACAACTCCACAGTGCTCTCTAGTCCCCGAACCTGCTTCTGACAGCCCTCTATATACCCCTGTGACACCACCAGGGACACAGAGGCCAACAGATCCATCATGGACCCCTGTACTCCCTGCGTTACCCTGGCCTGCTGAACTCCCAGCGCCTCCCTGGTTACCTGAACTCCCGTGACTTGTTAGGTTCCTGCACTCCAGCACCACCCTAGAGACCTTGATTGATTTCTAGCCAATGTGCTTATTTACAAAAGACGTTTCTTGACACTACCACTGAACAAAGAGGTTGACAATATACAATGGACAATGTACTGAGTTAAAATAGATTAGTCTCATCCATAAATATGATGTGGAGGTAACACTTTATAATATTATTCCCTGTCAAGGTAACTCTCGCTACATTGATTGGCACTGTGATGGGGTCAGAGGTGAGTGACATCACAAAACAGGGAACTATAAAAGTAAGCCAAGCAAAACAAAAGAAGTTGTAGCTTCTGTGCTTTCAGAAAGTTCTATTTGTGAAATAGTTTTTCCTATTTGGTGATGCCTGTCTACCACCATAATAAAGGAAAGAATTATGGAGACTAAGCAAAAATTTAGACCATGGTGGGGATACACATGATCATTGTGTTGTTTGTTTTGGAGCAGATTTGAGGATGCTGGCTGTGCATATTGTGAACAGGTTCCATTATGGACACTCGCATCTGGGGCTCTTTGAGGGGAACAATCCTCAGGGCTTGGATCCAGCTGTTGCTGAGGCACAGTGACAGTCTAGGTCTTCCATCCAGGGTGAGGCACCAGTACTGCACTCCAGTTCAGCAGAGTTGGATGTTGTTAGCATTGAGGCTGGAGATGATGATTCGCCTCTTCATTCTCCAGCCTATGAGGAGTCCATCACCCTCACCCATCATTTTCAGACTGCAGCTATTCACTGTTATGCCCATCTATCTAGAGGTAGATGACCATAAACAAAAAGGGCAGTACATTCATAAACGAACAAAAATGAAGCTTAGAAAATTAAGAAAAAGGACATCCCATTTGATGATTCCTTACAAGAATATTCCGAGACCTCAAAAAATAACCTAAACGCAATCAGTTCCAAAAGAAGATACCAATTATGTAATCTTTCATTCACTCAGTTTTCAGTCAATATGTTGAATGATTGAGCAATTCCCAGAGCAAGAAAGTTCTTGCAACTATGAAAACCAAATGAATGGGTTAAAAGCACTGTTTACTAAGTTCTGTAAAAGCTCATCCAATTACAAGAAGGCCAGGAGCTTAATTGCTATCATGGAGGTCAAATGTGTGTAAAGGTGTTCATTGCAGGCTTGTGTTAACAGAGCAAACGGAGTTGCTTTATAAAGACTGCAATTCAAGTCTGCAATACTCTGCTCATTGCACAACACACATACATGATATTTTTATTTATTAAGGTAAAGTTAGCAACTTAGATCAAGGTAGCCATTAGTCCTGTGCTATTGCCTTTAATCGTGAAAGCAGGTTGCTTTTTAAACACATTTCTGATGCCAACACTATAAACAGGATCTTGTCAAATTGACTTAAAGGTCTCACATATAGTTTATTCAAACAAAGGCTCTACATAGGCTATTGAAATCATATAAATTGTGTTTAAAGAAGAGCCCTTTCTTTAAAAAGGGGACAGTATCCATTTTTATAAATATGCATATTCATATGGACTCAAATGCATCTTGCCTTGCATGACACTGAGAATGAATCATATCTGTGATGGTCCATTTTGGAAATGGACTTTATTTATAGCTTTTAAAGTCTTGTGGTTTTTTCCTCTCTTCAAAAGCCCTTGCACTCTCTCATCTTTCTGTCTGAGCAGGCTTAATACATAATTTCTCACAATTGCATTAAAAGTAATACTCAATAACCAGTCATACAATTAATTGTTTATAAGGGCAATGCAGCTGTCTCTGGCAGCCTTAAGAGCCATGGTTCATTATTCAGGCTCTGGCAGTGAACAATATGAGGGTATATTCAGTTGCAAGTCATTGTATGATGTTTGTGTGACAGAATGTATTAAACACTGATATTATAACTGTAGTCAACAATTTAGCAAATCCTGGATTTTATAGTATAATGCAGCTAATTTTCCGTATCACGTCAGCAACAAAATTTCTGGCAGTAAATGAGTATCACATATTTCCACAGCTAACCCATAGGCTACAGGGTAAAATAATAAATCTGCTCATTTAAAAACAAGCTTCGGTCGACTTCCAGCTATTACTATCCTAGTGTAGCTCTTGGGGCACGGCAAACTGCCAAAGCGCACTCGCCCTATGAGGTGTCACGCGGTTAAAAAAACAAGTAGTGCACAACAATGTTCACCACCTCCTACTAAGTGCAGCACAAAAACTGTGCGCGTGCCAGATATTGTACAAGGAGCCATGAACAATATGCCTTTTTATGATAAATAACCCCTTTTGAAATACACTACCTTTAACAGAAGATTAGAAAATGTCTTTGTTTGTAGAATCATTTGCATTAAAAAGCAGATTACGGTTATTGTGAACACGTTTACACTACATGCTGTGTGTTCTTTCAAATGTTTTTTTTTTTTTTTTTCAGAATTATCATAACTAAATGATTGCCATATATAGCAATGGATGATGGGAAAGCATTTCTGATTATGCTTCTCCATCAAGCACAGGCACTACTTGTACATGTCAGATGGAAGTCACACATTGATGTCCAACAGAGATTTATTTGTTATCAACGTATAGCTGATGTTTATTTCCAAAAAAATAAAATAATGTTCTATTATATGTAAGTCCTTTCTGCTGAAAAAGTATTCTCACTGATTGTAGCTGTATTTCCATGCAATGTAAATGTTTCAGGCTATTTATTTGCCTGGTCAATACATGATAACCCCATCCAGACAGCAGGAGCCAGTCAGGAAAGACTTAACTGTGATAAACAACATCACGTAACTTCATGTTTTCCTAGCAAAGTGTTCACTTTCTGAAAAGTTTGGGCATTATAAGATGGACTAAGAGTCAATATACTATATAAGTAGTGTGTTGTTCATGTGTCCTATTTTTTTTATAACAATCCACTTGGGATGCGGTATAACAAATATAACTCCCAGCATAATCAAAGATGAGTCTTATCAACAAAGATGAGACTCTGACTGTCATTTTGTTCTCCAAAATAACAAAAGAAGATAGTAGAAAAAAAGAAACAACTGTTCTATGAACCATTACAGGAAGTTAAACCATTTTTATTTTGCTCCAAGTGTGTGCTAAGGCATATCAAAGTGTTTTCTTATATAACAAAAGCTTAAAACGAAAACAATAAAAGAATATGCATCTGTTGATGGTTTATTTCTGCAATAAGAAAAGTGTAAAAATATCAAAGTTGTTTTGAAGCCACTCAATGTGACAAATAGTGACAAAGGTTTTCAAATCGTGTTTTCATTGAATATAGCCTCAAGGATTGCTGAAATCCGCACATTAGCAGAATATCATCGCTTCTTTTGAAACCACAGAGACACAGTGGTTCTATCTCTGTTTTAACTCCAAGGTCGACACATACAATCGAACAAACAACAACCCTTGACCATGCAGTCTATAACACTGAGGAAGAAAATGCATACATGTTTCACAGAAAATATCGCAATGAAATATGAAACACCATGTGAAGCCCTTAGAGAATTGAAGATTCTGACCTAGGAGAGATACAATAGACAACATATGTACGGTGGCCAGACAAAAAAAAAAAAACATCTTCAGAAGAAAGTACATTTTGTTGCAATATGGAAAACATTCGCTGAAGTTCCTGCAGGATGAATTTGACATGACCTAGTGTGAAGCTGTTTACTAACTAGTGCAGCTCTGGTATCTCAAAGGAAATGCAAAAAACTGTGAGAAGTGAGGAAAGACAAACACTTCACTATACAGGTGCACAAACATGCATAAATTCATACTTAACTAATACACACATAATCATGAATTAGTGTATAGGGGCTTTAGCATCTGCTAGTTACAGGAATTATGTTATAGGAAGGGCTACTACCACTAGGGCAGTCCCTTGAGGATTAAATGTTCTGCTTAGACCATTTTCCTTCTAGCACTTGCACAGCCAATTGGAACTTTAAAGTGGTGTAAGCAGTCACTTAAGTCCTGCTGCTCTGCTTGTTGTGAAGGACTTTAATTTCGACGGTGTGGCTGACATTTCTTTTGACAACACTGAGAACGACACCGCCAGTGCTTGATCTCACAGTACATTTATTCATTAGTTTTTTATCTGTTTAACAGTACAATTTTATACAAGTTTAGATAGAGCTGTTAAACAAAGAGAGTAAATGTTATACGAAAAAGCATTACATCGTTTGCTGTATGGCTAATTTATGGCTAATCTCCGTCCACAAAAAAAGGGGATGCCTGAATATAAAGATCCCATTGTGAGGGCTTCTCTTTCTAAAAAAAAAAAAAAGGTGTAAAATAAAAGAATTAAATAATCATATTTTACACAGCAAATTATGATAATATTGTCAAATAATTATTTAATTATTTTATTTAATTATTTTTTATTTGACATAATGAGTATTATTTTGTAATAACAGTGTATTCACAAATTTTATCTTCAGAATTTATGCAGCTTTGTTTTCTTTATTACTGTTATTTTTCCAGTCTTCAAAAATCTCCTAGAGTCTCTGGCCTGGACCACAGTTTGAAAACCCCAGAACACCATGTCCATGATGGTTGATGGCTGACTCAAATCTTACATTGGTTTTCCTTCATGGATTTAGAGAGAATTTTTCTTGCTTTTGAAAACTAGCTAAATTGACACAAACCATGAGCAATAGCAGTTCAAAGCCCAACACATACCATCCACACACTAATATTAAACCAACACGAACATACAGTAATATGTTTTTGATCTACAGTGTTAAAACTGGCTCCCTACCAACTATATATTTCTTCCATCTTAGCAGGGACTATTTATGGCAGTCAAAGAGCAGGGATCCATGATCATTTGAGGTCACTAGCTTGACGGTAGAAGCATTGTCAAATGATAAGAAAATTTGTTCTCACCCTGCATGACTATACCTTCTCAACTGTGCCTTGTCATGGTTGACATTGAGGAACAATCAGAAGAAAAGTCAGAGAGATGATCAGAGATCAGTCTGGAGACCCCTAACCACTGGTTCTGTTGATTGAGGGATGTAATTGTCTATTCACATCAAGACTTTGCAACAGCCAAGCAGGATGATGCAATCGTCCATTATGAGAGCATCTGATATGAGTTCAGAAAGTGCACAAAAATTTCTTGAAGATGCGACATCTGAGGTTGTAAGGAACATGTTACCCTGGCTTTCAGATCAGATATAGCATAATAAAGCTGCAGGAAGAAGGTGGAAGCGGTCAAGTCTTTTACCAGACCCAGTACAAATAGGTAGGTACATGCTTTCCAGGGCTTTGCAGGTTATTACAGGTGCTCCATGCCCCTTAATTTCTCTCCAGTGTACTCTCTAACCTGACAAGGAAAGAGCAGTCAAGAAAAAAATAGCTGAGCCTGAGAAAGAGGAAGCTCTCAAAGATCCAATTTTGCATATTGGAAGTATGATATTGCCTATGACCTCTTACCTTGGTAACACTGCAGAAGAGTCCAAATTCAATGGATGTATTTATAGTAAAATACTAGATAAAAACAGTAAGACTACAACAGGGTTCAATTCATTAATAATATGTATGTGCAAAATATTTATAAAATATAAAAACAATATTTATTCTAATTCTATTATATTTAGCTATATTGTGTTGGCTTAACAAAAATAAATAGTTTACATAATTTTTTTGTTTGTTATTATAAGTGAGTGAAATTATGGTAAATTATGTCAACCCACAAGCTACACATGTAACACTTGTGTGCGATGTGGAGACAGACAACGAGAAAAACAGATTCCAAACTCAAACTCACTTTATTCATTAATAAAAAACAAAACACTTTAAATAGCACACAAAAAATGGTACACATTTGCAAAACCGAACTGGGAACTGGGAACTAGAAAATAGGAACTCAGAACTCGGAGAAACGGTATCCACACACTAGCAAACAGGACATCAACATCACAACGCCAACAACCAACAAAGACATGGGAACACAAGGGGGTTTTATACAGGAGAGGAAAGGGAACACCCGACGAGACTAACAAGGTAAGTGATTAACAAGACAAGGTGCAGCAAGTTATCACAGCAGGGAACAGGAAGTGTACGAACGACCTTAATGACGGGACGTGTCAGATGGCACAACAGACAAGTCTAAGGGTAACAACACTAGGTTAAAAGAATTTAATTTGTAGATTAAACACAAGTTTACAGGAACTGTCAGCAAAGGTGCAGGATACATGAAGAAGTGATGATGGTGATGATGATGATGATGATGATGATGATGATGATGATGATTCAAAACACAGAGTTTAATAAAAATTCCTAAGGAAATACAAAAACACAGAGACACTGACTTAAAGCCGGACAGACACCGAGTGAAGGTTTGGAACTAAATGATGAACCGCTGTGGTGAAGATTATTTTCTGTAAAAACAAACTAAAACTTAATGAAAATTAAACTTACAAGCACAACTGCTTTATTGTGACAGGAGCCAATTCATCTTATCTATTTTAGTTTATGTTCATTTATTTTAGTTCCACAGCTGTCATAGCAGTTGCTTGATGTAACATATTTGTCATAGTTATTACTTTTCATGGCACCATCTTCATCTAAAACCATCTGAAAAGAATCACCAGTTTCTTACTACAAAGCTCTTTTGTTAGCAAAGGGGTTAACTACTTTAACAAACTTTAACAGTGATTAAGTATATTGTACGATACTTTAATTTGCCTTAGCTGTTGAAGAAAGTCTGGATGGTTCTGTCCAGTGGTGCTGAAGTTGTACGATTTCTTTGGTGTATGTTCTTGCAGTGTTAGTTTGAAAGGAAAGGTAAGGTAAGAAAGGTAAAAAGGCTCTTGTTTTGAGACCTGCCGGTGCAGCTGTGCCATCTCTGGGGCCGGGTGAAGTCTCATGCGAAAGGCAATCAGAAGAGGTCATCAAGAGAGGGTAGAGGGAACTTTGTGTTGGCTTTTAAGTTCCACAGACATCACACCCCTTTGAGTTTTGGCTTGATCAATGAGAATGGTGCGATTTCCAAGCAGAAAAGTTCCTTTGTTTGGAAGCTGACTCATTTGCAAAATTGGAGTAAGCTGGCAGTTTGTCTGATAAATATAACAAACATACACTGCATTCTATGAGAAGTGTGAGTCATTAAATAAGGAATATTTTGATAGGAGACAACAAGTAGAAGGTGCTACATTAACTTGTAGTTCTATCATCAGGCATGCATAACACGATACAATATAAAAAGACAATATACAAAAAGTAATAATACACACAATGTACTGGGGAAATGCATGTTCATTTATTGGACATATTTGTCAATGAATCCGTGGAGAATGAATTCTATTTGATTGCATGTCTTGTAGCCTGTACTTTTCTGTGCAGGCACTATCTCCCAAGTGTCTCTGAAGTGTCTAAGGGGAGCAAAAGGGTGATAATTCTCACTGGGTAAACCGAACATCACAGAGTTTGCATGGGTGAGGGGTTGTGAAAATCAACTGTAACAATTGTGTGTTTGATTGGTCCAGTCGTTACAATGTCGTGTCTACTTACATGTTTAACTTTTACTTGGTAACCACAAAAACGCCTTAAGCCTAAGCCTAACACACCAAAAAAGGCATTCAAGCCTATATGCTGAAACACCACGCCAACACACAACAAAACAAAAACCACATGTGTTATAGGTAGGAGAACAAGGCACAACTGAAAGTGATATCGACCCTTAAGCACAGAATATAGAAAGGATGCCATAGTTCTGTAACACACAGAGAGAGCTACTTATGTTTTCCTTTTCCCACAGTGACAGTTCCCTTTTCAACCTGTGGCCTTTTAACTGTTCTCAGATCCTTGCTTTCAGTACTTTTTGTCTTTACTTACATGCAAACACACACAGATCTTTCTATAAAGACATGCTAAGTATCAGATTTGGATAACTAAGTGAAACCAATTAAATTTTACTTTTGCTCATTTTAATAACCTCCTGATATTGCATTTTAGAATGGCAATTATGCAATCATATTTGCTCAACAGGATATTGCAAGAGATAAGATGAAGGTGTGGTATTATTACTGACTAGCTGCATAATGTCAATACTGTATTAATAGATGTAATTTGAGAGCAGTGTTGCCTGCATATATTACTATATATGACAAATGTGTGGTATTAAAAAAAAAAAAAAAAAAAAAAAATATATATATATATATATATATTAATATGTATTGTCGTAAAAGTTCTGATTGCAAAAATTGGCTGAAATGCCTTGTTCTTTGATTGTCAGATACACTCAAAGGACTCCTTGATACTACGGACAAGGGTTTCTCGTCAATGATACTCGAGAGTATCATGAACCTTTCCCTGCAAAGTGGACTTCTTGTGAAGAACGATGAGGTATTGCAAAAATGAGTGGTCCTCAGAAGAGCCAAAATATCAGGCTGGACCATGTCTATCTAACAAGACAATGACCGGGGCCAATTAGGGCAGCATGAGGGCTTTGGAAATAACAAGATTCCTAGGCCTGAAGAAGTGGAAGTATCCTTGAAGTGAAAACCTATCAGACATCTTCTCCGTGTCTTGCAAGGCAAGCTCAAATATAGGATCAATCTCGCTCACAGACAAAATCAGATTTCCCTCAGTGTGAACATGAATTGAAAAAAAAGTGCTACCTGGCTTAAAGATCACTCTGATTGGTGTAGTATATATAGATGCTAGCCACGTTCACACAAAAAAAAAAACTGTCAACTGCAGTAAACTCTCTGGTTCTGCCAAATGTACCCCATCTAATATTTATGCACTCTACAGCTTTTAGTCTTGTATTTGTATTGATAACACATTAAATTAAATCATATTAAATGACTTATATTAAATCAGTACACTTTAAATTATGTAAAACAAAATAATCTATCTGCAGCACATTGGGGATAGAAAAAATGGCATCTTTCAACTGAAGGGACATTGTAACATGACATCACAGCATGTCCTAACTTCATACATGCTAAAACTGTTAATCCTATTGTTCTGCCTCCGTTAGAGGCTGTATTTAATTTATAATGTTTGGTTGTATTTCTAAATTATTTGTTTTCGTTATTGTGATTTTCTTTGCTTGTTTCATTTTGCCTGCCGCTATTTTGTGTATTCTTTTGTGAGGACTTTTATTTTGACGGGTTTCCACGAGCACCGCAAATTCAGCAAAGTACACAAAGAGCTTGTGGTGCAGCGAACATTCCATGCTTCCATGATTCATCCATGTCATCCATCTGATTTGATCCTTCTCCTAAAATCCATCGAAAGCATTGGCTGTAAGTGTTCAAACATCTGTGTAATGTACTGCGGGAGTTTAAAGGGAGATTAATGTAATGGTAAATTTTATGTTTTGCCGATCGGCGCTAGCGCGCTGGCTAATTTGAGTTTGCGATCTGTTTTTTTACAATTTACTTGTTACTGTTATGTCATTTTGATTATTCATATTTTCATTGTTTATTTTGTTTTATTTACAGTTTTACTCGGTTCATTGGCCGATTATTTTCTGCTCATGTAAATTACATGTCCAGTCAATAAAGGAGCAAGGCGCTCACATCCTGGCTCTTGAACAGAGTTTGGCTGGCTGTTTATCTATATCCACGCAAGGAGCAAACATATAGAGAGAACAGTACACCTATAGCTTTTTTCAGTACGATAGAAAATAAAACAAGATAGAATATTTCTGGATCTAATTTGAAGAAATTTGAAAAACCTGTAAGTTCATACATGAAGGTACAACCCAAACTATACTACGGCTTTTGCTTGTGTGTTCATTTTGTTTTTACAGTTTGTGTGTACGTCTACAGTGCACATGACAAATTTCATCAACAGTTTTTTGTTGTCCATGCTTAGTGTGGCACACACAGACACACAATGCAAATTTCAACTTGCAACTTCTCTCCTTTTTATCTGCTTTCAGGTTTGATTGTTATATTGCACACACCTGTTACTGTTACAAAAATATGAATGTTCAAGTTATTATGATGGCAATTTCCATATACTCCAGAATGTCATGAAGGGTGATCTGATGAATTGCAATTAATTGCAAGAGTCCCTCTTTGCCTTGGAAATGAACTTAATCCCATTGAAAGACCAGCTGAGATCATGTCAGTGATTCTCTTGTTAACACAGATGAGAGTATTAACAAGGCTGGAGATCACTCTGTCATGCTGATTGAGTTAGAATAGCAGATTGGAAGCTATAAAAAGAAGGGTGATGCTTAAAATCATTTTTCTTTTCTTTGTTAAACATGGTTACCTGCAAGGAAACCTCTCAGGTTACGTATGTAACCTTAGTTCCTTAAGGAGGAATGAGACGCTGCATTGGTGAGTGGCTTGGCATCTAGTCTCATGAAGCACTGTGAAATCGATCGCGTAATTGTGGAATGATCGGTGATGTCATGATCCAGGATCATAGAAGTGCGCTGGAAACCGGAAGCAGCAGCTCAGAGAATGTCTGAATCAAGCCCAGAGGCGCAAGGAGCTGAAGAAAACGACGCAGTATTTCGTTCTGCTTTAGGGAACTAAAGTTACAAACGTAACCCGAGACATTCCCTTTCGTGGGAACATTCAGGACTTCTCGATGTCGAACTGCTAGCATGACGAATGAGGCAAAGGGGGGCATAGTTTTTTTGCCTGAAGCGTTGACCGTGTGTGCTCTGCTACAAACAAATCTAAGATAAGAGGTGTGTAGCCCTGCCTTGCACACACTCTAAAACTTGTTGGTTCACCGTTAACCCTTTCGCACGTAAGTTCTAAATATTCTCTCTGATCCCCCAGCGTGAGCTTTTTTAGGCGACCGTTATTTTAGAATGTTTGCCTTATTGTTCCCATGGCGACGTGTCATGCTTGTCACATTGACACACCGCAGCCTCAAAAGCGCTGTATGACATATGTGTCGCATTTATTGAGTGTATGTCTTATTTATTTTAAATATTCACACATTTGTTTGCTATTTTATCAACTACCTGATATTTAGATTCTCAAATATGTGGAAGTGAATGTGTTTTGTCGTTTAAAAACTTCTTTAATGATCATATTAGCTGATCTATGATGTGCGAAGGGTGTCGCCATGTTTGTTTGCGCCGCAGTTTGGAGAATCTGATCGGTCTGATTTATAACACAAATTCAGTCACTTCTCCAAAAAAAACATGACAGTAAGTGACCGGTGAAGTGAGAGAAGAATACAGTGAACTTTATAGTTACCTATGCAATGTGTATCTGATTTATCTGATCAATTTATAATTGAACGATTGCTATTTCTGCTTTTATGGACGTTTTCTTTAGATGTATTGTTTTTGCGAATACTTATGAGTATTTAAATGTCTGAAACCGAAAATAAACCTTATGTGATTGAAAACACTGAGTAGTTGTGATATATGACAAGCTCCGACTGCATCCATCTCTGGATAGGCGCCAGATGAAGCACGAAAACACGTTTGAATTTAGCAGTTGATGCCGTGAAGCACGAACGTTATAATCACACTTGTGTGATCGTACTCTACAGGACCCAGCTAAGACTGATCACACCCGTGTGATCGTACGTGCGAAAGGGTTAATATAAAAGGTGTTGAACTCCCTTGTCTTTTTTAACTAGATAGAGAACAATATACTTTTGTTTCACACACATAGATCAACCACCTTCAGACAAACACAAATGACACAGAGCTTTGCTGAAGACACTTCCAGTTTCTGCCACCATGACGTCGCCGACCTGCAACGATTATTCCGCGATCGATTTCATAGTGCTTCACGAGACTACAAAGCATTCCAAGGCATTCTCCTAGCGTTTCGATGCAGCTCGAGTTCCCTTGAAAGGGAACATTTCATCATTGCTCTGCACAAAAAACGATTCACAGGCAAGGATTTAGCTGTTAGTAAAATTGTGCCTAAAAAAATCATTTATCTGATCATCAAGAACAAGAAGAAGAGAGGTTCAGTTGTTGTTAAGAAGGATGCCTGAGAAAGTCCAGCAAGTGGCAGGACCATCTTCTAAAGCTAATTCAGCTGTGGGATCGGGGCACCACCAGTGCAGAGCTTGCTCATGAATAGCAACAGGCAGGTGTGAGTGCAAGTGCACCCACAGTGAGGCGAAGACTTTTGGACTGGTGTCAAGAAGGACAACAAATAAGCAAATTCTCTCCAGGAAAAAAACATCAGGGAAAGACAAAAATGCAAAATGTGCAGCAATTGGACTGCTGAGCACTGGGGTAAAGTCATTTTCTCTGATGAATCCCCTTAGCGATTGTTTGGGGCATCTGGAAAAAAAGCTTGCTTGGAGAAGAAAAGATTAGTGCTACTATCAGTCCTGTGTCATTCCAAAAATAAAGCATCCTGAGCACATTCATGTGTGGGGTTGCTTCTCAGCCAAGGAAGTATGGAACAAAAACTTCCTCCGAGCGCAACTTCTCCCAACCATCCACGACCAGTTTGGTGATTAACAATGTATTTTCAGGCAAAAGTGATATGTAAGTGGCTCGAGGAACAAAACATTGATATTTTAGATCCAAGGCTAAGAAACTCCCCAGAACTTAAATCCATTGAGAACTTGTGGTCAATCCTCAAGAGGCGAGTGGACAAACAGAGGTTTTAAAATAAATAGGGTCAACACTGCAAATATTGACTCTTTGCAAAAATGTAATGCATTTTTATTTGATATTTTAAACATTTTAATCTATTAACAATAATGTGCAGTGATCTCATACCTCACACCCATACACATATTCATCACATTATATTGTTTTGTTTAATTGTAGCTCAAGAAGAAAATGAGGCTATACTTTAAATACTTTTAGACATTCTGCTGTCTATCAGTAAATTTGCAACTACATATCAACTAACTCTCACTACAGTACCCAGAAAGAATAGTGACATTGATTCAATGTTGAGTTTTTATCAAAACCACCATTTTAATTAGGACGGACATTTCAATGTTTAAAGTATATTGGCTCATTATTGACATTTTGATGAAAGTTGGCAACACGCATGGGTGGAGACAGTGACATTGAACTAACAGTGATTTGATAATGACACAATCATGCAGGTATGTATGTCCAGTGTTTTTTTCTCAATTAGTGGGGCATGTAAAACCATGATGGGCATTTTTAACCGCTTTACCTGTTTTGCTGTTACCCAATTGTGGTTTGGTTTATGGGTTGGCCTTCATGATTTTAGCAAGTCTATTGAAAAAGAGTTGAAAAGCGCCCATTTTGGTTCTGCATGTGTACTTCTCAGAAGTCTTAGTTTCAAACAATGGTGCTTCTATCTTATCATTTCTTTGTTCCTTTGTTTTAATTGCTTGTTGGTTGCATTTGATTCATTATTGACTCTAATGAGATACATTAATTACAATAATTATAGGGACCTTAGCTCTTTTATTATATAATATAGACTTAAAGGCTATTTTCATGGAAAAATAAATGAGGTTTATAGTAATGGCTATAGGTCAGAGGTTTGAATTCCTCTTAATGAAAGGTTCAGCTCCAACACATCTGCCTGGAAGTTGTCATTGATCCTAATGACCTTGATTAGCTGCTTCAGGTGTGTTTAGCCAGGGCTGGATAGATTGGACACCTTGCCATACTGCTTCCATTATAATGCTTACAGTTTTTAAATAAGCAGATTAAATATGCACAATTTAACAGTATTATACATACAGTATGCTTGGATTATTTTGTGTCAGAATTGTTTTGTGTCAGAATTGTTTTGTGTCAGAATTGACAAACCATTGAAATAAAGCTGAAATATTAATGTTTCAACATTAACTACATCAGATGGCAATAGTATTATATAGAATGTTTAAATTGGACTATCACATTATTGCAGTACCGCATTATTATCATAACATGGGTTTGATTCACAGGATTGTAATATTTAACAGATCGGGAGTCAAAACAGTCCATAATATTTATGTGTGAAAAACAGGTGTGTTCTTTTTTGTGTAAAATATTGAAAAATGACAATTTACAATGTGTTTGCTCTTAGCCCCTCAAGCGTTTAGTAAAAGATGTGCTGTTGTACGCTTATAAAACAGGGGTCGTCAACCACGGGGGCCTTGCGTATTTGTTTATTAACAAATCCACATGCAATTAAGCTCTTTGTGGATAGAAAAGCAGTGGAGCCATATGGGTAACTATAATTGATTCTTATTTTTTTTGAGTCATTTGTAGGAATCAGCAGCTGCAGCTCATATTTGTTGATGACACTCCAGATAACTGTACTTGCAAGTAGATTATAGTAAACATGACTCAATCTTGTTATCATGTACGCAGTAATATCCTCTTACCAAAGGCTCTGATGCCTTTAAAATCATTTGATTCACATAAAGACTTAGCCGTATTAAGCCAAGAAGAACTACAAAGAGGATAACAGCACCCACCTCTGCAATTAAAAACAGATTACGGAGACTTTGAAAGACTGCACTGAGGTAAAGCCTACAGACAACAGGTTATTGTTAGAGAGTGATCGCTTAGCGATGGAGGATATGAATGGGGGAAAAATATCTTTTTGTTGTGTGTTTTGAGAGAAGCAGTTTAACACCAGAATTCAATCTACTTTTTATTCCTGCTGGTTCCTGATGTGTATACTTCTGTAGATTGCGGAGAATTAGACTGTCAAACAAAACAAGTCAGCTATGGAACTGTACTCAAACCCACCTTAACTCTGAAATGTCTCTTCTTAGTTCTGAGAGATGCAACTCTGAGATTCATTCACGTTCCCTTCACTCATGTTCGACTCCATTGTTACCTGGCTTGCTGAAAGAACAAAAGACAAAATTCTTTAGTAGGAAGGCAATGAAATGTGTTGAGTTGAAGCGATAGTCAACACAAGCAGACAGATGCACAAACGCATTACCCGCTCGGCTTGATGCAATGAACGAGACATTTAGCATTCTATAATAATGTTAACCTTCTAACAATGATATTAATTACTAACATGCAACGCACATTTCCTGATACTCTTAATGGTAATTATCACATGAGTCTATCACAGAAATGTCACAGACAGAGAGATGGGAAAAGAGTGAAAATGGTACTTGACAGTGTAATTATTCAGTGCACTTTCGAGAGGCCTCAAAGCATTAAATCACTGCGAGGCAAGTCACATAATCTTATTGTGCTTTGTTTAAACTCTTTTTCACTGCAGTATTGCTGTACAAAATGTCAAGTTAAATGCTAAACTGATGATCTAGGAAGTTGACGGTCTTGTTGAGACTTTAAGTCAAATTTGAATTTAGTTAGTATTAATTATCCAAGTATAGACTTGCCTGAGGGCAATGCAATGCTATTTTTTGTTGTTGTTTCAGGTCAAGCTGAGGTTTCACCTGTTCATTCACCTGCAGAGGCATATATAAACAGTAACAGCATTTATATTCTGCACCTGACTCAGTCATGCCCAGCATATTCATTTAAACCATTTGACACATGACCCTCACATTGTCTTCCTTATTATTGCAGTTTTTAAGCAAATTGAACATACCATTTTGACATGATACTAGCCAAGAGTACACTTGGGTCTTATATGAGAGCTTTTACTGACACTCCTTGTCATATTATTATGTGTTCTTCAAAACTTGTGCAGTTGGTTTTCAAAATGGATGTAAAGTAGTTCATATTTCACATCAGACCATTAATTCCTCATCGCTTTAATGATACATACTAACCTATCCAAAGTATTTGTATCTGAAACCTGAAAATTGTATTTACATTTCAAAGGGCTGTCAATAGGAATCAGTTATGTTTTTTTTTTTTTTTAAACATTGCACAGTTTGGCCTCCACTTGGTCTTTCTGAATTAATTTTAATATTAGAGAATACATTATTTACTATGCTGATGGGCTGTGATTTCATTTTTCAGCATAGAAATTGAGCAACTTTGCAAATTGAGCAAAATATTAGCAATGTGCATTGAAGTAATTGGATCTTTGTATTAGATGATTTTAGGGACAGTCCGTCTATATATCTACAGGGTTTACTTTTTTTACTAAATAATTCAATGTGTTAACCAAAAAAATTATGAGATCCCCTATATTTATATTTTTTATTAGTTGCCAACAGTTTGTCACGGTAACTCGGAGGGAAACTGACGAAAACAGAGGATAAAGAGAAATACCTTTTAATGGTAGTTCTCAGGAGCGTGTAACACCAACAATAACCAACAAAGGAATGAACTAAACAGGCAGACTATATACACACAGGAAATGAGGAAGCTAAACATGAACACCTGAACACAATCAAACCAATTAGACACCATGACAAGCTATTGATTGAGGTAAATTGACGTGATATACACACACACACACACACACACACACACACACACACACACACACACACATATATATATATATATATATATATAGCAGTTCACGAAGAAATGGTAAATGTAATTATATTATATGTTATTCTGGATCTTTGATGTGGAGTATTTTGATATTCACTAAATAAATGTTCTGGTCTGTGATCAGGACAGTTTTTTTTCCTTGTTGTTCTTTTCTCTATTTCTATTTCTATTTCTTTCCTCTTCCTCTTATTTGATTTTTGAAAACGGGACGCCCGAATGAACTTCTGTGATACCCTGAGAACTTCACATTCGATGGCGAGCCAAACAACCCTCTAGAGAAGAAAATACGTTGTGGAGAGGACGACGATATCCTTTCTTTGAGTTTTGAGTCATCCCAACGCCAGATCAAGAGGCATTGTAACCTCATGAGAACATTTGAGATTAACTTTATCTATCCTCCTTTTTTAATTGTATTTCTTTTGGGTATTGAATTGACCGGTCTGTAAAAATATGTATATATATATATATAAGAAAAACGAGTGCACTCAAGGGAAATTGTCATATTTTATTTTCTGTGATATTGTAATTTATTTTATTTTATTGACTTTTTTATTTTTTATTTAAGTGAAACAAATTTTTGTTTTTCATAATTTAACCTTGTGTCTGTCTGTTTTTCTCATTCCAACCCGCTACCTCCTTAACGAACCATAGGTCTTCTGATTAGCCCGAATTTCAAATCCATTATTATTAATTATTAGTGTAATATGCAGGAGTAGTATTTGCTACACACAGGACATGAGGAAGCTAAACATGAACACCTGAACACAATCAAACCAATTAGACACCATGACAACAAATGACTTCTAACCCAGACAAGACAAGATCACAAAACATATAAGTGGTTACATCTCTGTTACACAACAGATAAGTGTAACAGAGTTCTTCAACACAAGCATGTTTATAGCCTATTAAAATGACCATGTTACGATCTAATTGTAGTAAGGAAAGTAATACAAATAAACTACTATAAAGTTGTAACAGAAGGACAGGGATCCAATAACGTGTCTTTAATAAGAATGGTCGTACAGGCGGATAGTCAAGACAGGCAGCTAACAATTACGAGCGATAATCCAAACAAAGGTTGGGCCTGCAGATAGAATCAGTAACAGGTAACAACAGAATCAGTAACAGGAAACAAGACAGGAATATAAACGCTCAGAGTGATCACCACAGCAAATCAAGACTTTGCGATGACAGTCCCCCCCTCCTAAGTGTGCCTCCTGGCGTGAGGAAGCGACGCCCAAGGTGCAAGGTTCCAGAGTGGAGCCGGGGAACGGACCAGGCTGGTTTAGGCAAGGCCGGCGGGTCTGTGAGGTCTGGCAGGACCGGTGGGTCTGGGGTGTCTGAAAGGTCCCAGGGTATAGCCAAAGCTGGCTCAGGAGACCGAGGTGTAGTCGTGGTGACAACCTCCTGAGGTGGAGCCAGAGTGCCCTAGGACTGGGGTAGAGCAGGTGTGACAGAGGACCGAGGTGACGACACAGGGACGGAGGAGCCCACTGCAGCCGAAGGGGTGGGGGTACAGAGCGTAGCAGAAGTGCCATAAGTTTGTGGTGAAGATGGAGTGACGACTGACCGAGGATGATTGGGAAGGAGGGAACCCGGTAGAGCCACCAGGTCAAGGGTCACAGGTGGAGCCGAGAACGGGAGGAGCCAGGGTGAAGCCAATAGGTCACCAGGAGAAGGGATCCGGGCTGGAGGCGAAGCCAATTATTGCCCTACTGCCAACGAGGCTGGAGGCGGTAGGACCTGTGACGGCGCAGGGCAGACGATCTCCTGCAGAGACAGGGCTGGAGGGCTGGCAGACAAAGACAGGGATGTACATGATAAAGGGTTGGACAGGGTGGTAAGCGGTACATACTCAGATGCCGTCTGACGGGTCGTTGCGGGCTCTGGCACTGGCTAACGGGTCATTGCAGGCATTGGCTGACAGGTTGATACAGGCTCATTGACAGGTTGATTGGCGGTTCATTTTGGGCTCTGGGGTGACAGCTGCCACAACATAAAACAAATCCACGGCCCTCTTGTCAATGGCTGGGGTGACTTGCGCTGACTGGGTCGGGATTGAGGATTTAGTCACTTCCTCCACCTCAAAGTCTACCCCATTTAGCCATAGCACAATAATAATGATGATAATAATAATAATAATAATAATAATAATAATAATAATAATAATAATAATAATAATAATAATAATAATAATATTAATAATAATAATAATAATAATAATAATACATTACATTTATATAGCGCTTTATCAAAGACTTTCTCAAAGCGCTTACATGGACGGGGGTATCTCCTCAACTGCCACTAGAGTGCAGCATCCACCTGGATGATGCGACGGCAGCCATATTGCACCAGAACACTCACCACAAACCAGCTTATTGGTGGAGAGGAGTGATGAAGCCAATCCGAGAATGGGGATGGTTAGGAAGCCATGATGAACAAATTTGGCCAGGATGCTGGGGTTACACCCCCTACTCTTGCGAAAGACATGGGATACACCCTACTCTTGCGAAAGACATGGGATTTTTAATGACCACAGAGAGTCAGGACCTCGGTTTATCGTCTCATCCGAAAGACGGTGCTCGTTACAGTACAGTGTCCCTGTCACGATACTCGGGCGGTAGGACCCACACAGACCGGAGGGTGAGCACCCCCTGCTGGCCTCCTAACACCACTTCCACTAGCAATCAAGTCAGTCTCCCATCCAGGAAAATGACCAGGCACAGCCTTGCTTAGCTTCCGTGGGCAACCAGTCGCAGGCTACAGGGTGACATTGCTACCGGAACAAGGTTATCACAGTCAACGAGGGAGGCTTCCTGGCACCCCAATGCCTGGATTACCCTAGCATCCAAACCCCACTCAAATGTAAAAATAAGAAAAGCGTCACTGCAACTCACTCGGTGAGAAAGTTCAATGAATTCAAAAACATATAGGTACAACAAACATAGTCCAACAGGGACCGGCCGTTTTGCCGGAGAGAAACCAGGTGAAACTCAGCCTGTCTCGAATCGTCCATAATGAAAGACAGCTGGATCTTGTGGTGGCGAAGACTTCTTTAAAGGAAGGTACTCACAGAGAGAGATTCAATAGTGTCTTTAATAAGAATGGTCATACAGGCGGATAGTCAGGACAGGCAGAGAGCATACATAAACAATATTCCAGGCAAGGGTCAAAAAGGCAGCTAGCCAGAATCAGAGTCGTTGTACAGGCGAGGAAGTCAGGGCAGATGGAGAACAATCACGAGCGAAATAGCGACAGGCAGACAGAATCAAACACATGAAAACAACAGGGTCAGTAACGGGAGATCAGACACCGGTATAAACACTCAGCAAAGTTCACTGACAGCAAAACAGGACTTTGCGACTTTGCGTTTGACAGAGTCTTTTATAGGTCATGTGATGGTTCGCAGCTGGTGCGATAATCAGTCCAATTAACGGCATCATGGGAAATGTAGTGTGTTTGTGTCAGTATACGTGTGAGAGCCCCCTCCGGTGGCCAGAGGGGAATATGCTGAGCTTGTCATCAATAACAGTAGTACATATTGAGTAAATCTTTTTATCATTACATGTTCTGCTAGTGCAGCTATTATTGCATTAAATTATATATATATATATATATATATATATATATATATATATATATATATATGCCATATGTATAATAGTCAAACGTGTCACTACAGTGTAGATTATGTTATGGTCATAGGTACTTTATGTGCTAACAAGAATATGAATGTGTACTCAGAAAACATAACCCATGGTGCTCATGACACTGCAGCCTTCTTTTTGAAGCCATGTTTCTCACCTTTCTATTCCTGTTACGGTTTTCAGTGTGAAATATATCACACAAAGCAAGTAGAGCCAGTCTTTCTTGCTTGTCAAACTCCATGTTTGTCTGGGTATTGTTGTGAAATTATGTGTGGTAACACTTTGTGAGAAAAGATAGAAGTGTTCTCATCCAGTGTGTGTGTGTCAGGTCCCCATCCAGACAACCTCACAATGAAGTGGAAAATCTCATAATATCTGATGCTCTGCTTTCACAAAGTACTCTGTTTATTTATTTCATGTTGCACCATATTGTAAATATACATTATAAAACTTTGTCGGGTTTTCAACCCACTTTGGTTTAGATGTAAATGACAAGTGTTTACTCGTTGTCCATGTTACCTGGACCAAGAATTTTGCCTTTATTTGTCAGTAAAAGTATTTATAGACAGCTTCGGGGCTTTCATAAAAACTACAGATTAGTTCAGTATTTTTGCATCCAAACCTATGGGCAATCAGATCAGTAGAGAGATAACAAAACAGTTATTATAAGAGTTTTTTACTGACATTTTTTTTGTTACTATGTTTGTGGTCATCTAGTTTGAAATGTTGACTAAAATAATTTCTTTGTAATTTCTGTTGCCTATTTACAAGTGGACTTGAATGTCAACATGCCCAGATCATTATAGGTGTTTTCCTACCTATTTGGCAAAAGGGAGGATGATCTGTTTTCTCTATTCAGGTACAGATTTCAAACATATTTTTAAATTGTTGCTGTATAGGCAGCCTTTCATTGGAAGTCAATTTTGCCAGCGTTAAAATGCCCCTTTAAGTAAAAAGCCTGGTACCTAAAATACTACAAAATAAATCCACCATATACTGCAAATATGCCAAAGAAGAGTTTATTTGGTGCGGTCATCTTTGAGGATCAATCTGTTCTACTTCATAAAAACTGGCATGATGTAGGGGGGATGTCAGAGCTAATGTCATCTTCACAGAATGTGGAGGAGAACGCCGAGGGTCCTGAGGCGGTTCCAGACCTCACGGTTTGATCAATGCCAATACAGAGATTGTTTTCACTTTCGGTCAATACCAGCAAAGAAAACTGTACAGAAATAATATGATCTTGTGGAATTATTTGCATCAGTAATCAAAAATTAATGCTCAACATCCAAACTAATTTATTTTATTTGAGTAAGCAAAAAAAAAAAAACTAAAAAAAAAAAACGCATGTACTGTGTCTGCATTTTAGTCACCTTAAACATTACTTCAGGCAACTGTGTTTGTTGAAAATTTAATTGACCGTAAAACTGCCATTATCAGCATTTTATCAAGACAAAAAGAAGGGATAAAATCATGCTTAATTTATTTCATGCTAAATGCAAGTCTTGGTTGAATAGCACCATTTGCCTTTCCAAGAGAATGTCCATGCATGCTCTGATTAGCTAAACGAATATGGCCTATTATATTAATATGTTCTGGAGGAGATGTCTTGAGATTTAGGAGACAAAATTCATCATGATGTTCATTGCTGAGAATCATCCCTGACAAGTAAGCAAGACCAGCGGATCCCTGCGGCACAGTTACCACCAGCAACTCCATAGTGCAGCTTTGACTTTTATCAGTCTAATTGAATATGCATATAATACATTGCTGTTTAACCCCAGATAAAGCCACATGCTAATTAAATCAACTCTTTGATTGAGGACATCTTAACCAGTCCAGACTATGTCATATGAATGTGAATCCTTAATTATGTCAAGCATAGTGTGAAAACATCTCACTCAAAGTTTTTTTCCTCACTGCGATTTTTGAGTTTATTTCAAAGTCAGCTCTCAGTTACAGACATAAAATATAAATGTAGAGCTTCACAGACAAAGTTTGACCCTAGTCCCAGTCTGGTTGGAACACAGTGGATGGACCAATGGAAGGGCAGGTTTCTGCAACAGAGAACAGACACATACACACACAAAACCCACACATAGTCCTAAAGGACGTAACAAATGCATGTTTGAGTTGTCCTTATTGAAAGAACCTTGCACTGACATATCTTAAATTATGTCAATGGTATTGTTTTGTCTCAAGATGCACAAAAGTAATGCTCTTTTCTGAGGCACGCTTATAAAAGTTACCTAAAATGTCCTAATTTAACTAAAGCCTACTCCTAATTTAAACCTTGTATGTGAAACCAGGCCAAAAAGTCACTGATACATTTCCATTAACTCAATAATATAAATTTTTGTTGTCATTCCCATACATGTTTCTTTTTGTGTGACAAAACTTTCAACTTCTGAAAGTTTATCAGTTTTATATAGATGCGTACAGAACTCAACTCTCAATACACACAGTACTCAACTCTTAAAATACAAACCTCAAACTACTGACAAACATCATTAACTGAAGATGAACTCTTAACACCTCCATACAACATTACTAAATTTGTAACTGACAGTAAATAGCAATATCCACCTCATTTATTCATGCTACGATGCACACTGGAAGCTCACAAACAAACCAGCAACACTCCAATAATAAACTATTTGTTCAGACAGATGTATTTGGTTAGTTTGTAAAATGCTTTTTTATTGTGCAATGTACAAATTAGTGGTATGAAATAGAGTTGCAGGGACATTGAATACTTATATAACATTGAAAATATATATAAAAGTAGAATAAAATTATCTTTTAAATTCCGTAGCATGTGGGGTTCAAAAATAAAAAAACAAATTTGAAGTGTTGTATGGTTTACAAAATTTTGTGAAAGTTTATCATAACCAAGTGAAATTGAGCACTTTTTAATTATGTCCAATATACCACAAACCATTTCAAAAAGTGTATGAATGGAACACTAAATCAGGAAGTCCTAACACTTGGTCAGTGTACAATTAGCCCACTCATTTCAGAAGCCGGATTCTCAATATAATAACACAACAGCTCGTTTGAAAGCTGTCAGAAATCTTGTTGTCTCTCTGCCTCAGTGCCTGAGCTGTGGCTGATGAGCTAGTCCTTGGAGGGCCAGTTCATCTGCTGATGGCTACCAGCAAATCTGAGCTTAAACTCTATATGGTGCACAAGGTGATATTGACTACTTCTGCTTCACTTGAGCAGAGGTATATTGCCATTGAATTACGGAACTGCAGGTACAACAAAGATCAGTCTGTAGCAGGACATATGTATATAAACTTTCAACAAGTGCTCTTACCTGCAAAATAAACTAATCTAAAAACTATGTATACAGTCTTTTTATCACGTTAGGAACAATATAACTGCACAGAAATTAACAATATGACAATCAATTAAACGTATTTTCAAGTACGTTGTATATACAGTGGAGTTCACGATTAATTCCCCAATCCTATTATGTCGACGTTTTATGTCGAAGTGGAACCGCCAAACTCCCTATTTGTCTTAGCATTTTCTTTTTGGTAATGTCGATTATTTAATGTCGCTGAACACTAATATCTCAGGCACAAAAGAGAGACAAATTCGCCACTTCATGGTTATCTCGTGAGTCAACTCGTACCTAGTTCACTGCGCATGCGCTGAGTTTGCGTAGCACGTCGCTCTGTCAGTGACGCTTCTCTCACACTGCCGCACACGATGCTCTGTCAGTGATGCTTCTCTCACAGTGCCACGCACGTCGCTCTGTCAGTGACGTTTCTCTCACTCTCTGAAGTGAAAGCACATATCGTTCTTACGTGCTGAGCAGAGCACGCGTCGGAACAAAAGCAGGTGTGTGTGTTTTTATCTAAGCCTCATACTCATTGGTTGTTAACGCTGCGGATTGAAGAACATCTCGGGTTACGAATGTAACCCTGGTTCCCTGAGGGGAACGAGACGCTGCGTCAAAGCGCTAGGGGAAATAGCCTTGCTTCAGTCACGTGAAGATCTGTGCAACCAATGAGAGAAGAACGCGTGTGAATGCGTCACTGCCGGCACGTGCCAGTGACGTCATGAGGAAGAGCATAAAAGCGCGTCTGAAACCCAGACGCGTCAGCATGAATGTCTGAAGCGGGCACGGAGGCGCAAGGAGCTGAGGCAAGGACGCAGCGTCTCGTTCCCCTCAGGGAACCAGGGTTACATTCGTAACCCGAGACGTTCCCTTTCAGGGGACTCGAGCTGCGTCAAAGCGCTAGGGGAACGCTATACCAACGCCACTTCAGCGATGCCGGCATCCGGGTGTGTCCCAGCTCACTGAGAGTGCACCCTGGTTCCTGGGGCGGCATCGAGGTCCAAATGGTAAAACCTCATAAAAGTGTGCGGCGAAGACGGGCCAGCCGCAGCACAAACATCAGACAAGGGAACTCCGGAGAGGAGAGCCTTGGATGCCGCCATGCTCCGAGTGGAGTGGGCACGGACCCTCAAAGGAGAAGCATGTCCGGCCGACTCGTAAGCTAGACAGATAGCCTCGACTATCTACCTGCTTAGGGTTTGCTTAGAAGCTGGAGCCCCCTCAGGAGCCCCAAAGCAAACGAACAGTTGGTCCAACCTACGCCAAGTGGCAGTCTTGGGACGTAAGCGTCCAGTGCTCGCACTAGACAGACCTTGTTCTTGCTCCTACTCATGATCGCCAAATGGGGGGAGGGAAGAAGGCCTGCAGCGTGACAGACCGAGCCACATTAGTGGGAACCTTGGGGACATAGCCTGACCTCGGGTCGAGAAAGGTTTTTCCATCCCGGGCCGAACTCGAGGCATGAGGTAGCCACCGAGAGGGTCTGAAGATCCCCGACCCTCTTATGCGAGCGCAAGCGCAGGCGAGACTGTTCAAACATCTCCATAGTCACATCATCATACCATTTCATCGACGGTTGGGGACCACTGCCCTAAGGGGCCAGACCACAGCTACATTAGCTCTGGGCGGGGGTCAGCAACCCTCCGCCTGGGCCAGAACTCCCGGGAGCAGAGTGACTGGGGAAAAAGGCGTACAGGTGTAGCCTCGGTCACGCCTGTACCATGGCATCCCGCCCCAGAGGCGCTGGATGTTTTAAACGAAAGCCACAAGAAATTCTTACGGAGGCAAACAGGTAAACCTGTGCCCTGCCATATCTGTCCCCAATCTGCTCCAGATAAGAAGGGGACCAAGAGTTCTAGCCCTCGGGGAGAACCCCTGGTTTTCAGCAACCGCTGCAGGGGTCTCGAGCACCGACGGCCCAGTGGGGTAACGCTGGAGCCGCTGCATGAGCCCTAACACCCTCTAAAAGTGTTTACACGTGAGTGGCTGCCCCTTGATATTCTTGACGGCTGAACGAAGGCCTGAATGCGCCCGGGGAAGAGCCGAGCAGACATGGCCACTGAGTCCCAGTGACTCCCAAGAAAGTGGTTCTCTGCGTGGGAGAAAGTACACTCTTCTTGGTGTTTTGCCCTAAGCGTCGAGAGACGAGAACCAAGAGTTCTTCCGCATGCTCAGGGTGCGTGGGCATCGCCCCGTGACCTTGATTGCGAAGCGGGTACCCCTCAGGGAGAACCCCTGGTCTTTAGCCACCACCATTAGTGGCTGGCCCAGCTTGATGCTCTTAACGGCTAAACGAACAGCCTGGATGCGCTCGGGGGAGAGCCGAGCAGACATGGCAACTGAGTCCCAAATGACTCCCAAGAAAGTGGATCTCTGCGTTGCAGAAAGTACACTCTTCTTGGTGTTTAGCCTTAACCCCAGCTCCTTTATGTGCGGGCACAGCATCTCGATGTTGTGCTGCTAACTGCGGCGACTCGGCCAGGGTAAGCCATAGTCGTCGACATAGTTTCGGACACGATAGTCCCTTGCAAGTGCAGCGGAGCTTAGAGCAGCGTCCCCTCCTAGGTGAACGTCCGGGCCGAGAGCGCCAGACCGAAAAGGAAGCACCAATACTGGTACGCCTTCCCCCCTGAAGGTGAACCACAGGAACTTCCCACTGTGGAAGGATGGAGACGAGGGATTATACGTCTCTGATGTCGACCGTGCCGGACCAGTTATACCTGATCCGTACTACGATCTGCTTGAGCGTCATATCTCATTCATCTTGAATTTTAGACGCCTAACTACGACTTAAGAGACGCAAATCCAGAATGAGCCGCAACCCTCCATCCTCCCTTGGAACTATGAAGTACCGGCTGTAAAACCCGGACTTGCTGTTCGCGAGGGGTACATACTCGATGGTCCCTTTCACCAGCAAAGTGTCTACTCCTTGTTCCATGACCAGAGCCTGCTGAGGGCCTACCACTGACCCGAGAACCGG
Organism: Rhodeus uyekii; assembly: GCA_037043235.1. Taxonomy (NCBI): domain Eukaryota; kingdom Metazoa; phylum Chordata; class Actinopteri; order Cypriniformes; family Acheilognathidae; genus Rhodeus; species Rhodeus uyekii. The sequence continues at coordinate 520,052 of JAWRVZ010000227.1, forward strand.
GGTGGTGAAACCCCGAACTGAAAGGCATACCCGAAGGTTACCGTGCGCAGGACCCACTGAGAGATACCGGGTAGCTGTGACCACGCAGCCCGGAATTCTACTAGGGGAACCAGCCTCCCGGGGCTGGTCTCTGGTACTACGAACATCTCCACCACTGAGCCGGGGCTGATTCCGGAAACCCGGGTGGACTGCTCTAGGACCCTCCTTATAGGGGGTGGTTTTCCCATGGCGGGCTGACTCTGGAGCTGCTCCTGGGAGACACCACCTTGTTGCGGCTTGGCGTCAGGGCCGCTTAGTCTTGGCCTTCTTGGCATTCAGGACAACCCTCAAATCACCCCTTCTACCAGCGGCATATACTTGAACTTGTCGACCCGACCTTCCGGGGTCTACCGGAGGAAGGCGGGTAGCGACACTTTGTTTCTGAGCGGCCCTGTGTGAGGAGCTCTGAGACCGCGCTTGGCCGGCGGTCTCACGTGGAGGGCGGCGGGGAAGAACTTTACTGAACGCCGCCTGCTGTCGTGCAGCCTCCTGGAACTTGTCGACGACGCTTTTTACGGCATCGCTGAACAAGCCCGAAGGGGACAGAGGAGTGTTCAGCAAAACAAATTTGTCCCTATCCTTCATAGCTGACAAATTAAGCCATAAGTGTCTCTCCGTGGCCACCAGAGCTGCCATGGAGCAACCGACAGAGTAGGCCGTCTCCCTAGTGGCCCGACAAGACAAATCCACGGTCCGGCGCAGCTCTGCCACTGCCTCCGGACCGATACCGCCGCCCTCGTTGAGGTCCCCTTGCAACTCAGCCTGATAAGCCTGCAGCAGTGTCGTGGTGTGTAGACACGCTGCGGCCTGACTAGAAGCTGAGTATGCTTTCCCAACCAAAGACGACGTGACGCGCATCGGCTTGGAGGGGAGCACCGGAGCTTATATTGAGGACGCAGATTGGGGCACGAGGTAACTCGCAAGAACCTCGTCCACTTTCTGCATCCCCCCATAACAATGACCTTGAGCCCCTACAAGATTGGTATACATAGCACTGTTTGGTGTATGAACCTTTTCGGAGGCTGGCTTTCTCCAAGATCTAGATACCTCAGCATGTAAATCGGGCAGAAAGGGCATAGCTCGGCGCGGGGGAGTGACGCAAGTAGGCAGGTAACACTCATCTAAAATACTTTTTCTAGGACGAGCGCTCCTGGTCTCCGCCGGCAAATCAATATCCAGACGTGAGACCACTCGCGCCACAACCTCAACTAGCTCCTCACATGCCGGTGAGGAGGGTGCCTTCATCTGCAGTCTAGATGCCAACAAAATCCAGCACCTTGGTGCTGGAAAAAGTTAATATGTTGAACTCATGAAATCATGTTCACCGCAAACATATTAATTGTTCATTAAAAAAAGACATAAATATTTATAAAATTAATAGCAATTCAGCGATGAGGTCAAACAAAAAAAACTTCATTACTGCTTTCCATGCAAAGAGAAACGATGGCTTGATTTTGTCTCAAATAAAAAATATCAGATTCACATTCTCCAAAGCGAAGCCAGTCATCCAGACACATAAAGCTGTCACCTAGGGGACACACATAGATACAGACTCAACAAACAGAGTGGCTATTTGTCACTTGGCTGTTCTGTGCTGCCGTTGTTGCCATTGTTAAAACACATCTGCTACAACTCTCAGACACCTTTCAGTTTTTAATTAATGAAGTTTCGATTTTGTCACCTCACGTCTCATGGTAATAATGTATCAGCATGCTGCGATAATTCAGACATAACCATCGAGATTGAAGAGTATACTGCAAAAACTCCACATCTTTAAAACTTGAATTTTAGTGTAAATGCTTCACTGAAGTAGCTCAAGCCATACAAAGGTTTAATGAGGACCAGTAGTAAATGGGTAGTGTATGCACCATTGATTTTAAAGCTATGATATGAAAGATTATAACACAGTCTGAAATTCTTGAAAGCGGCATGACAAATCGAGAGCTATCTGCAAGCAAAAGTCTCATTAAAAATCCTGCTATGCTAAAGTGCTGTCGTTAGATGTTATTGACCTTTTTAAGTGACTCCACCTGATGACACCAGAAAAAAGCCCCTTTGTGATATAGTAGTGATATGGTATGCTAGATATGAAAATAAAAATGCTAATTCACTGGCTCATTCTGCTCTTAGATATGCCATTTTGTTGGCTCCAATGCAGAGTAAAATGAAGACAGCCCACCAGTAAATCATTTCCCTTTCATGGGAACTCGTGCTGCGTCAAAAGCGGTAGAGGAACACCTCGATGATAGTCTCGTGAAGCACTATGTAAACGATCGAACGATCAATCGACTGAGTATGAGTGACAGTCGCAAGTCAGTGACGTCACAAACCAGGGTGATAATTAAGCGGCGGAAACCGATGACGGCAGCTTTGAGTGTCTTCAGCAAGCAATGTGTGAGAGTGTGTGTTTTGTTGTCATGCTGGTTGTTTGAGTTTCCATTGACTGAACTATACCCTAGACTAGTTTAAAAGAAAAGGGCTCTCCAATTTTAACAAAATGGCGAATCAAACATTTGTGCAGTGCCCTCACTACATTTCGGGTGAGACGCACACTTACTGTGTGTGTTTGTTGGGAGCAGAGCATGCTTGATCAGTGCTTTTGAGCGCTAACTGTAATTACTGCAGCCAACCACGGTTGCAAGTGTTAGCTCCCGCCAGGCAGCCTTTGATATTGAGTCCCCCCAGGGCTCGGGTCCTGCTGTAGTCGAGGCTCTATGGCCATCTAAGTCCTGGGGTTCGCAAATGGATCTGACGACGGGGTATGAGATGGGCACTGACTTATCTCAGCCCTTACCCGGCAGAACCAGTGTTAGTGCACGTCCAAGGGCGGGTACTTCTGAACCGGCGCTGCAACGATCTGAGGATATGAATGTTGTCAACTTTAGATGCTGTGAGTTAAGATTCGCCACTTTTATCTCCAGCATATAGGAGCTATTCAAGGTAGAGACTCACGCTGTTTTCCCATAACTTTTTCCCACTAGCTGTTTTCCCTAGTGTTTTCCCAAAAGAAATAATAGGAAACAAATTAATCCGTTCCAGATCCGTTAAAATGGACAGAAAAAATTCAAATCCATAACAATTTTTTTTATTGGTATAGACACACATGCACACACACACACACACACACACACACACACACACACACACACAATTATAGTACATGTATACAGTATAAGGATTTGCGTGATATCAAATAAAATGTGATTGCAATTATAAGTCTTTACAGACATTAGCAGTAGGAGGGAGGAAGGGGGGTTGTATGCAGACACTTGATTCCGTATCTTGTCTTACACAAACACTATGTAACTTACGTGAACTTAAATTAACATAACTGAACTTAGCTTACGTATTTTTTTTTAACATTTATATTTTATGTTATTGTTTTGCTTTTTTTGCTTTTTTTTCTTCCTTTTGTCACCTGACTGACCTCACTTTCACTTTCACTTGGCGCAGACCTTTTAACGAATTACCAATAGAGGGAGATTTTTTTCTGTCTCCCTTTAAAAATAAACAAGGCACGTGTCGTCAAAAAGCGACCAGACCAGGCCGAACGGAAGTACTCGACACTGATGAGTCTTGCCCCAAAGGCGAATCTGTGAAACTTCCGGTGTTGTGGAAGGATGGAGATATGAAAATAAGCGTCCATGAGATCTATTGTGACAAATCAGTCCTCGGACCTGATTTGTGCTATGATCCGTTTCAAAGTCAGCATTCTGAACTTCAGTCGTCTGACAGTTTCGTTCAGTGAGCGAAGATCTAGAATAGGATGCAAACCTCCATCCTTCTTTGGAACTATGAAGTATCGGCTGTAAAAGCCCGAATCTGTTTTTCTGAACGCCACCTCCTGCTTGCCAGCCTCCTGAAACCTCTCAACGGCCATCTTGACATCATCGCCGAAGAGGCCAGGAGGCGTAAGAGGGGCATCAATCAGAATATTCTTATCTCTCTCCTTCAAAGTAGTGAGATTTAGGAAGATGACGGCTCTTCCTCATCCATTTTGATACTGACTACATCCACCTCCAGATTCTCAGAACTGAAGAGGTTCAGTATCGCGTCCTCCCCCAGGTCGGAAGAAACCACTGCAGGGTGTCCCAGGGTGTCGATTCCTGGGTGAGGGCAGATCCAGCAGGTAAGGGAGGAGATAAGGCAGAGCCCATCTCCAACCCCGCTGCTAGATCCAACTGTGATCCCCATGAATGTGATCGCCGCTGAGCCTCAGCTGCAGTGGGACCGGAACCACGAGGACCACGAGACTGAGCAGTTCACTAGAAAACTGCCAGGCATGACCGGAGAGTGCGCAGCGGCAGCCGCAAACACCCTGCACAATCAGTGTCCTCGAGCGCTGCTCGTGCATGGTCCTCGCCCATACAAGAGACACAAAGATAGGTAAGTGAAAGGTAAGTGAAAATCACGCAGCCAGCACAATGCACCACACACGTTAGCTTCAAGTGCTTTTTGAAGATACTAACGCTGCCGCTTCTGGGTTACAGCGCGCTCTATATACTCCTGGCTCATGACGTCACCCTCGGCGACGTGCACTTGCACATGTGGATTTCATTGTGCTTCAAGAGAAAATCACGCTAAGGCATTCCCATATGCGTTGTTGACGCAGCTCGAGTTCCCTTGACAGGGAACTGGCATGTTGCTAATATATTGCTAGTGAAGGAAATAAATGTATAAATGTAGTTTAAAATGTTAGAAATTGTGTTGAAGTGTTTATTTCTAATGATAGTTTAAAATGTTCCAAATTGTATTGACATGTTCTTTGCTGTTCTAACATAAAGTTACTGTTTTAATTCTGTAACAAATTTTTCCTGTCTAAAACTAAGGACAATGCACTCGGTGAAAAGTCCAAGGCTGTAACTGTTGACGTTGTCTGTTTGTCAAAGATACAGAAAGAAAGGGATGGGGCAAGGGGTTCTTGCATTCTTGTGTGCAGATTGCTGATTGCTATGATGTAACCAATGAAGAAATTTACCTGACAACAGTCACTGTATGGAGAGGTGGACTCAAGGGAGGAACTGAAAGTCAAGAATATATAAACTGTTTGCATATGCTTGTAAGACATTCTGGACTGCCCAGATGTCAGCTTTTGGCATTGTGGTCCAGTAATCCTGAGCTCAGAGCTCTTTTGATTCTCTATTAAATTGATTTCATTTATTTACGAGTCGCGTCTTTTTTGAAATGGCAAATCAACTTTTGGGAAAGAACATTTCCAACACTAGCATGAATTAACATGTTGCTGGCATGATTTACCAAGAATAAGCCTGTCTCTAGCATTATTTATTATTAACTAGCATGTCGTTAGCATAATTTTTCTTTAATTGCCATGATTTAACATAAATTAGCATTTTGCTAGTATAATTTAGGATTAACTAGCGTGTTGCTAACATGATTTGGCATTAACTAGCATGTCGCTTACATGATGATTTTTCATGAATTAGCGTTAACTAGCATATTGCTTTGCTTATTAATTTAGCATGTCACTAGTATGTCATTAGCATGGTTTAACATTAACTAGTATGTTAACTGGCATGAATTAGCATGTTGTTAGCATGATTTAGCATGAATTAACAAGTTTACTTGCATGTCCTAGGTTAGTTACTAGGCATCTTTAGCCACAGATACAGAGTGGATGAAGCTTAAATACTCTGTTAGAGTTAATGTAAAAAAAAAAAAAACCTTCAATGAAAGCATATGAAACTTTTATGATGTTAATCTTCTTTGTTTGGAAGTCGGATTTAGTCGCATCAGTTTGACAAGACATTGCAACCTGAGTCAGAACAAGCCTGACGTCTGAGTCGAGTTTGGTGTTTGTAGCTTTAAAGCTCGCTGAGTTTATGCAGTCTAAAATTTGTCTCAGAAGAAAAATAATAATAATATATATATATATATATATATATATATATATATATATATATATATATATATATATATATATAATATATATATATATATATATATATATATATATATATATATATATATATATATATATATATATATATATATACTATATGTTTATATAGTAGCTAAGAAAGTTTGCTTTCTCAGACCAACTTAATAAATACTGCAAATAAAACTTTGTTCTTTAAAAAATGGCGAAAAAACATCTCGGTTGCTATTACAAACCTTGTTTCCTGAAAGAGGGAACAGAAACAAGAAACAACGTGCCAGGACATTTGTTCTAAGGGCATTCCATGGCTACAAATGTCATATGCCCCAGAAGCTTCAGTCCTGCTCCTGAATGAACTTCGGTTGTTCAGCAATGACTGGCCGTGTTTGTTTGTGAGGTGCGCCATGTTGACTGAATCCAACTCCAAACTGAGAAAAGAGATACTTGAGAGGGTTTACCCTTTTCCCAGGTTATGGGTTCTGCCCATTATGATGGAATTCAATGACGAGTGTCTGTTGTACAATGTACATGGTGTGTCTTCTTTAGATCACATATTGTTCATATATATGACACAGACTGAAGACTGACCCTATGGGACTAGTGTGATACTTCTCAAAAAATAAGAGAAGGTGAAAAGGAGAAGAAATGTTCGGTTTGGTATGTGTTAATGTCCAGGGGATGTGGTGTTTCCTTTAGTGCTGGGATGGATGGATAAATGCATCCGTTGGAGAGGGGAGTGGGTTCAGAGACATGAGGCCAGTTGGTCATTGCTTTCATAGAGACATACCTGAATTATAGCAAATCACACTTTATCCCCTATTAGCATCATACGCAAATCACAAATTTTCTTCACAAATTATCAGCTGTACCCCTTCCTCTTGGCGATAGGCAGGTCAAAGATGACTGGAGAGAGTATGAGAAACCACAATTTCTTCTACTGAGCATTATAGCCAATGCATCACAAATTTACAACTTCCTGTCCTGCAACACAATAGCTAGTGGGTGAACATAGGGCACACAGGAGAGTTAAAGAGACAGGACTGTGCTTTATATAGGAAGATGGTCTCCTCACTGGACACTGAACTCAACTTGTCAATCATCTGTCAGTGCCATTACAGTTAATCGACTTTAATATGTTTTCAGGTCTCATGTACTGTGGGGACAGGTGGCTCAGTGGGAACAGCTGTATATCGTGCTCTCGAAGATTCAAGTTTAAATTACGCTACAGGCCCTTCCTGTGACCGCTGCTAGTTTGCCCTTCGGGCAAAGCACATAATGCTCATCTGGTCTAAAGGTGCTATGCTTTGACCGCACCTGTTCTCAGATATTTTGTACAATATATCTGATATATACAATACAGCACAAATAATTACATTAGAATATGTATATATATGTAATATGAAAAGTTCAAAGGAACAGCATCTTTACTGTCTTTTTTAAAATAAATGTATCAATGTTTTAATAAGTTTAAAAGTTTATATTTTTAACAGTTTATAAGAACATCATATACATAAATTAACATCATAATAAGATGTAAATAATAAAGCCAAAGAATAACAACAAAATGCACTACACAAACAACAATTAAGAAATATAAAGAACATTGTTTTTAAAAGTATTTCAGTCACAAATAACTTCAGGCTAAAGGCACTTGGACAAGGATCATCGTAGCATAAAATGTGTTGCCATAGAAACATGCCATGCAAACAAAGCACTCAAGAAACGAGTGGGTGCCCCAGAGAACTAGTTGTCATTGTTGCACAGCCCTCTATATTCTTTTTTCGTATTATTTATCTATGTTTTCTTCTTTCATTGCCATTCCACTAGCACAAATAAAATGAAGGTATTGAAATAAAAGGTATTGTTGAACTTAATCTGGCCTACTTGGAAAAAAATAAATGCATACTTAATGATAATAAAGAAAAAGTTATATGAAACAACACAAAGCAGTTTCATCTGAAGTTAACAGAATAAGAGCTGCTCTTGAAGAGCATGTAGTGCGGCATTAGAGCAGGATATTTAGATAGAATAGCACTCAGTTGCATTCAAGACGACAGCAGAATCATACAGATTTCTCATGTATTTAATTTCCTGTTCCAGTTAGATACTAATAGAGTTATGGGCCATTTTCAGGAGCATGTCTTCCTGTTGACGTTTTCCCCTGGTGTACCACTGTTATGTCTTTATATTCTGTATAACTATTAATGTAGGTTATTTTGAGGTTTGAGAACCCTAAATATGTATAAGGGAGGTAAAACGATGGTAGAAAAAATAAATAAATGGCTTTAATTTGATCTTGGTTCAAACCAATGCTTAAAAGCTAAATTGTATTGGTAACCGAAATGGAGGATATGTCTCCTTGTTGCCAGAACATCATCTTTCTAGTTTGTGGCCAAGAGGATGGGCACAAGCACTGAGCTGCACTGGCAGTGCTTGATGAGGTGTACTGATGCTTATTGTGCCTTATCATTGCTGCCATAAATCCAGCATCACATGTCTCCTTCACTGAGACTGGGCTGGTGTGCACCAGATGTCCCCAAGGTCCAGGTATGGCTCAAATTTATAGAATGTGAAAGATGGTCAAATTAACACCATGTTTGACCATAAATATAACAAATCCTCCAATACAATTTTTGAGTTACTGTTAGGAAAGTGTAGGCAAAAGGATATAAAAGAACACTGAAACACATAAAATCAATGCACTGTAAATCACATTATATTTACTAAATAGTGCATGCACTTTACACACACACACACACACACACACACACACACACACACACACACACACACACACACACACACACACAAACACACACACACACACATACCCACAAACCTTCCAAAAGAAGAATCATTATTTCATAAAAGAACATTTTGGGGTCCCAAAAAAAACATTTAGTGAATAATTCTTTAAATAACCCTTTTTTATCACACACATTTGAATGACCTAAATAACATTATTTTGTTTTATTATAAAGAACCTGCTGTGCAATGTAAATATTCCATATATGTTAAAGGTGCAGTGAGTGATTTTTGCAAAACACTGTTGATATTTGAATCCAATCCAAACAAACATCGAACAAACAAATATCTCCATTCATTGCTCTTCCCCTAAAATGTATGAACACACAATGCAAAAGTGTATGTCTCTTTATCATAATTGAGGTAAAACAAAATAATGCTTCATGAAAAATAAAGCAAAGAAGAAGAAGAAACGACGAGAAAGAACAACAAATTAACATCCAATCCAATTACACAATGATACGTATATAGAAATAACAATTCCCTTTCAAGGGAACTCGTACTGCGTCGAATGCTAGCGGAATGCCTTGACGATAGTCTCGTGAAGCACTATGTAAAAAAAAAATAGAACGCTCAGTGACGTCACAAACCATCATGATGCGCCGGAAACCGAAATGGTATTATTGAGTGTCTTCAGCAAGAATTGTGTTGTGCGAGCGAAGTGTGTATGTTGAGTTACTTCCACTCTCGTGGGCCGGGCATACTCTGCTTCCAGCCAGGCATTAGTGTGTCTGCAAACCACCGCTTTGCTACAGGCATTTCAAGAAGAGCTTTTGGGAACCTTGTTGAGGGCAGCGCCATTGGCCCTAAGGGAGTAGCCAAACTTCACCAAGCCACAGACCTCTCTCTCCCAGCCACTAGGGAAATGGCCACATCAATCGGCCAGTCCATGTTAGCTTTGGTGGCCACGAAGAGGCATGTGTTGCTTAATTTAACATCCCTTAAAGACAAGGAGACAAATTCCATTGAGGTCAGGGAGGACCTTCGGTCCCAGGCACTGTGGGCTTGGCCTCTGAGGCCTCCTAGACTCCGGTCTCTCAACCAAGGTTGTTGGTTCCTCCACTCCAGAGCTCCCTCCACAGTGGACACTCTTCACTTCTTGGTATAGTGAGAAGCAAGTAAACCCAGTTACCTGTCAGATTGGCAACGTGCTAGAGTTCCTGCAGGAAAGATTCGCTGCAGGGCTGTACCCTTCCACCCTGAAGGTTCACATGGCTACCATAGCAGCTTACCATATACCTCTGGGTGGCATATCTATTGGCAGGGACACCCTAGTCACACATTTCCCCCGTGGTACCACAAGGCTGATGCCTGCAGTACAGACCAAGTTTCCTCCCTGGTCCTCCAGGGTCTGTCCCAGGCACCCTTTGAGCCTATTGAGGGAGTTCACCTTATGTTCCTCTCTCTGAAGACTCTTTTTCTTTTAGCCATTACTTTGCTAAAGAGAATAGGGGATCTACAGACTCTGTCTGTAGCCCCTTCCAGGCTTGCTTCAGACAGTCCTCTAAGCCAGTGCTTCTCAATTATTTTCTGTCACGCACCCCTGGGAAGAGGTAAAAATTTTGCGCACCCCCCTCCCCCATTTTGGAACTTCCGCCTTATTGTTTCCATGGCAACACATCATGCTTATCACGTGACATACCGCAGTCACAAAAAGCACTGTATAATAGATAATTCAAAATAGTCACCAACTTGTTGGCTCAACTTTTTGAAACCTGAAAACACTGAATTGTTGTGATAAATGACAAGCTCTGAGCGGATCAGTGCCAGATATCGTGTGAAAACACATGTGAATTTAGTGGTTGATCACGTGACACATGAACACCGGTGTGATCGTACACGTCAAAGGATGAGGAGACGGTTATCTGAACTTCATATCTGCTGCTTGTGTTCAGTGCAAGAAAACCTACTCCCTGGCAAAAAAAAAAAAAAAGCATGTACCCCAGTGTCACACGCGCCCCCCCTGACATCGCTCCGTGCCCCCCCAGGAGGGCGCGCCCCACTATTTGAGAACCACTGCTCTAAGCTACTGTTTCCGGGTTCCGACACACCTTTATCATCCTGCTTCATGATATCGCCGATTCGTGATGTACACTCAGACTCGTTCGATCAGTTTACTTAGTGCTTCACGAAACTATCGTCAAGGCATTCCCCGAGCGTTTGATGTAGCGTCACGTTCCTTGTTCAGGGAAATAAGGTTAAATGCATAACCTCAGACGTTTTTCTCCAGACAAAGAAATTATACTCAAAATTGTCCGGTTATTAGTTAAAATTAAAACAACACCATATCGTGGTTCTGTGAAACATAGCAAAACCATAGTGTTACTCGTGTATGGATCAAAAACAACACAACCTCGGCATCCGTTTCAGGCCTTAGCACTTTGGTCTCTCCAGCACTGGAAAGTTCATTGAATACTAATGTGGGTCCTAAATATGTTGCCTAGTCATAACCCTTCTGTTATGTCTGTAGCTGTGAAGCTGACGTGCGATGCGGAGAGAGACGCGGAGCACGGAATCAAACAGGAAATACTTTAATTATAAAACAAAACAAAAGGCACGCAAGGGTGCAAAACTTAAGGAGGCATCCACACGAGACAACCGCAACCAACACAAAGATAACTTTAACAAACGACAACTGGGGAGTGAACATGGATAACTTAAATACTGACAATGATTACAACTGGAACGCAAAACACCTGTGACTAATAAGTGCTGATGGGAACTGGGTGACGGTGAGATCAGGAACGGGGAACATGTGACACAGAGAAGGTAAACTAAGAGTCCAGGGTGAAAACTAACATAAACGTGACATTACACCCCCCTCCCGGCAGGTGCGACCTCGCGCCGGAGAAAGTACGACACTGGGTGAGGGGGGCGGGACCGGCTGAACGACCGGTGGTGGCTCCGGTGGGACCGGCAGTACCGGCTGGAGTGCCGGCGGTGGCTCAGACGAGGCCGGCTGGGGCGGTGGCTCTGGCGGGACCGGCAGTATCGGCTGGGGTGCCGGCGGTGGCTCAGACGAGGCCGGCTGGGGCGGTGGCTCTGGAGGAACCGGCAGTACCGGCTGGGGTGCCGGCGGTGGCTCCGGCGGGACCGGCTGGAGTGCCGGCGGTGGCGCAGGCGGTGGCTCCGGCGGGACCGGCTGGGGTGCCGGCGGTGGCGCAGGCGGTGGAGCAGGCGGTGCCGGCTGGGGTGCCGGCGGTGGCGCAGGCGGTGCTGGCGGTGGCGCGGACGGTGGCGCAGGCGGTGTCGGCTGGAGTGCCGGCGGTGGCGTGGGGAAGTCCCGGAACTCCGACGGTGGCTCTATGAGGTCCCAGAGCTCTGGGAGGTCCACGGCACGCCAGCTCAGGCTCTGGCGGGTCGGGCCACGGCAGCTCAGGCGGGTCAGGCCACGGCAGCTCAGGCTCTGGCGGGTCGGGCCACGGCAGCTCAGGCGGGTCAGGCCACGGCAGCTCAGGCTCTGGCGGGTCGGGCCACGGCAGCTCAGGCGGGTCAGGCCACGGCAGCTCAGGCTCTGGCGGGTCGGGCCACGGCAGCTCAGGCTCTGGCGGGTGGGGCCACGGCTGCTTCGGGGGTTCGGCCGCTCGGGGACACCACAGTTCATTTTCGGCCGCTCGGGGACAACACAGTTCAGATTCGGCCGCTCGGGGACAACACAGTTCAGATTCGGCCGCTCGGGGAAACAATTCTTCTGCCGCTCGGGGAAACAATTCTTCGGCCGCTCGGGGAAACAGCTCTCTGGGTTCGGCCGCTCGGGGAAACAGCTCTCTGGGTTCGGCCGCTCGGGGAAACAGCTCTCTGGGTTCGGCCGCTCGGGGAAACAGCTCTCTGGGTTCGGCCGCTCGGGGAAAACACTGTTCCTTTTCGGCCGCTCGGGGACAACACTGTTGCTCATCGGCCGCTCGGGGAAGCTGCTCATTGGCCGCTCGGGGAAGCTGCTCATCGGCCGCTCGGAGAAACGGAGCATGAGAGCCGGCCGCGGGATGCAGCACACTTGGTTCACTCGGCTGGCTGGGAGTCTTTGTAGGATGTGCCGGCAGCTCTTGCTGTTCAGATCGGGGGTAAGCTCTGTCCATACATTTCATTACGGCGTCCGGCCAGTTTAGACCCGAAATGTCTGGCAGATTTACGGAGAGGCATTGAATCGCCCCTATCTGAAACAGTGTTTTAATGGTGGCCTCGCGCAATGGTGCGCGGCAGGCGGTGTATATAAATTCCAGCGCGAACTGCGCGAAATCCTTGTGGCTTTGAGCAATAAACAAAAGCTGCTGTTCCCACTCCATTTAAAGTCCTTAAAGGCGACTTCACCTGGTCGTTTGTTCTGTTATGTCTGTAGCTGTGAAGCTGACGTGCGATGCGGAGAGAGACGCGGAGCACGGAATCAAACAGGAAATACTTTAATTATAAAACAAAACAAAAGGCACGCAAGGGTGCAAAACATAAGGAGGCATCCACACGAGACAACCGCAACCAACACAAAGATAACTTTAACAAACGACAACTGGGGAGTGAACATGGATAACTTAAATACTGACAATGATTACAACTGGAACGCAAAACACCTGTGACTAATAAGTGCTGATGGGAACTGGGTGACGGTGGGATCAGGAACGGGGAACATGTGACACAGAGAAGGTAAACTAAGAGTCCAGGGTGAAAACTAACATAAACGTGACACCTTCTATTCCTATTCCTCTGACCAATTTTCTTTTGTAATGTCTCTCAGCCATCTCTTAGTTTGCCAGAAATCACTTACAGCACCTTTAAAGGTTCTCCATGGAACCATAGATGCCAATAAAAAACATGTACTACAGAGTGTTCAACAGAATTACAATGAATTAGCTCATAATTCATAATGAATTAGTTCATAATTAGCTGAGCATCCATTGAAGAGTTTACAAGGAGAGTAAATGGCTGTAGTGTAGCCAATATAAGACTGTTAGAGCTACCTTTTGCCTTCATATACAAGAAGTGGGCCAGATGTGCATGCATCCCTCATGAGCATGAAAACAAGGCGCTGCCATTTAGGCATAATAGCTTCTTCTCTGAACAGAGATTATCACAACTTAATCATTTAATAGGTTACCCTGTGATGTTTGATATTCTGTTTAAGTGTGGTTGTGGTAAATACACTGCAATAGTCTAAGGAACCTATAATTAAAGTTGATAATTGATCACATCACTGCTGTTGTGAGCATATGTATATATGTCTCTTGCTCCATTCGAGTGTTCGCTAAAATGTAGCCTTTTTTCATTACATTACATATGTTTAACTGTAATGAAAATGAACCACATTTTTATTTGTGTCAGATTAAACAATGTTTAAGATGAAAACTAGGATTCTTAATTTTTATTTGATTTTACTTTAAGGCCTCAGGAAATATGCTTGAAAAATCTAACTTTTTTCTTATTTTCTCTGCAACAACCTTTTAAGTCACATTAATGAAAATATTTGCAAAGACATTCAGCTTTAACTGCATTTTGTTCAGACATATTGGTTAAGGAGAAGCAGGTTCAACAGCATAACCTTGAGAAACATCATATCTGAGCATTATATTCTTATATTTATATGTTTTTCTGTGATGTATACACACACACACACACACACACACACACATACATATTTATTTATTTATTTATAAGAATCTGATTTGATTCACGTCTAAATCATTTCCAATAAGCATGTATCAAGTAATTTACTTTTTTAACTAAGTAATGTACATTTTTATATGCTAAAGTTAAACACCAGCATCAATGACAGTAAGACTAAAGGCAAGATCTTAACACATGAAGATAGAAATGAGATTATCCTGTTTCCCCAAGGACTTTTGTTCATATAAAATCTTGGCATTGAAACCACAGTGGCTTTTACACAAATTTAATAAAAGCATTCATGATGAAATTACCTAATGTCTATTGACATTTTATCCAGGCATTTTTAAAAAGTCCCAAGATCTGGTTATCATTCTCTTTCAGGTTTGGAAACAATATCCAATATATTATAGTGTTTGGCTATCTTTGCAGAGTGATCAGAGTACACTTTGCTATTCCTGGTTTTTGTTGTGAACGATTTTAGTTTTCCGTAAAACCTAGTCAAATCCATGCATAACTTAATCAAATGCATGCATGAATTATTATGTCCAAATGAGAGTACATTTCGATATAAGGATATGGTAGTGGTACGGTCTTTACTTGATACCTGCAAGGATAGCCATGAGCCACCATTGTGCCCTTGAGCGAAGCATCTCATATTGGTTGCTCCAGGGAATTACCCTTGTAAAAGTCCAGTACCTTGTCATGTGGCATAAAAAAGGTAGCGACTATGAGTTAAAAGGAATATATTTTATTTTATTTAAAAGCCCATGAAATTGCTCGAATAGGGCATGGCCAGATTTTGAAGGGCTTTTAAATAGTATGCACTGCTCAAAAACCAAATAAGGGAACATGTAATCATCACAGTATAAAGATATTGTGTGCAAAAATAATTAATCTTCAAGGATTAATCTTCAGGGATCAATATATCTAGCTAGGAAGCTGGATTGGCATTTACCAGAGACCAGAATTGGCAAGTCTGCCATTGGAACCCCATTCTCTTCACGGATGAGAGCAGGTTCACCAGCACATGTGATAGACGTAAAAGAGTCTGGAGATGCAGAGGGGAACGTTATGCTGCGTGCAACATCATCCAGCATCATATGGTTGGGCAGTGGGTCAGTAATGTTCTAGGGAGGAAGCTCCTTGGAGAGTTCCACAGACCTCCATGTGCTAGCCAATGGTTCAAAAATGGATAAAATCCTCAGAGCCATTGTAAGATCTTATGCCGGTACACTAGGCCCTGGGTTCCTCTTGGCGCGTGATAGTGCCCGGCCTTTTGTGGCTAGAGTGTGTTTTTAGATGACAATGACATTGACTGTTCCTCACGTTGCCCAGACCGAAATCCAATTGAGAACCTCTGGGATATTGTGTCTCGGAGCATCTGAAGACGCCAAGGAGCAGACTGTCCAGGAGCTCACTGATGCCCTGATCCTGGTCTGAGAGGAGATCCCCCAGAACAACATAACCCATCGCATCAGGATTATGCCCAGACATTGTCGCCAGTTCAGAGAAATGTTCACTCAGAAGATGACCAAGGTGAGGGAGTATTTTGAAAATGTACATTACTCTTTTCAGTTTTCATCTTTGCCCTTTCAAACAAGTCTAACTATTTAGCTTGCTTAGGCTTGTTATACTACCGGTTATGAGGGACAATGTCACAGTTCTGTTATATCTCTACCCACTTCCTGTTTCGTTCCATGATTCTTCCAGTGTTTTTCTATCCATCTGTCTCGTTATCAATTATCACCCATCGTTATCACCTTGTCAATCTTGTCACCTGTGTCTAATCAACCCCTTGGGTATATATTATTATATTTGTTGATGTCTGTGTTAAGATTTGCTGCTGTGTTCCAATTTCCGTCAGAATCTCTATTTCTTGTTTTGCTCAAGATGTGCCCTTTTTTACTTTTTCTTCTTGAAAGTGTTTGTTTTGAGTTTCTAATTAAATTGGATTTCACTTTACTCCTTGTTCTGGCCTTCCTCTTCCTCCTACACATGTGCCTAAAAGACAGTATGGTATGACATTTTATATCGGATTAAAGGAGAAACATTATGAACGAAACATTCGAACGATAAGAAAACATAGTTAAATAACTTATAGTCAGTAAGAGTCAGGCTGTTCTGGTTATTTTGCCACCCCTCATTAGTCCAGATATTTTTGATACACAAGAAGCGCTTTCAAACCCAGATGCTCAAGTGGTTGCAAAGGTTACAAAAAACAATACCTTAAGGTGCTGACTTGCGTGGACTAATATTTATCTGTGGAATTCTGTTTATAATGGGCCATTAGGTTGGAACTTATTGGTTCTGTGCTGTCTAATAACTTGAATTTTAATAAATATATCTATTATGGCTAATTAATTGATAATAATGCAAGGCAAGAACATTGCATGTACCTGACTTAATTTTAGCGGCATTCAGTATATATTTCATCAAAGCCAATGATTTCCTTTTAAACTTGAAGATATGTTTAAAATGAACTTCAATGCCGACGTTTAGGAAGGCACTAACATAACCGCAAGCCAATAGATATGGATGAAAAAAAAAGTAAGTTCACATGGTTCATAGGGGACAACACTATGCATCTGGCATACAGTAAATGTTTTTTTTTTCATCTTGTTGAAAATGTTCCTAATACGGACTTTGGACTGCCTTTTTGTTTTCTCCCTTTCAAGATTGTGGCAATAATGAGCAAAATGCAATAAATGTTTCAAGAAATCGCATTTGATCATCATCATGTAAGAAGAGAAAATGCACAGTAAATAATGAGCTAATCAAACTTTCAGACAAGAAATCATTGGAGTCAAATGCACAAACCTTGCATGCCATCTGTTGTTAGTATGTTACTTCACCTTTAGAACAACCTCCTCCGCACCTCTTCCACCTCCAACCCAACACACACACACTCGCTATATACTGCGCTTGAGCCAGAAGCCCCACTTCTCTAAGAATCAAACAATTAAGAAAGTTGCTTTCCTGAATCCACCAGCTGGATGCACTTTAATCTCAGATTCTCTGCGAACTAGAGAGACAGTGGTGCAAATTATTTGCTTGTTTTACATCACATCACATGTCAACTATAATGATGGAGGCCCACGCAAAATTTCAGCGGACAAAAAAGCAGCATGCGTATGTCTCAGTAAACCCACGAGAGCAGCAGCCTGTGAAGCAAAACAGCTTTCACTTTCATGCCTTTTTTTTCCTCTATTATTTTTTTTGTGTGTGAAAAGTTTCAAGTAAAATTCTCCATTAGAATGGCAGCATGAAGCATAGTTCTGTAAGCCTCGAGTTGTTTGAAGAAAGTACTTTTCTTTTTAATGTTAGAAATGCATTACTTTTAGATGGAATGCTGATGTAGAATGATGGATGAACGTGAAACCACACTTTTTTAAATATTTTAGGTCTTGCTGTTTAAAATTAATTTATATGTTTAATATTAAATTGTAAACATTCACAGCTAGAAAACATACATATTTAAACTGGAAAAAAATATTGTTTATACCCTATTGTGGACCAGGAAGGAATTAGGATATGGCCCTACATAATTTGATTATACACTAGATATGATCATACAATGACTTCAGGGAAATGAAACAAGTATCTTTTTTTTCTTAATCTGTTTTTTTTTTTTTACCAACAAACAAAATTCCAATTATTTAGATGCATGCTGTGAGAATTCAGACCTCCAGAAAGGGGTCACATGTATGAAGACCTCAAAAATTCACCAAGAACTTAGCATGAATATTGAATGCCAATCTTCTTATGAATATAAATGCTGTCAGTGTTTATAGTGGGAGTGGGGAGTATTATAAAACTCCTAGAGACTTATTTATGCATCCATTGTTTGCAAACATTTTTCATTTTAACTGTTCATCCAAACAATGGTAGACGGGGGCTCTTTTGCGAAGCCTGTCATTATTTTAGCAATTTTATTTGCAAAAAGCCAAGATTTGCTTAAGCCATTTTCTCTCAAGAAAATTTTTGTTCACCATCCTTTGTTGGTTGAACGACTTCCCTGTCCCTCCCAGAATGCAGAATCCTTGGCAATATTCAAAAGACTGCTAAAAACTCACCTTTTTCGTGAATACCTAACATGACACACACACACAGCACCTCAACTTAAAAAAAGAAAATCCTTCCTCGATTCTCCAGGCTTGTTTTACTAGTGTGTGTAATGTTTGAAACTTTGTATTGAAAGCACTCTCATGTACTTTTGTATCTTCATGATGAAACACAACTTGTTTTCCTCAAGTTGTAAGTCACTTTGGATAAAATTGTCAGCTAAATGAATAAATGTAAATGTAAAAATGTCACCCTTCACATTGAAGAATCAAGAAATGGTCTACTAAAACACCTGCACTTCACAAAATTGATGTGAGCAAGTGAACAGTTCAACAGTTGGCATACTAAAATATGAAATACAAATGTTTAATAATATCTTTACAATCCTTTATGCATCCACATCAATCTTTGTTTCCTGCCCCACTGACCAATTATTTTACAGTAGACTAAATAAGTGGGACAACACTTTGTTAAGAAGGCTCCCAAGGAGGTTATATGGTGTAGTAGGCTTTCCTGTTGCTCAATCATTAGAGCATTGGTGTTTACAACACCAAGGTAATGGGTTTGATCCCAGGGAAAGCAAGAACTGATTCAATGTGTTCCTTGTAAGTCACTTTGGATGAAAGTGTCTGCCAAATGCATAAATGTAAATGTAGTTTAGCACAGCTTGACTATGTAACTTTTACTTCCCCAACTCAGCCACTTTCAAAATGTATGTGATAGTAGGAAACAGGAAATAAACACCAAGGTTTTGTATCAGTCAGGAAATTTATTTTTGTTTTAAGTAATGCTGAATGACAAAGGGATAAAGAGGCTTTAGTAGAAGTCTGACGAGATGGGGAGATTACCAGTGGGAGAAGATTCTGGGAGATGGCAGTCCTTCACAGCCCACTTGACTTAAGCTGTCATGATACCATCTGATATTCCTCACGCCTCAAAGGTTGTTTATATATATATATATATATATATATATATATATATATATATATATATATATATATTTATTTATTTTTTATTTTTATTTTTTTTTTTCATGGGATGAATGTCAAATATACAATTAATGTAGTAAGCGAAGATTCAGCCATGTTCTTGAACCTAAAAGCAATATAGAAGACATGATGATTTGTTAATGTGGTAAAAAAAAAATATTTTGGCACACTGTCTCTAGGCGAAATCTCAGAAGGGAAATGGTGGCGTAAAGGAATGTGCTGGAAACCACTGTGGTGGTCAAGTGCCATAACACATTTTCACTGAACAAGCTTGAAATCATAAGGGATCCAAAGGAGGCTGTACTTTCACAATTATGACTCCCCTTTTGAGCTCATTTCTGAAGTAGAACATAGAAAAAAAAAAGGCTTTCATGGTAGAAATAATCCACTTTTTTTGTGTGTGTGTGTTAAATGTCAACTTTTTCACAGAACTTGCCATAAACATGTGGCTTTGTATGGCTTGTTCAATATGTAAAATATATTCATTGAAATCCTAAAGCTGACAATGTTAAACTTTCCTTTATTAACTGAGGCTACAGGAATCCCGCTCCGCTGATTTATTTAATGAAACACTCAAGTGGCTCTAGGGTACCAAGGCACCAAATGAATAAGGCGTGCACCAGTGCTTCTAAATTCAGATATATCACTACAATTAAAAAGGCCAAACTGCCTGTTCTGTATTCAGATTCAAACTACAAAATGCTCCTCCACAGAAGCTTGTGGTATTGAAAAGATTATTATGCATCAAAGACATTTGCAAAAGCTCTGCCCACAGCAGCTCATCGCTTCTCATTTGTGGCACTACTTCACTTCTGCACTAGTTAGATGTCACTGGGGGACTGTTATCGGGACTGACTCTTCATTCCGAATTGGAATGTGTCAGGGATCAGTGATTTTAAAACTGGTCATGGGGCAATTTTAACCACTACTAAGGCTGCAAGTGGCAGGCTGGAAATGATAGTGACAACTGGAACAGTAGTACAAGCATATCCCATTGCATCTGCATGGCATCCTTTAACTTTTTGCTGACACAAAACCACATTCCACTCTTAAAATCTCAAGTACTCTTCAAGATAACATGTGAATTTACCATCAAAGGCTACAAAAGCGGTGAGTATGACAAGGTGAGGTGTGTACAATGGATTTCTTAAAGCTAAGTCATTAGCTAGATGATTCACATTCAAGACTATGCTTCACAGAATACTGGCTTGGTTTTCAAATTCTTAACAAGATACAGAAAGACTAAACATTGATTGGGCTGCTCCTCCCTTTGGAATAACAGAGCAAATGAGTGTTGCGGAAGATACTGTGGAACTAGCAGTTTATAAGCTACAATCATTTAAAGCAGTTCAAATACAGCCAAGCTTCTTTTGACCTTCACTGGAGCTAGTTAAGTGGAAATATCTGAATATGATTTGTTTACAGAAGTATTTAACTGGCAAAAGAGCTATGAAAATCTCTACTGTGGTGCCAGCATTAAACTTCAACAAGTCAATTTGCACGATATTAAACTAAAATTACTGAATTGAAAACATGGTTATAAAGAGTAATATGTGTATTAAACACTGATTTAAAAACAAACAGGCAAAACAAAAGCAACATTTAAAATTTTCCTTTGAGAGAAATATTGAGTGTTGATTTTTTTATTAGATTAATTTAAAATGACATTACTTCTGTATACTTTAATATCTGTTTGTTTTTAAAATGAAAATAAAGCAACTGAGCTAATGTCACGCTTATGAAAAATGTTACTAATGTTACATTGTGACTTTTAGGTAGTTACTCACAGTAGTCACCAGCTGAAAAGCCAACTGAAATGTAAAAGGGTTCCCAAATCATGGTATATCTCAAAACTTCTGAAGACATAAGATCAAATTATTTACACACATTTGCAACAAGACCCCGAAAAAAAAAAAAAAAAAACAACTTCTATTCAAGTTAGATGGAAAAGAGCAGCATGAACATTCTTCAAATATATATATATATTTTTTTTTTTCAAATAACAGAATATGTTTGGACTGGGGTGAGTTAACAATGTGAGATATTACAAATAATTCATTAATTATCCTCATAGTTCAAAGCTGTTTGTACCTTTATGTGTTAATATAGTGGAAACTCTTCTGTTGTTGGATTTTGGACTATTGGATGAGCTCTTTTGAACTCTAGCTCACAGACACATGACTTGGAATTCATTGGTCACTCAGTAATTGCAAACCAGCCAGCACAGCAGCTCCAAACTTCAACTCCTTCAATCGCATTTCACAGACAAGATAAGCTTTTGAAGTTACTATGCACTATGTTCTTTGTTTCCAACATAAGGTTTTGCACAGACAGAATGATAACCACAAACATTTTCACATGCAAACAGTACCATAGCAGTCACCAAAGACTTTTTCTTATATTCCCCCCCCCCCCTGTAACATTGTACCCTTGTTGCTCTTTGTAGGGCACCACTTCCTGTTTGGATATCAACTGTACTGATATTATTCTATTCATAAACTGTCTAGTCCATTTCAGACCGTAAACAGAAAAAGCCTTCCTGAATGTGGCTTGAGTTTGTATACAAAACCAGGATTTCTATGGGGTTTTTGAAAATCAATTTTAGGTAATTGTGAAGGCCTTTTCAAGACCTGCACACAACTAAAATTAATAACATACATCCATACAGAATAAATCTGTTAGGTATGCATGATATTTCGGTATTGGCCTGTAGGGGATTTACAGTTAAGACCGGAGGACCAGATATGTTGAATGAAAACCAGGAGTCAGAAGTGCAGTCAATAGAAGAAATTTTAGTGAAGTTTAGTTTGCAGTTTCATCAGCAGAAGCCAGCTTCAGGTCTCACAAGGAGTTCGTAGGCCGCCCCAAATACAATAACATTGTCACAGCAATTATACTCTAACAGAAGCTACTACTACGTCAATGATGACGGTTAAATGATTATGATTGGCTAAGAAAGAAAGAAAGAAAGATAAATAAAAATAACTAGTAATGTTCCACACAAGAGCAGACAGTCTGAAACATATAATTGTTGATCACATGGTTGACAGGTGAGTGACGTGGCTTGTCGAGAACAACAAGTCATTCCGTCACTTTATGGTGCCAGTTAATCACCACACCAATACAGACCATATTAACACACACACACATACACAGCTTCTCCAAGGCTGAACTCGGCTCAGGCTCCAACTATCAACAGAGAGTCTACCCAAAAGATTCTGATAACATGTCCTATCTGGTGAGACGTGCAGACAATATTCATCACTATTCTGTGGAAACTACAGAGTACTACAGAAAAGAAAAGAAAGGCTTTCAAATAAGAAAAAGAAAAGAATATATGAAGAAATAAGAAAAAGAAAAGAATATATATACAAGCAGCAATGCTCATTTTTAATGTTATTGTTATTGGCCGATAGGAAAATTTGGCCGATATATCCTTCAGCTGAGACACCTCAGATGTGCACTGTTCGCCATGATGGTTTTGAATTGCTTGATATGATTGGAAACTCTTTGAAAAGGAAGACACAGTTCAGTGCAACATGCACAGGACATATGTCTTATAGGCTACATACATTTATAATGAGAACATGACTGTAAAAGAATGCTGTGAATTCTTTGTGCACCCATGTTTCTGTGTGTCCACGGAGTTACACCCAGACCAGTATTCACAGCCTTTTGTGCCATTGTAAGTTGTAGTAGTATGTCTATTTTGTGTTTGTGTTGTAGGTGATTTAAAAATAAAGACCCAAGGACCAGGTATGTGTATGTATGTGTGTGTGTGACTGGTAAGGTGTCCCTAATATTTTACTAGAATTTTGCGTTTGTTGATTTAAAGTTTGTCATGTGTTTCTAAGGGGTAGAAACGCCCATTGCCATTGATAGCACCTGTGCAGCCTTATGATTGAGACGCGCTGAAAATGGTGTCTTTATGAGAACACGAGTAGCGTTGCTGCTGGGATATTTGTTATATTCTGGCAGTAAAGTGATGTGGTTTATCTCTTTCATTTCTTTTTCTGGGATGTGTGTGAGGTGGCGAGATAGCATAGGGTGAGAATTGCACCTAGAAGGTGTGGCAGCTGCTGTTTTTTTGGGGGTTTTTTTGTATTTTGTAAGGCTGTTTTGAGCCACGGCTGGTCCTGATGCGCTGCATTTTCCTGATAATTTTGTTTTATGGACTGGCATTGAAATTTTGTATTTGTTTTCCCATTTTATTACAGTGAGTTTCCAGATCTTTTAGTGAAGTGGGTTAAATGAAATGGTGGTGACTCCACCTTTATGCTATCTTAAACTGTCCTTTCTTGATTGTGTTGTTCTTTCCCTGTTAGTTTACTTGCTGTTTTTTTTTTTTTTTATCTAAATGACTGTGATTCTGACGTTAAGTTTGTTTTTTTGAGTATTTTTTGGTTTGTTTCTTTGTTTCTTTATCTCTTGCTTTAAGAGTTTGTTTACACTAATTTGAAGTGAGTTATTGTGCTTTATTTATTATTATTTTTCTCCTCCCTTAATGCTGAAATTGTCATAGTGACTAATCCTGTGGGTATTTAATTGGTAAGCTGTTTCTTTTTTGTGGTGGGAGGGAATTTGTGATTTCATAAATATTTGTTTTATTTTAAATCACTTCTCTGTCTTTTGATCAAAAAATTAATCTTTTTGTATTTGTAATTGCTTTGTGTGCAACCTTAATTTGAATATTGTTACTGTTTCTTTTTTATATTTATTATATTTTGTTCTGTGTCTATATATATGTATATATATATATATATATATATATATAAATATATATATGTATATATATATATATATATATATATATATATATATATATATATATATATATATATATATATATATATATATATATATATATATATATATATATATATGATTAATGTCATATAGGATGCACTTGATTTAGTTCATTCACAATGCAGTAAAGCGTTTCATACCGTTGATCATCTTTAGCTTTAGTGTGCAAACGGCAGTCCACATTAATAACTATGATTGGGACTATAGATAACATAAGAATGACAACACAGCTGTAATAAAACACTGTAAATCATTTAGTTGTTGTGTTTCAGTGTGTTGTTGTTGGAAGAGATATCCACAACAGAAGTTATACAATCTGACCAGTACAGTCAAGTTCACTTGTGTATTCGCGTCATTTTGTACAGATATAAGTCGCAATATTAAGATTATGTAGTATGAATCAGATTAATTTCATACATGATGGATTTTTAATAACAACTAATATACTCATTACATCATAAGTAGAATGGCATCTACACTGATATTAGTCTCTGTTTATCCCAAGGTTGACCGTAATCAGCCAGATACGAGCCGTTTCCAAATTAGGTGCACCTGAACATGAGCACAACGCAGTCCTGAAGTGGCTGCTGAGAACATGACTCAACTAGACCCTTTGCTGTAAATGTCAGGTTTGAGGAGACGAGGACTCAATTTGCAGGGAGGACAGGGTTTTATTCAAAAAATAAATCAAAACTCAAACATAAACCTCCCAGAGTGGGGGAAAACATAACATGACTGACTAGAAATATAACATGACTAGACTGACTAGAAGCACAATATGACATAACTCGACTAGACTAGACTGACAGGTAGTGATGACAAAATAATGACAACGAAGCGACACAGGACGGCAAACACAAGGAGACTAAATACACAGGAGGAAAAGCAATTGAGAGAAACACAGCTGGAATAAAATCAAACTAATGACAAAGTAACAAGACGGGCGGGGTAACAGACAAGACAGACATGAACATGCAGTCAATTAAACAAAGACGATACGCAGCTGGTGACATCCAAACTGCGCGTGACAAAACACAACAACAACGCACGCGGCCGATGGGACGCGAACCGCGTGTCAAACATAAACACACGCTCATGAATCCAATCTTCAACCAGATGGAATTGGATTAAATATTTTGAGTGTTCCGATCTCAATCTGACCTCTGACCTGAAATGCCGTCTATATCATAATCATGAACTGTTTGTTGGCTAGAGGAGAACGGGTCGCCCGACTGAGTTCCCTGAGTTCCTTCCTTCCTGGAGTTTTGGGTTCCTTTTGTTCAAAACGACAACTCTACTGACGCACTGTCTGAGAAGCGCCTCTACCTCCATGAAGTTGGCACGCCAAATAATCCACAAAACCATATCATTTGTTTATGCATTTTTTTTTGGGTTGTGACTTCACTCTCAAATTGTCCCGTTTCAAATCCCGTTCAAATTGCTCCAAGCCAGTGCCATGAGTTTGTGCTCGGTTTGAGCCTTAAAAACAAACACTGAAACAAAGTACTGAATCAGTACTATCCATTGGTGCTTTATTTGTGCCATTAAAATGAGCACTATATTTATTTTTCCTCCTTAGAAATAACAAATATAATTCTGATGTCACTATCCTTCCCATGCTGACCAAATTGCTCCATACAGGTGACATTTGTTTGTCTCTTTAAAAACCTGTTTGTAAAAGGACAAATTAGTGCTTCTGTCTGAAAAAAATCCCATGGATTTGACCCAAACTGTTGCAAGCTGTTTTTAGTGGGTTCTTTTGATTTAGGCAGTTAAGCAACCACTAAGACCCCACACAACAACCACATACAAATTTTTGCAAGAGTGATCATCACGTTCATTGAAATAGTAGAATGGCACACTGTTTTTAGACTGTCGGTCCTAATCTAATTTATCTGCATATCCGATTGAAATCTGATCAGATTTTGCAAGTGTCAATGGCAAAATCACATGAAATGCGATGAAATGCTCCATTTCGAGGTCCTTTGTGTACATATGTGGTTTGAAATCCAGATTTTGTGTCAGATTTTGTTATAGGAAACATGTTGACAGTTGCTGCAGAAATAAAGTTGTGTTGTTGCAAAGTGTCGCTCGAGCAGAAAATAAAACTGATGAAGACGACACTATGGAATAAAGCCACACAACAGCCTCCTACGTTTCTGCCAATGCCTCATAAGACGCTGTAGTCCAACATGGCGTCTACACATTGTCATGTTGAAAATAAGACAACATCGGTATTGCAAAGCCCTTTATGTTGCGGTGGTTATTGTTGTATTTGGGCGTTTACCTACCAACGCAACACCATTGTCATAAACCAATGCAGATATTCTGGAAAACAAAAGAGTGGCATTGGACACACAAATCGGATCAGTTGCGATTTCACATTGTGGACAGTCAATAATTCTAGATCAGATTCCAATCTAATGTACACATTGACTTACAGTGTGAACGTAGTCATGATGTCAAACTGATCTGTTCCAGTGTGCAGTTTCAGCGGGTTGCCTGTGGTGCAAAGATGAAACTGAAATTTGTTTTGTCTTCACACAATACAATTTGAATCAAACAAACTATCCCTGCAAGCACAAAGCGTCACACTAGGAAGACTTGAGAGAACAACTTATTACGCATTAGACTTCAGATCGTGCAATGAGATAAAATGAGAGGGGATACCAGGAAAGCAAAATGGCCTCTGGGCAGAATGTCTGTCTTACACAAGGAGAGCCTCTGGGTCGCTGTAGGCAACATTCCCGGCAAATGACAGGCCCTGGATGTATCTCTGAGCATCTTGTGAAACTAGTGCAAACATTGGGCTAGTCACAAACACATGTCAGCATACTTGAGCCTGTCCCCATCAAGCGGAAGATGCAAGACGGAAGCATCGCATACAAGCGATTCGATTCCTCTGATCGTTATCAGTACACTGCTCTATTTTCACCAAATTCTCCAAAGAAATCATTTCACCTTGGGCTCAGTCTATCTGAACCTGTCTGTGTTATTCAAGTACAGAAGATTATATGCACTGAAAACAGAAGAGAGCAAGATGTGAGTCAGATGCCTCGGAGGTACTGTAATGTTTTAAGATCTGCAAAAATGGAAAGCTCCTTTTTAAATTAAAAAGACAACAAGAACATGGCAGATTTATTTAGCTGTTCATGTGGAGTGTTAGTCACTGATACATAAAGGGACAAAATTTAATGAGGCCTTGAACATGTTCAGTGGCCCCTAAACACAATGCTGTGCAGACGCTAACCTCTTACCACTTTTACCACTGCATGACACATTTTCTAGACACACACAAAAACATTACAGGTGTGCCATTAGAAATTGAAATATGATATTCAGAGCTTCCTCAATGATGCTTGGTTTCATAATGATAATCAAATCTTTCTGTATTCAACGATGCATAGCAATGGTTCCATATGCCTATCACAGCATATAGTCATTTTAGACAAGTTTAACACATGGGATATCTAATTTGCATTTGAGGTTAGAGACAAATAACGAATCCACACCTCTAAACCCTTTATACACATATACATGCACAAATATATATTACATAGTTTCTGATGTGAATTTCCTTTTAAAATTGTATTGAACAGTATGCAGTATGCTTCCATTGTGACAACTTACCCCATATAAAGTGGCAATATGCCCGCTATTTGGTTATGTGTTTAATTAGCTGTATCTATTTTCCTGCACTATAACGATGGAAAATAGGCCTGTCGTGATCATACATTTTGTGCTGAGGATTAATAGTCATACAAATAATTGCGATTAATAGTTCAATTCTGTTCTGTTTGTCCCTTACAGTGTAAGGCTAATATGTCTTTTTTTAGTTGAAATAATATATTCACTTTAATTATATGATTACTTGTATAATATAATGTATAATATAATGCAGTTTGATTAAACCCACCAGCGTATGAAGGAAGGCATTTGACTATCTTTGTGTGCAACTGTGTTTTTTATACATATGTTCTTTGGAAAATGTGATTCAAATTTAAATTACACAGTTATTGCTGTTATCTCAAATTATTTTAATCAGAATAACTATGATTGGACGATTACATAATAATCTCAACAGGAAATGTTAGATAAAACGCTTGTACTCAAGACACTGAACAGTATGTCTCTAAACAGAAACTGACAATCAAAAATTATCCAAACCTATTGAAATATTCACAAAACAAAAATGTGTGCCAAGTTAAAAACTAAAAACTAGCTAAGGTCCACCCTTTATACAGTACACTATTGTGTATATCACTGCATTTTATTGACTATTTCCTTAATGATTACTTAAATCCGAGCACTCAATACAACAACTCAGCCTTTTGGCAGTCACTGATGTTTACCAGTGCGGAAAGCAAAGTCCATATATTACCTCCGACATGATAATGAATCAGTTCCATAATAAACACTGATGTGAATTACTCTCAACTAATAAATAAAACAACTGAGATAACCTAAAACTGGACATTACACTGCACAGTACTCTGAGTGTATATTGGCAGATATTCTTTGCTGCTCTCTCTCACAGCAGTAATGGGAAAACCCTGCGGGATTTCTCTGCAGGCCAGAACCCTAAAAAACATGAGGGAGCACATCTGGGGCCCAGCAGGTGTAGGATGTCCCATGAGAGGTTGTTGCCAGGTAGTAAACTTCTGGACTTGCTTCCCACAGTGCTCACAGACATCTAGATAAATGTGATAATCAGCAGCAAACCCAAAAAAAGACCTGTTTGCCAGAGGGGCGTAATTGTGTACTCACCATTTGTATATAATTCTTACATACATGTAGTCTACCCACCTCCTATTTCAAGGTAGAGATCATTTTTCACACTGTCATGCCCTAAGGATGGTCTGTGTTTACAGTGTAGAGGTTTATTTTTGGTTAAGTTTATGATTACAGCCACCAAAGCAAGGTAAGGTAAAAATCTGCAAAACTTGTATGCAATCTGTATCACTTCTACTTCTAAAAAGATTTAAAAAATTAAAAATAAAATAGTCCATCCATATAAAGATGTTGTTTTACTGAGGCATGGGAAAAAGGCCCACACGCCCAAAGACAAAGGCTCAAACTTACACTAGCGCCGGTGCTTTTGTAGCCGAGTCCATGATCAAATAGTTTGCGCTTTTCAGTTGTGACACATCAGGGCAGTCTATATCACGAATGTATGGAGCTTATAAGAGCGAGACAGCGCAACGGTTATTTGTTATGTATAAACAAAGCTATAACTGCAGTTCGCTTCATGAACAAATGATTCATGTCTGTCGGATCTTTAATTTTATCTCACGAAACTCGAACTCTGTTTGAATTACTCAAAATCCTTCACTCGGTTAATTGAGTATTTTCAGGGCAGGGTTCTGTTTTCTGTTAAGACCAGCAGATTTGTGATAAATTCATATTCAGATCGGAATGAATGAATCTGTTAAAACCGTTCAATTTGTTGATGATTCATTTACAGTTCACTCATGCGTGCCGAACTGGGTGGAGTGGTCTCTCGCCAAATCAGTTACTAAACTAAAATAGTCATTAAAACGTGGACATTTCACTAACGCTAAAACTGCAAATTTAACTAACCAGTTGTGAGCGAAGACTGGCTATTGCAGGTAAAGACATCAAAACAAATATGAAATGAGTACCTTAAAGTGAAATGAAGCAGTCACTTTATATATATACAGTGGAACCCGGTTATGTCGACGGCCTCAGGGGTTGAAAAAAAGCGTTGAGATAACCGAGGATAGAGACAACCAACAGCCAATATAGCGATTTGTTTGATGAAGCGATCGGCATGGTTTAAAAAATGTACATACACAGTATATGTTTGCTAACAACAAAAGGCATATGTGCACCAACTAACAGCAGAGATTGTAACGGCTACTTTGTTTATGTTGGGAATATACTTTTAAGACAGTGTATGTATTTCTGTGCACAATGTTCTGGTGTGAGCGCGCGCGCACAGGGAGGAGAGTGTTTTTGAGTGAGGAGAGAGATGGCCTCTCTACCAATGACTGTTAGGATAATCTACTATTTCTATTTCCCTTCTTTTATTTGTGATGTTTGTCGGAGTATTTTCTTTTTTCCTGGTTTGTACTTACACTCTTTACATGTTCTATAAAGCTTGTGTGACCAGTTTAATTGCCTCAAGTTTTCTTTCATTTCTATTTAACATCTGGACTGTCGTCAACCACTTTGACAGCCGTTACAAGAATTACCAGTATAGAATAAAAACCACCTTCGATTCTCAAAACAAACCTTTAATTATATTCTCCAACATTGCAAACACAATTTCGCTCAATACTACAAGGTGTAAGTGTGCATGGTCTGGTGTACGCAGATGCCCTCAGTGTCAGAGTCCATCTGTTGTCAGGAGGCTGATCTGGACAATGTATTGCATGGTCACTCCTGCATTACCATGATGCGTACATTTAGCGTACTATGCCGGTAGGTAGATGTGTTGAAGGTGGCAATGCCTGCTCTTAAAGATGTCTGGAGCAGAAATGGAAGATAAGCTAGTTGTATTTGAAGGTGCATATAAAACATGTTGTGGTGAATGAGCCAGTGTAATGCAAATATGTCTGAAAGGTCTGACATAACAAATAAGATGCCACACGAACAATATTTTGTGTTCGACATTGTTTACATCACGCTGTGCCTTGCGCTTATAAATGTATTGTTTGGGATACCTCAAAGTTTCATGATGTAGACAGTTTGATGTTGGATATTATTCACCAAATTATGGCGTACTAGCACTTCCTTGGTTATAATTAGATCATTTTTGAATAACTTTCCATGCTGTGTTAGTAGGCTAAGTATTTTTATTTTATTTTATCATAAGCTGATTGCTGATTGCTTATGTTTAGGTTATAGATTGCATATATTGCTTATGTTTGGTTATGCAATCAGTGTTATGCAAACTCATCTTTAGCCCGTGTTATGTAGCATTAATCAACAAGTCAAAATTAATCTGGGTTGCTTCTAAAGTCACTGAATTGAGTGAATTAACTGACTTTCCTGGTGTTTGGTGGAAAGGATGTTTTCAATGCCAAGGTCATGGGTTCGATACCCAGGGAAAGCAAGAACTGATTAGAATGTGTGTGCCTTTAATTCAATGTAAGTTGCTTTGAATAAAAGCGTCTAGCAAATGCATAAATGTAAATTAATGATGTATGAAGAAAAAAATCTCCCAGCCTATAAAATATTAGTACAGTGGAGTTCACTTATCTCGGGTCACGGTTAACTCGCCAATCCTATTATGTCTACGTTCTTGAAGTGGAACCGCCAAACTCCCTATTTGTCTCAGTATCTTCGATTCTTTAATGTCGATTCCTTAATGTTGCCAAACCCTAATATCTTGAGCAAATATCTCGGACAAAGTCGTCACTTCACATGGTTATCTCGTGAGTCATGAGCGTACCTAGTTCATTGCGTATGCGCTGAGTTCGCGTCGCACGTGGATCGCAGTCCGGTCACAGTGCCGCGGAGCCGCAGAAGAACTCGCAGAAGTGGCGGATGTCTAAGACTCGCGGAAGTCTAAAGCCTTCTAGATGCTATCTTGGAAGACTAGGCGCAGGAGTTGAGCCGAGTCGAGCGCGCCTGTGAGTGTGTTCAGTGAGTCGAGCTCATCTGCAGTGAGTCGAGTGTGTGTTCAGTGAGTCGAGCGCGTCTGCTGTGAGTGTGTGTGATCAGTGAAGCATCATTGTCCAGGAATTCCTAGATTACGTTGACAAATTACGAAAGACGTCGTTACTGATAGAAGCATTTGTTTTCATGCAGACCGTTAAAGGCAAAAAGCAACAATGCATTTTAGAGTTCATGTCAACTGTATTGAAAAAAGCAGTGTGGACTTACAACTATGAATGTTCCACCCAAAAAGAAAAAAAACATACATGTTTTGGTAGACATGAGGATGAGTAAATGATGAGAGAATTTTTGCATGAATTATACAAGCATAGACTATATTTGCATGAGATTTTCAAACAATTGTGTTTTTAAACAAATATGTCACACAATGAGAAGATTTATACAAATGTAAGTAAATGTTGCTGGTCATTTACATGCTGCATGGGAGTCAATCAATCATGGATGGAACACTGGTGCTACTGAAATACAAAACACAAATTACCCTGAATGCAGCCATTTTTAGATTTTGAGTTTGTGTTGATTAAACCAACAATCAAGCTTTGCATTTGCAGGACTCTTGACAGCCACTGTACAAGCTTTGTTTACATGTTTGTCAAACACTAAAAGGACGAGGCAAGGGGAGCCAAGAAAAGTGCCACAATCTCATCAGCATTCAAGAGAGCTTTCTGGTCATATTATCCTTGATAAGGAAGCCTTAAGTAATTGGGAAAGATAGCTTCTATTTCAGCCATCATTATCTTCCCCTCCTATCCGTTGAGTTTTAATTGTAATCATTTCCTCCCCAAATATCGTTGGCTTTCATATTGTTTATGATGTATCTGCAGCAAGATCTGAATAGAATTAAGGTGTCCAGCTAGGGACACATGGGGAAGAAAGACTTGGAATCAGGAAAATTTAATTTATTATGGGCTTGGAAAGGGAATACTTTGCAGTAAATGAATTTCATTAGTGCATTTTGCATCTAAAATATCTTTTGAAGTTTTGTATATTTTATTATTTATCTGTTACATTTATTTATTTAGCTCATTTGATATTTTCAATCCATGCATTAATGGTGACTAGCCTATAGCTTAATACATGTCATCATAAAGCATTTATTATATACATTTTTCTGAAGGCGTAGATGATTTCTTGTCAGTGGTCTTTTAATCGCTGTTTCTGTATCAAGTCAATGAGTTGAACTCGAGAACCATATCTCTCTGAATCGCAAACAAATCATTTAGACAGGATTTGTAAACTGGACCAACCAATTATTAAAAAGATCTAATTCAAAAGAATGTTTTGTTCGCAAATCAAAGATTTGAGAGATTGCTACTTCTCTCATGAATACACCAAGAACAGCTTTGCTGGAAAATCAACATTTTTGCTTACTTTCATTATGTGAAAAACACATAGTGGCCAAGGTTTTATTCATAAGTTCAGCATTTGTGTTCCATGAAATGATGAAAGTAACTCAGGGTTGGAATGACATGAGGGAGAGTAAATGATGGCTGATTTTTCATTTTTTGTTGAACTAATCCTTTAAAACAGAACTTTAAAAAATTTACAATTAAAAAAACAATGCCAGGTTTATATGACTCATGTCATTAATCAATTCAGGGGCATAGCAAATGATCATAAAAGTCATACCAGGCTCTGCGTGAGTGCTTTAGATATGTCGCACCATATGAGCAAAATTTATCAAGGTAATAAAAATCAAACCAGTCACCTTCGACTTTACCCTGCTGAAATATCTGGAGGACACTATGTAAAGCACAGGGGTAGTAAATTAATTTTAAATTGCATCTAGAAGACTACCTGGTAATTTTGGACCAAAAATAACACAGAGGCACAAGAAAACGTAGACATCCTCAACAGGATTGAAATGGAACGTATATTGTAAAACCTGATTACTTGGGCAAAGTCGACTTGTTGAAAAGGGTTGTAGAAAAGAGGATTGTTTTGACCTTTCTCACCTCAGTTGTATACTCGTACCACAAGGTACACATACACATTGAATGAGGTTACTAAAGTGAACTGTATGTTTTTCTTAGCACATGGCCAATAAAACAGACATGAGAAGCATTTTCCCACATAAAAAAAGATGTTTTAAAGAGGGAAACAATTTTTTCTTATAGTTTTGTTAATTCGCTTTGAGCAACCACTGTATATAACTACATCAGGGGCTTTTTATTTATTTATTTTAAGAACACAAGGAAGGAAGTGTAAAAAAATGGATATGTTAAAAATTAATTTCCTAAAAAAGGCAATTTCCGAAAACAAATTCAGTATTGTACCTTAGACGAACACTATATTACTTACGTAAACTTAAACAAACCTAACTGAACCTTTATGTATTTTGTACAATCTTTTCTAACACTTGTCTTTTTCTCTGGGAAAGACTGAAGATGAAGATTCGCCACTTCGTTCTCCAGCCAATAAGGTGGAAGCTGGTGGAAGTGGTTACTGGTGTTTGCTAGACTAGCCAGCTGGGAAGCAAGATGCTCAGCCAAAAATGAAACTAGATGGGCATTACTGCCCTCACAAGTGCAAACTTCTCATCAGACCGTCCGCTTTTTTTTTTTTTTGGATGAGATTGTAGAAGACACCAGCCACCTATAGAGTTTACAGTGCACAATCACACTACTCCTTATTAGTAGACCATAAAGAGCATTATGAGTGTAGGCCACTCTCCCTCATACGGTGCCCATCTTCACTCAAGGCCCTCAGGGGGCCATTCTGCCAACCCTGCCACCCCATATGCCCCAGGGCACAGCGGTCTTCAGCAAGCCCAGAAACGTAGCGGCACTGGGATAGTTCAAAAGGGTTTAAAAGCAGTCAGTTTGGTTTTTCCCTGTCAGTGTGCTGCTTCAGGGTACCGAGCTGGTCACTCAAAACACACCAGAGGCCAGTCTCAAGAGGCTGGTTCCCTTTGTAGAGTTTCTACTATTTTGGATCTCTGCATCTCTGATCTCTGATCCCTATTTTGGATGCAACTTCAAAATGTTAACCCATCACAGATCAGTCAGAGGACTGGTTTGTTACGATACGTCTCAAGGACGCATACTCCATATATCCATCCTTCCAAAATGCAGGAAGTTCCTGAGGTTCACCCTTGGGGACAAGAAGTACCATTATTGTGTTCTTCCATTCAGTCTAGCTTTATCACCCTGCATTTTCACTGAATGCATGAACACAGTGCTAGCAA
This sequence comes from Rhodeus uyekii, assembly GCA_037043235.1. Lineage (NCBI taxonomy): Eukaryota > Metazoa > Chordata > Actinopteri > Cypriniformes > Acheilognathidae > Rhodeus > Rhodeus uyekii. The sequence goes on from JAWRVZ010000227.1 coordinate 555,075, forward strand.
TGTTGCATCTTCAAGACATACTGTACTACACCTGAACTACATTCATGAGTGGTTGATTTTAGCTCAGTCGCAGCAGTTAGCTTTTCGGCATCAAGATGTTGTTTTCGCTCTCTTGAAAATGTTAAGGTTTAACACAAAGAAGAGTGTACTTTCTATAGTACAGAGGACCACTTTTTAAGGCGTGGTACGGGATTCAATTACAAAGCACATTTCCTCTGCATCCACCGAATCAGTCCTATCAGCTGTAAAATGAGTAAAGCTAGACTAGTCACTCACTGTGAAACGTTCCAGAAATTGTTGGGTCTGATGGCAGCAGCATCCAGCACTACACCTTTTGGCCTGCTGTACATGAGGCCTTTGCAGTATTAGTTTAGGACCAAGGGGTTTGCCCCGAGGTGCAATCCTTCATGTGGCTGTGCTTACATGCCTTGGCCATGTGGAAGAAACCCCAGTTTCCTTTTCTAAGGTCCCGTGCTGGGAGCTCCTTGTTGTCGCAATATGCTAATGAGAGACGCTTCCTTCACAGGGTGAGAAGCAGTCCTAGATGGACACTCAGCTTTTGGAGTATGGAGGGGACACCATTTCTCCTGGCACACCAAATGGGTGTGGTGCACCAAACTGGTGCACCAAATCCTCATGTGGTCCTAGGAAAAGTTGCTCTCACTCAGGGCAGGTTTTATTCCTGGGGTCCAAAATCAGGGAGAAGACACCCTGTGTTTAGGTAGGAGCTGAGGCCCAGGAAATGTAATGCGCGAGGTGGTGGAGCATATATGGAGGGTGCTCGGCCAAGCCCAAGTGGACCTGTTTGTGTCTTGAGAGACGTCTCACTGGATGCTGCGGTTCAGACATGGCCGAGACTGTATGCTTTTCCCATGATCGCTCTACTCATACTCAGAACTGTGGAAATTGTGGACTTGACCTTTGAGGCGGACCAGCTCATATACTCTTGTCTCTCTGCTGAGCTTGTTGAGACCATTCTCCACTCCAGAGCTACCACCACAATGAAACTATATGCTCTAAAGTAGAAACTTTTCATTTCATGGTGCAGTATTCGTCAGCTGAATCCTGTTTACCACCCTGTTGGTACAGTGCTAGAGTTCCTGCAAGAGTGGCCTTCGTACTTACCACATTCCTTTTGGTGGAATATCTTTAGGGAGAGACCCACTGGTAGCACGTTTCCTCCATGGCACTTTGAGGCTGAGCCTTGTAGTCAGCACAAGGATACTGGCCCAGTCTAGCATTGTTCCTCCTTGCTATTATTTCTCATAAGAGAGTTGTAGATCTAAAAACCCTGTTGGTTGCCCTTTGTGCTTGGAATTTGCACCTGGCATGGGAAAGGCTTCTTTCACCCTAGGCCAGGTTACATCCCCACTAATGTGGCTTGTTATATTATACTGCAAGCCTGCTGTCATCCTCCTTTCAGTGCCAGGAAAAGAGTAATCTGCTTTGCCTAGTGTTAGATGCTTATATCCACACGGTGCATAATCTGAACAATGGATTTGGGGCCTTCTAGTAAAGGGTCCCCAGCATCTAAGCACAAGATGAGCAAGTGGATAGTCAAGGCTATTTCACTCGCTTCTGATTGGGTCGAATTGCCTACCTCTTTGGCAACTCAAGCCTACTTAACTAGAGTATGGCTGCTTCTAAATTCTCTGTTCAGGAGTTCCCCTTCCCGATCTTTGTGGTTTGGCGGGCTGATCATTAAAGCAGATCAGACTTGACGACTCAATTTTAATGTAATATATATATAAATTCATTATACAAATATCTGGGGTTTTAATTAAAATTCAAAAATAAGACAGGCTAATTTTACTTTTACAAGTTAGACTTGTTTATTTAATCTATAATTGTAATTATTTTTTAAAATGATATGAGTTTTTTTTTATTTTATGCATTCCATCAGGCATTTCCATGCATTCTCATCCCTGTTTGTTGTCGCATAAAATAAAAATATTTTATAAATAAAATAAAACTTAAATGAATATTTATTTCACTGAAGAAATTAACACATACATCGTTGTTGTTTCAGTTGTCAATAAGATTGACCCAACCAAGAATCTAGCGGATCAGTAACATACAAATACAGTATGACTAGTACGAGATATGAGCATCCCGACATATGAGTATTCCGAGATACAAGCAAGCCTTTGAGCATTTTTTTGCTTTGAGATGTGAGTTATTATTTGAGTTTCTCCTTCGCACAATAAATCCCACAAGATTTTATATTTAAAATAACGTTTTAATCTTAAATGTAACCCTTTGATGCGTACGATCACACCGGTGTGATTAGAACGTTCAGTGCGCATTGGCTGGCGCTGATCCAGAGACGGATGCGCTCAGAGCAGGTCATATATCAGTGTTTTCAACCACGTACATTTATTGTAGGTTTCCGACATTTAAATACTCATAAGTACTTGCAAAACAATGCGTTTATAGTTAATATCTCAAGGTATTACTGTATTGAACAAAATATCCCCCTGTTCATTGGAGTGTATAATTGTTAAGGGCTATGTTCAGTTTCTTTGTGTTTTAGTTTTGCCTTTGTTTCGGATTTCAGCTATGCACCCGTTCCATGTTATGTTGATTAGTCCTTTAAGCTATTATTTCCTTCAGTTCACAGTTCGTTGTTGTCATTATTTCCTGTGTGGTCCGTTTACTCCTGGGATCTTGTATATATCCTGTGTCTGTTCATTAATAACGTGTTTGGTTTCAATGTTGTTATCCAGAATAATATAAATATACAACAATATTATAGTATTCATTTCTTATTGATAGATGCTGTTCCATGTCAAAGTAGATTCAATTTGCACTGAAGTAACAAGAAATTGTGGTTGGGGTACCCTTTAGTACACCAAAAACTATCAGCATATCTGGAATGCACACTTCTCTGAGAATGCAAATCAACTCTTATACATTGTTGTACATTGAGCACTAGGATGCCATTCTTAAACAGTCCAAAAAGGTCAAAACTGAAGGATGACTCTGACCTTTTTGAGACCTGCAGATTGGACCAGCAATACCTATGTACCATGTCTAACATTTGCATGGGCAAAACTTCAAAAATATTTCTCTGAATTAGATTACGCTTGGCTTTTCCACCCCCTGTTTTGTGAGGAACACTGTGTGTTTTTGCTGCATTTGAATCCTTCCCTTCAACATGTCAGCACTTTGATTCCTTGACAGATTTCCTTGCTGCATTTTTGCTTCAGTGCCATCACACTCTGTTTTCTCCGTACTTTCTGGATCTGCCTCATGTCTCATCTGACATGTGCTCAGAGACAGCCCTCTGCTCATCTGCTGTTTTCCATATATTCAGGATTTGATGATCTGCTATGCAAGCAACAGCGTAAACGTCTTTCCTAACACGTGAATCAGTGCCAAATAACAACTGTATACCATGTCTTACCATGCATCTCGTTGTGGAAATGTTTGTTGGGCAATTCTATTTTGGTCTTTAAAAAAAGTTGTGTTTTGTTTATAAGATTTTGCACAGCAGAAATATGTGAAATGTTTCTCGTTGCTTTCATCGCACCACATCAAATGATAATATAAGGATTTGATAAAAACTAAAAGATGTCTATGTTTTCCCCAAGCAAAACCATTCTTTTTATTACATGTCATTTGACAAGTATTTGCTCCAGAATGTTGTCTCGTGAGATTAGGGAGGAGAAGTGAGAAATAGTCACACCATCAAATCTGGGGCACTATTTCACCTGTTATTTCACTGTCCCAAAAGTAAAACTTTCTTCTTTGCTGTCTTGTTTTCTGTTAGCGATTACATGGATTGGGGTAAACAACAAAAACCCTCTTAGAAGTAACTAATGCAGTGTGTCTACAGTGGAGAAAAATATAAAACAGCAAATCCAATACAGATGCTAGTTAGAGTTCTATTCTGTGATGTTTGGTATAATAATCTGAGTTCAGAGAGTCATGGTCTGTGAAGACCAACAGAACTGACAGAATAAGTGCACTTTCACTAATAATGAACAGAGCTGTGTGGGTGTTCTAGAATTAATTCATAATGAACCAGCAATAACACGAGGTCACTGAGGTGAATGTGTCCAGTATAAAGGGCTAGCTATGGTATCTTATAAAAAAGGGTGGTATTTCAAGAAAAAGTGTAGTAAGTAAAAGGTAGTGAAGGTTGGTCTAATAGAAGTTGAGAGAAGTTGTGAAATTATTATTAGGATGCATACTGTGAACCATAGTAGATTGTGTTTAGATTTGAAAATGCTTTTGAGAATGTTTTATTTTATGTAATCAATATGGCTTTTGATCAGTTTGCATGTGATTTGGTTGCTTTGCTGTTGCTACTTCTTCTTTTTTTTTCTTTTGAGTTACATTGCTGCTAAACATAAGAGAAGGTGTACAAAGGATGTAGCACAATCTTACACAACTGCAGTCATACCGCAGAGAACACTGCAGAAAGGGTGAGAGGTCAACACAGCAAAAGTTGGGGAAAGCTGCAGGGACATACATAAAATTGGATCTGTCATTTCTGAAAATTGTTGAGTTGATTTGATCCTCCTCAGGCTAGACTTTGTAACCGGCGATGTCCATATACACACTGATGAAGACAAATTACAGGTATTCTTCCCATGTAAAATAGCATTAAAACTTGTTTTTAAATGCCTATCATAAAAGTTAATGCTACTTGATGATGTAGTAATATGCACAATCCACGCTGTTAATCAACTGTTTATAGAAAAATAAAATTGACTTGATTATCTTGTTTTTCACAATAACTCATTAATTATAATCATCTGTGTCCACAGTGGTAATCCATCAGATAGGCTTTATACAGAAAAATATATTAAAATAAAGCAATAAGCCACACAAGTGATTTGTTAGACATGACAAAAGGGTTTTCAAAAACAGTGGCAACAGCAATATGATGAAGAACACTAATGCTCAATAAATAATTAACTTTAATATTAATATTATTAGAAGATCACAATAAATAATTATTCCACCAAGTAATTCAGAAAATGTTGTGGCAACTGTAAATAACTTAATGAACCGTATTGAAAAAATAAAATAAAATAAATTATGTTATTAATTACTCTCATTCTGTTTCATAACCCTTTTTTTTGTTCCTCTCCATGCAGTCTTATGACATTGATGGTTTCATGACAAACTTTTAACCTCCACGGAACAAATTGTTTTCTACAAAACGTCTTTTGCACTAAAGATTCTTTTGATTTCTTTTAAATGGTTCTCTTTAGAACTCTCACCTGAGAGGTTCTTAAGGGAACCAAAAATTGGCTACTCTATATCATCTATATCATTGTGAAAAACTTAAAGGCATGAAACAGAAAATGATCAGTTTTGAAGAATATTTAGGCAGTTTAATATAAGAAAACTTTATTGTAACTGTAAAGACCTAAAGGGACAAAAACAAAAGCCTTATGCACCCTGTATGTGAATCGTTCACTGATGATGTTCACCTCTTCTGATGACCTTTGAAGTTATCTGTTATTTTAGGTTTAAATGGTAAAAGTGTGACAATCATAAGTCTAACAACAAACCCCATAATTTGCCCAAACACTGTAGTGTATACCTGATTGTAATGCGGAAAAACTAAAGTAGTGCCTTTTCAAATAATCCAAGTCATGCAAATTTATGCCATTGTTTCTTCTGTGTTGTAATAAAATGTGTAGTTTTGTAAATGTGAAATAGGGATGACGAGATGCAGTGGAGGGAAAGATTGTACTATAAGATTGGACATAAATATTTTCCACAGAGTGTTTTTTTTTTTTGTCCTTAGCTCAATAGACATTGTATACACCGTTACTCATAGTTTATTTTAATTTGGTCACATGTTCCTTTGTTTCAGTTTTCCCAACACTCATCAATCACCATGGACACTTATCGTCACCACAGCTGTTTGTCATTTCCATTCATCCCAGTGTGTATTTAGTTCTGCCTTCTCACTCTTGTGTTGTGGGTTGTTGTTGTTGTTTTGGCTATGTGTTTGTAGAGACACTGCTCTTACTTTCATCTATGTGGATTTCCCTTGTTTGTATTATTCAGGTACATTTTGACCTCCTCATCATCGTTTTTGTCGATGACAGAACAACCGACCCAAAGATTTGAAAACGAGTTATAAACTTGATCTATTCAATCTATTCACTTTCACAGTTAAATTATTTCATCAGGTTGCCACCCACCCTTTGGACAACAAAAGATTATCAAGTTGATGTACTTGATCAGGGTGAACTTTATACAGCCCAGGGAGCTCCCCGACATTTTTGGACTGGACTGGGAGGCCATCCTTCAATGTTTAAAGTGCTTGTTCTCTCAGTCCAGTCCAGCTTGTTCGCTCAGTCCAGTGCTCAGCCTGAGCCCAACCCACCACCACCTTCAACTGTGGAGACATCACGAGAGCCCCCTGCAGACAGAGAGCTACCAGCTGCCACAGCCTGAGAAGCAGACAAATGTAACCCTTGCCTCAGAAGAAAAGCTCCTAAGTGAGTCTGACCAAGGGTGTGTTCTCGCGACACCAGCGACCAAGGGAGATCTAATGGACATAGACAACGCGGTCTGGCTGGCAGACCTGTATACTCCCGCCTAGTCCCCGCCTCCCACCCAATCCCAGCCGGTATCATTCATCTGTCCCAAATCTTTTGTTTCTGGACAGCACTGAGACTTCAGTAACCTGTTTGGAATTAGAAGTACAGTCATCGATTTCGTCTAGTATACCTTTTTCATCACTGGTGAGCTCAGGCAGTTCTCCAGCTCGTACGCTTGCAGTTCTGCACCGTCACCAGGAACGCCTTGCTGGGGCTTGATGACACAAGTCCTGCTACCTCCAGCATCACCTGTATCCGCCTCTGGCCTCAGATTCCTATGCTCAATCTTGGCCCATCGATCTGTCAGCTCTGCCCTGGTTTCTCCCACCCGTAGCTCCTCCAGAGACCCTTGACCTGACAGCTCCACCAGGTTCCCTCATCCCACTGCCTCCCCCTTGGTTGGTCGCTGCTCCACCTCCGTCACGGACATCCGCTGGACATCCGCTCGGCATCGCCATGGTCACTCCAGCTCTTGCAACTCTCAGGCCCATCTGCTCTCTGCCTGCACCCTGGGATCCATCGGCTTCGTCTCTTTCAGTCATCACCAGGACGTCAAGAAGGACGAAAGGACATTCCTCGGCCTTCTTCCTCTGTCATCCCATCACTTTCCCAATGCCTGTCATCTGCTGGAGCATCCTCCTGCATCCTTTTGCCCTTATGTGCAATCCCTGCAGCTGCCCCTTTCTCCAGCCCTTTTGTCACGGTTCTGTCAAGTTCAGTTTCTGTTTCTAGTGTTTCTGTGACAGAGCTGTGGCACTGCTCTTCCTCCCGTGTTTCGTGTCTGTTTGTTGTCATTGTAGCGCAGTGGGTGTGTCCACCTGTTGTGCTTGTCTCGTGTGCTTTGTAAACACGCGGTGATGCGCGTTTGCATTCGCTGTGGGTTTGTGTCTCGTTAGCGTCTGCCCCGTCTCCTCGTTTCCCGCAAACCTTCCCAGCTGTTCCTGTTCACGTCCCTTCCTCCTGTGTCCTTAAGAACCTCTCGTGTTTGCTGTCTGTTGTCGTGTCGTTGTCTATGGTCTCTTCATGTTACCTGTTCCCAGAGTACCGTTTCATCTGGTTTGTCTGTGTTCCCGTGTTTTGGTTTCTAGTTTATGTTATTATCCTTGAGTACTGTTTTCCCCCTCGTGGGTGTTTCATTTTGTTATGTTCAGTGTTTGTTTCTTTTGTTTGTAAAAAATGACCTTTTCCCCTGCATCATTGAATCCTCCTCTCGATCCACCCGTGACACCTTTACTGTCTCATCTTCCATTCCACCATTGGGAGGACACACCTTCCAAGATGGGGCGTTCTGTCACGCCGTTCACATCACAAGGAGTCATAGCTTGTTTTCATTTGGTCACATGTTCCTTTTTCAATTTTCTCGCCACTCGTCAATCAAAATAGTCTTTAATCATCAACACAGCTGTTTGTCATTTCCGCTCATCCCAGTGTGTATTTAGCCTTCTCACTTTTTGTGTTGTGGGTTGTTGTTTGTGTTGACCATGTGTGTTACGATACTTTCAACTACGTGGACTGCCTTTTTTGGTTTTTTTATTAAAGTACATTTTGAACTTTGAACATCATTATCTTTGTCTATGAATTTGTTTCAACTAATCAAAATATTTCATGTTTCAAGTTTAATTTTACAAATCAAGCATACAGTAAGGGTGGCTTATTCCACATTTCTACTCATGCAGGTCTAGCTGAATTTTTGGCATTCCTACTGCAAGGTATGAAACATCCAAAATTTCTGCATCGAAGCTTGACTAAGAAGCCTTTCCACAAAGTCACATGTTTATCTGTTCAAGCTGTCAGCAACACATGCTGTGGCCCAGCATAACATATGTACAGCATTTACAGACATTCATCATCATCTTTTGTTCTTTTATTTTCTCATTTGAATGCAGCAACCAATGTACAAAACAAATCTGACAAGAGAGGTGATGAAAAGAAGTGTGATGTGAAAGTGCAAATGGTGTGGATTTTCAGTCAGCCATGCATAATATCTTTTTAATGGAACCTTTAAATAAAGAATATTATTATTTTAATATTATAACTCATTTTCAAAAGTATTCATTTTCAAAATGAACACAATTCAAATAATGAGTCGCTACATCAATCCTTAAAAAAAACTATCTTTTTCTTGTATGGATTCATACGCTTAAAAGTTTATATTTTAGACCTGATGGAATGGTTTTGTATGTCACTCATCTGCACGTCTCGTCATACCCGTAAATACAGAAAAGTTGCTCCTTATACTTTGACGGTAGTACTACTACTCCTCCCACACCACTACTATGGTATGGAAGTGGCATCGGTTGATTGTCACAACAAGCGAGAAAGGTAGACATGGATACGCTAAATTTCGAACCTCTGGGGATTTACCCATTTTAAAAAAATTGTTGAACAGAGGAGAGTCTGCTGACCTAAACAAAATGTGACCTGGCATGTAATAAAACAAGAATCAACACTGGCTTGACTTTTCTGAGAGAATGAGAACTGAGGGATTTGAAATTTTGTAAAACAAGGGGTTCGAAATGATGTTTTTATTGCTCAGCAGGTGAGTAATTAAGCAGATAACATGTAGCTCTCTAACAGAGATTACTTTAAAGCATTATCTATTGTGAAGGGTCATTTCATTGTGGCTGTTGTAGTACTTGTGCTGGAATTTATTTTCAAGGAAGTTACATGTCTATTAATGGGTACAGTCAGCTTAAGATCCTTCCATGTAAACTGGTTATATCTTATAAGCCTTGTAGTGATTGTTTTATGAGCAATAGGATAACCATATTAATCCACACATTCACGCTGTTATGAATATGATCTCTGCGCTCCCCTTCCTGGCCACCACTCACATATACTGACACACACTTACACACTACATTTCCCAGAGACCCACACATTGGACTGATTGCACACACCAGCTGGACACCATTATGACTGTTTGTTACACCAGCTGTTCACCATCATATGAACTATAAAAGACCCCTTCACCCATACACAAACGGCGAAGTCTCGATTTGCCATTGCGGTCATTCTGAGCATTGATATTTCTGTCTTGTTTTCCTGTTGCCAGTTTTGCTGTTACCCGTCTTTGATCCTGATCCTTTGCCTGGATTATCGCTCGTGATTGTTTTTTGCCTGTCTTGACTACCGCCTGCACTACCATTATGATTCTGTCTGCCCGCCTTTGTGATCCCTGCCTGTATTACCGTTTTCGTATGATCTCTGTTTGCCCTGACCTTCTGCCTGCATGACCATTCTTATTAAAGACAAGCGATTGGATCTCTGCCTGTGAGTCACCTTTGTAACAGAAGACTTTGCTGCCACTAGATCCAGCTGTCTTTCCCCACCTGTTTTCTACCATGTCTGATCCAGCCAGTCAACCCGTCACCCCAGCCATGGCCAAGAGGGCGGTGGATTTGTTTTATGTTGTGGCAGCCGTGCGGGCCTGGAGGCTGCACGGGTCTGTCATCCCAGAGTCCGCACGTGAGGTACCGCTTCCCACCCTATCCCACCCTTTATCATCTCTGTCCCTGTCTTTGAATGTCAGCCATCCAGCCCTGCCTCTGCTGGAGATTGACAGCCCTGCGCCGTCGCTGGATGCATCCTGCTGGGTGGTACCGTCACAGGTCCTGCCGCCTCCAGCCTCATCAGCAGCTGGAGATTCCTTGGCTCTGCCTCCAGCCTCAGACCCCTTCTCTCAACCTCGGCCCGTCGACCTGTCGGCTTCACCCTGGCTCCTCCCGTCCTCAGCTTCACCCATGACACTCGACCTGGTAGCTCCACCGGGTTCCCTCGTCCCAACGGTTCCTCCTTGGTCAGTCATCACTTCACTTTCACAACGGACTTACAGCACTTCCGCTACACTCTGTACCTCCACCCCTTCAGTTGCAGTGGGCTCTTCCACTCTTCCTGCGTCATCACCTCGGTCCTCACTCACACCGTCTCCGCCCCAGTCCTCGGGCACATTGGCTCAACCTCGGGAGGTCGTCACCATGCCTACGCCTCGGTCTCCGGAACCAGCGGCATTGATCGGGTCCATCAGCTCGTCGGCTACGCCCTGGGACCTTCCAGACCTCCCAGACCCGCCGGCCTTGCCTGAATCAGCCTGGTCCGTTCCCCCGGCACCAAACTGGAACTTTTTACTTTGGGCGGCGCCATGGTGGTGCCAAACATTTGCTTCCTCACGCTCGTGGGGGGGGGGGGGGGGGTGCTCTGTTATGAATATGAGCTCTGCGCTCCCCTCCCTGGTCACCAGCTCACATATACTGACACACACTAACAAACTACATTTCCCAGAGACCCACACATTGGACTGATTGCACACACCAGCTGGACACCATTATAACTGTCTGTTACACCAGCTGTTCACCATCAAATTAACTATAAAAGACTCCTTCACCCATATACAAACGGCAAAGTCTCGATTTGCCGTTGTGATCATTCTGAGCATTGATATTCCTGTCTTGATTTCCTGTTGCCAGTTTTCCTGTTACCCGTCTTTGATCCTGATCTGCCTGCCCTGACCTTTGCCTGGATTATCGCTCGTGATTGTTTTCTGCCTGTCTTGACTACCACCTGCACATTCTGATTCCATCTGCCCACCTTTGTGATCCCTGCCTGTACTACCATTTTCGTATGATCTCTGTTTGCCCTGACCTTCTGCCTGCACGACCATTCTTATTAAAGACAAGCAATTGGATCTCTGCCTGTGAGTCACCTTTGTAAAGCATGCAGAGCTGCCGCACAAGCAAAATTCTTCCGCAAAATGTTTCAAATTTTCCACTAGAGGGCCAAATATGTACTGTACATTTAATTAAAAAAAATTAGATTGTAGATTGCAATGGACAAAATGCATGAAGATCTGAGTGCTGACGGCTGCCTGTGCATATTCAACCCTTCTATTAGCACAAACACATCCTTACTGTGTATACATAATGCATATCCTTATTTCTCCCTATTCTGCATAATACTAACATTGCAATTTATAATTTACGAGTCTTAACTAATTATGGTTGGTATTATTTCAAATATCCATGGTAAGTTGCATCATTATTTTATTATAAACACTCTTAGTCACAGTAGATTTCACCGGGAATTCTCATTGAAATGCAGATATGAACAGAACTCTTTATGCTGTAATGGACAGATGTGTTTTAATGTGTTTCCTCAAATACGCTACTAATAATACCTGAATAAAATCTGTCTTAGTTTTTATTAGATGCTCTCTGTCTGATTGGTCAGTCATGGCATTTAGTGGTCAGCACTGCATAACCAATTGCTCCTGCAGGAAATGTTTTATACATGGTTGCATTTGATAACATCACTTCAAAAGAGCAACAAAAATGTATTAATCTATGAAGAAAATGAAAAGCTAATTATCCTGCTTATTAGCAGGGTAATTCTTATCTGCAGACAGAGAATGAAGCAAAAACAAGAGGATGGCAATTCATGTTATTATTGAGCAAACCACTTCAGTAGAAAAAAAATGCACAGAATGAGGTTAATACTAAGCCAGAATAAAATAAAATAGCAACTTTTATCACTTTGTTTAGCAGTCATCAGGCGTATAAGGCAGACCAGGGCTTGTTGTCACAGATAGAAACAGGCCATATCTATACAATTTTGTCAAAATATACAAATGCTTGTTTTTAATTTGAAATAATCTTTATTTGTATAATTCTTGTGAACCCTGTCCTCCAAACTGAGATTATAAACATAACATTAATTAAAAACAATACATTCAGGTTTATTAAGGATAATTTAACTTTCATTAAATAATTATTAAATCACATGGTTTTATTGTGTAAATTAACATTATAGCTTAACCTTAAAAAGGATGACAACTTACCTTGTAGTGTGGGGTAATATAATACAGAGAAAATGCATTTTGTGTCCCACAGTAAACAAAGTAAATAGTACATGTATAACGATTACAAAAATGTTATTCATTTTAAGGTTTTAAAGTGTTGTCTTGTTTAACATTTTGTAATCCTTCAGTTACACAAGTTTGTACAAGTTTTATCATTTCATATTAAGTAAACTGCATTTAATAGATTTGACTGAAATGACAATTGAATATAATAGAATCAAAACATCAATTAAAAATTCGTAAATAAGAATTCATACACATTTGCATATCTGTAAAGCTGCTAAGACATTAATAGTTTATTTACTGCTGTCAATATGTCAATATTGTATGTTTCAGTGTGTATGAAATGTAAGTAAATGTACATGTGGTAGAACCACATTTTAAAGATACACATTGGATTTGAAGGGCTTACTCTGTTAGAATCGCAGAGGGACGCATCTTTTCCTCAGTAGTGCACATGTGAAAATAAAGCAGTCCCCAGAGCCTCTGTTTACCAACCAATTCGGATTTACCCCTTTCATACTCCGACATTCGGTGGCTCACCTTCTCCCTCGGGGCTTTCATTTTGTCTCACATTCTAACTCCACTCTAGCCACAATCCTCTCAAAACTTAACAGACTGAGGGGCTTTTATGCAAATCTCTGCACCAAAAACATAGTTACAAGCCCATTCCTCATTCTCAGAAATACACACTTCAAAAAGAAGCCATTTAATTCTCTGATGACAAAATTGAGAACAGTTCCATTATTGCCCGTACCAGCTAGAGGGGACAACTTAAGGAGCTTGTCTGTAAACATAGCCATACAAAACCGCTCTCAAGGAAAGCTTCATCAGACAGGGAATCATTTGCATTCTTTTAAACAAACGTTTTGATGGTGAAACAAACAGGCCCGCTCTGCCATGTTTGATCTCCATCATTCTCACAAAGCGCTGACACTAAGTACAAAAACAACTTAAGGTCATTTTTCCATGACTATGACAGACAATTATTCAGCTGCATTTTGTTTAAGGAGCTATGGGGGCGGACACGGATGATGGGTGAATGGATACTGAGATTACTACATCGTTGCAGAGAACTGACCAAAACAAAGCAGGATTCCTCTGAGTCTAATGGTGGCCAACGGAAAAGCTTTTGAATCAGATCACATTGAGGATAAATGAAGCTTTTTGAAATGGAATGGGGAGAATGTGGCACGGATTGTAAAACGGAGACCACAGGCAACGGTTAAAGGGTTCGAATGGCAGCCAGATTCATCAAGTCATTTATGCTGTTCCTGAAATATGTCAAACGGCCATTAGGAATGCTCTTCTGGTTACTAAAAGGGAAGACAGAATTAAATGGATGAATTGGGGATAGTGGGTTTTGGTAAGCATTGCATTTAAAAAAAATGACACTGGCCTCAGTGGCTATTTCAAATAACCAAGTACAGTATATTATTATAGTACATTTATAAATTAAAGTTTATTACCTCTATGGCATAAACGGTTTATTTTTATTCTTGTGTAAATAATATTTACACTCTTAAAAGTAAATGTTCTTTCAGAATTAATTAATGGTTCCATGATAAACCTTTAAAATCAGTGGAACCTTAAATGACCTTCAGAACCTAAGGTTCTGAAGAACCTTAAGAACTGTTCTCTGAAAGGTTCTTTGGGGAACCAACAATGGTTCCTCTACGGCATGGCTGTGAATCCCCCCTTTGGAACCTATATTTTCATTCTTGAACTGAAAAAATGGTTAATCAAAATATTTCATTCAAGATATACAGTAATCCCTCGCCACTTCGCGGTTCAAGTTTCGCGGCCTCAGTGCATCGCGGATATTTTCGAAAATATTCATTAAAAAATAAAAATTCTAAAATATCGCCATACCAGCAGCCGTATTGCGGAAAGCAGCGTTGCTTCATCGTGATGCGAGAGAAACGGTTTCCCAGGATGCCAAACAAAGAGAGAAACTCTCTCAGAGGCTTTGTACACACCCACGGGCACTCAGACAAGGCACGTGATTGGTTCCCAGCGCGAGATCGACCAATGAGAGCACGAGTGGATGTATTATACCAGTTTAGTAACACCATCATCATCATCATTCATCGAACCACAAAGGTCTGTCATCGTTGTCATTACTGGAGTCTCAAGCTACTACTGTCATCGATGAGTGTAGAACACCATAATACGTATCGTATGAGAGGGAGAGTAAATGTATAATATTAATGTTTTATAATTAAATATATTTAATTAAAATATATTTAAAGTGTAAATATACATATTTTAAACATTCTGGTACCTACACACACATATAGGAAATTCCTAGGGGGGCCAATCCTACTTTGCAGAATTTCACCTATCGCGGGGGGTTCCGGTCCCCACTTACCGCGCTAAACGAGGGATCACTGTAGTATATTCCCTGAAAATAAGAATTAACTTACAGTAGATTTCTTCCCATGCAAATTGAATATTTTATAGAGAGACTGCACAAAAATATGCTACTGATTTTTTTTAACATATAATCATTTAATAACTTTAATGGAGAAAACGTCTTTCTGTCATATGCCATTAATTTATCAGTGTTTATATGTGTATCAGTGTGTATATTGTAAGAATTAGCTCTTTGTTCTGAATGACTGATGGCTGCCAAGTGCAGCTTGTGTCACCGGGAAGCTGAGCCACAGCCTATCACTTCCAACTGTTCTTTCTATGGTCCCACGACATGAAATCAATACGGTGCGTTCTGCAGCTGATAGGGACACAGAGAAAAAGAAACATTCCTTCAAACAGACTGCACTATATTTAAGTCCACTGAAGCACATTGAAGCACTGATTGACAGATCAAATCGGATATTATGTTTAAGATCAGCATTATTGTCTAAAGCCAAATATTAGGTGGTTGATATAATAACATGATCTCATTAGTAATCGTACGTGGTGGCTATTGCACATGGTTTCATTTGTTTGTATACAAACTGAGACATGCATCTAAAGTGCAATATTTTTATTATATTTTTATTTATTTTTTAATAGGCTAATTTTATTGTATGTAATCAATGTGATTAATTAAATATTCAATACCATCACTTTTATTTAACCCATATACATAATTTGATATTAACTATAACATTCTTTAAAAAACAAACAAACAAACAAAAAAATGTTTAACTACTTACTAGTACATTGTAACTAATGGTTGTCGCTGTACATTCAACTGCCTGTTTTTATGTTGTTGAGGTTTCTAAAGCCTCATATTTTGTAAATACTTTTACATTTTGCCGTCAATATGTCCAGATTGTACATTTCATCACATATCCAAGCATGTGAAAATGCTAGTGTATATATGAAAAAAAAGTGTTATTCTGTAATTGTAATATGACCAAATATTTGTTGCATTGCGATGGGAATGATTACAGATTGCTTTCACCATTTATTTCCTTGGTCTGCTCGTAAGAAAGATACTGTTTCCATCACTCCCACAGTGAGGATTTTCTCAAATAACATGTTTCTGAAAGATTATGTATATGGAGTGATCACTATATATGGTAACATTTAACATTTAAGCTATTTTGATCGTTTGAATGGCAATGCTGGAATAATTGAAATGTTAATGAATTCAGTGTTTAATATGATGAGCATCTGTCTGAAGCTCTGATTTATTTAGTAGTACACATCGATAGCTCGTGTGAAAGATTTTAAATGTCATCATAAGTGTCCCTCTGAGCATTACTTGAGACTGTTCCTTAAAAGCCGAAGAAAAAAAACCCCGTAAAAGAGTCTAAAGTGATTTCAAGAATGAGACAAGCAGTCCCAGAAGACCCAGTTTAAGTAGGGCTCCTTTGGTAGAGCACTCATACGTGATACCTACAGTTGTGACCATTGTTCAAACTCGTGCTTCACCGAGCTCACTGTCTGTGACTAAGAGCCTTTGGAAAGCAGTGGCTTATTTCATGTGTTCCTGAGGGAGTATGTGTCACATATCAGATTTAAAATCAGATGGATGTTATTCTTTAAGGAGGAAACCTCAACGCATAGGATAGTAACCTAGAAAGATCTCAGAACAGCAAAAAAAGATGTTTCTTTATTTTTTAGGTATAATAAAAGCTTATCAACCACATCTTATACAAAGTGTGGGAGTAGAACTAGCTCATGAAAAATCTGATAACACAGCCTTGAGCCATTTCAGAGGTCATTCCAAGACACTGCTTTCTCTTTAGTGCTGTGATTCTCAGTGTGCGCGTACATCTTATGAACCTGTCACTCACCCCTTTGGCCTTAATGACAGGGAAAAGGGAATGCTCAAGCTTGTGGTAATATCTCAAAAGGTCATTCTACAGCTGATAATGCATTCATCAGCACTAAAGAAAATTAACTATATAATTTCACGTCCGTAGTTTTAATGTGGAGATGAATTTGTGCTACAGACCATGGGAGAGCAATATGCCATTAGTTTTGCTTGGCCAAGTGAGAGAGATTTCAATGTGTCTAATGCATACCTGTGTCTAATAATTGTAAAAGTCTTTAGGGTTTTTAAACCAATGTGTGCTGTATTGGTGTGCGGCTTTTTAATGTTGCAAAGCTATGATTTTCATGCAGTCGGACGTGTAAAGCTGTGCTGTTAAGAAGAGGAACGTGTAAGTTAAATGTTTGTATTCTCTGATTGGGTCAATTTTAAAAGTTCTCATTAGGCTTTCCCAAACCTCGTGTTCATGATTCATTCAATTCATGAAATACAATTCATGCCTGCTAGGATCTCTCTCTCTCATCTTAGTTTTTTCATTCGTAAAAAGGCTTTCTTATTTTAAAACAAATTCAACATTTATTAAAGGAAATATTTCCAAAGCTGTAAATCAGCATATAAGAATGGTAATGTGTCAGTCGTGTGTCATTGACTGAAGACTGCAATAATGATGCTCCTAAAAATGTAGCTTTGCCATCACAGAAACACAATACATTTTTGTTACATTTATTTTAAATTGTAATAGCCTAATATTTTACCATATTACTGTATTTTGATCAAATTAATGCAGTGAGACTTTCAAAACAGTATACAAAATCTTACCAATCACATATTTTTAAAAAGAATTTTTATCTTAGAACAGCCTTTTGTCTCTCCAAAGTTTCACTAGACTACTTAAATATTTATAATATTTATCAAATTTGATTTATTGAATTACAAAAAGAAAATTGACTACAGAATTTCTGCAACATTCAGGGCATGAAGGTCCCATAACTATCTGAGAAAATCTATCTATCAGTGGTGTCCGTAGGCAGTGACCATGTTGTGGGGTTTTGGCATGCTAGGGTGTTGTAAAATAAGTAATTGCTTTAAAAATTAGCTACAGTAGGTCTCAGAGAGGTCACAATTAATTATTTATTTTTAAGATATTTATAAAGTAGGCAACTGAATGGAAATAAATTCAGTCACTTTATATAAGGATCAACATTTTGCAAGTTGGTTCCTGCAAAGTACCTCTGCAAAGGTGTTAATGAATTCAGAAGGGGGTAATCACTGAGATGGAGGTAAGAATAGCTGGTGGAGGTCAATCCACATGTGTTCTAGATCAATCAGCACAACATTATGAACATATTCTCATGTCATTTTCATTTATGCAGACCCTTATTCATATTTGAAGGAAGGCGTATTATCCATCATCTAATTTGGCTTGAATTTTATTCGTAATCTATTTATTTAATTGTATGATTCCATTCATTGTTAATATTAGCTAAAGGTACCATAACTGCTAACAAATTATCTACTTATGTAACAGAGGGGACTCACAGGCAGGGATCAAATCGCTATGTATTTATTAAGAATGGTCGTGCAGGCAACTGGTCAGGGCAAACAGAGAGATCAAACATAAACAGTAATCCAGGCAGGGGTCAGAGAGGCAGGCAGACAGATTCAGGTACAATAATCCAGGCGAGAGGTCAAGACAGGCAGTTATCAATCATAAGTGGTATTCCAGGCAAAGGTCAGGGCAGGCAGAACAGGATCAAAAACGGGTAAACAGGCAGAACTGGTAACAGGCAAACAGACAGGGAATATAAACGCTCAGAAATGACAGCTATGGCAAATCAAGACTTTGCGGTGATTGTAAGAATGAAACTTTTATATTTTATAGTCCAGGTAATGATTCACAGGTGGTGTGGGAAACAGAGATGATGGAGTCCAGCTGTGTATGTGTAATCAGTGCAGTGTGATGGTTGCTGGGAAATGTAGTGTGTAGTGAAGTGTCAGTATAAGTGTGAGCTCCCTCTGGTGGCCAGGGAGGGGAGCGCAGAGCTCATATTCATAACAACTTATCATTTCTTGACAGTGATACTTCACAGATCAGTTTTCTGCTGATGTTAAGGTTAGAAAACATTTTATTTTGATCAGTGCATTTTTTTTAGTTGATTTACATAGGTCACCTTGTGTAACCGTTAAAAGTTATGAGATTATAAGCAGCACCTTCCTCTGAATGTGTGTATTGTATTAATTGACATATCTGTTGTTCTCTCTTTCCTAGCGAGGGCCTTATTTACAAATTCCCAGAAACCACAAAAAAAAAAAAAAACATCCACAAACTTCCCCCATACCGTATAAAAAGGCTATATTCTTCCTCATCAGAGAAAATATGCATATCTGCTGTCAGTTTCTCGATTCCTAATGTGCAAAGTACGTTAAAATTTAAAGCAGGCGAATGGAAAATAGATTTGAGACTAGTACTTACATGGTAATTCAACTGGTGCGGGAATGATGAATCAATAGTCTAGCAGTAACATCTTTGACGATGCTCTCATCTATAATGTATAACTCATGCATGTGTAATGAATCAACAAATAATTTGTATTATATTACAGGTCTTGTTGCTCCTTAGTACCATGCTGCAGTTACAATGCATTAAGATGTCTTAGGAAGCGTAAATTATTGGATTGTTGCATGAATATATGTAGGCTATTGCGTTGTTAGAATATATCACGCATTAAAATGGCAACGGCACCATCTAAAGAGCTACAAAATCAAATAAAGTTGTAGAAAACTCAAGGGATATTAGCCAGTACTAAAAGGGTTGACCCCATAAAGAGTTGTAGCCTAATTATGATTTCATTAAAGTGTTTATTCAATGGAGGAATAGGGAGGAGATGAAATTGAATTGTTGGATAAGATGATGGCAGTGTTGGATTGAAGCTCGGAGTTGAGTTGGGGTTTCATCCTATTTCTAGGTTAATTACATGGAGCCTTCACTTCAATTGTCAGAGGAGGAGCATCGCTTAACCTAAATTACACCAAAACCCTGAAGAGAAATTGTCTCATCCATGTAAACCCAAGTCCTCTCCCTCTCGCTCATCTATCTCTTCCCCCGCCTAAGATGCTCCACCATCTCGATCCCAGCACGTGTCGCTATCATTACGCTTACTCCAGCCACAAAACGTACACCTCAGAGGCAAGTCCTGTAGACAGCAAGCGCTCTGCACAAATCGCCCCGTTTCCCACATAAGGCGATGCTGGTTTACATGGCTTGCGTTCAATTTCCTACTCAAACAATAGTTGTGTACACTGCTCGTTTAAGGTTCTGAAAACATAACAAAATTGAATTCAAACATTAAGCGTTGGACCATCTGGGCCACATTATAATCACCAAATAATGTCCGGTCCTTGTGTCAACCTTGTCCTAATGTGTGTTGTGTTTCACTTATATTTGTATAGTGCGGAGAAATATCTCTACGTGATGATATTTTTATCATCTTGTATGCAAAGAATGCCATTCATTTCACATGCCTTTGTTGCTATCAAGGCCGGTCTGATCCCTGACCTTACAAAGGCTAGACATTAAGATTGAGATCTTCAACACATAAAAATGTATTTAATATCAATTTGGCAACCTTCCTATCGAAAGACAGGTCCCTTAGACTTTGAGAGCCACACGCAAGCTAATTGGCATCACTCGAGCACATTCTGATTTAAGCTTGTTTATATCGAATCGCTTGTTAATTGTAAACTGGTTATTAATATGCATGCTTTATTGATGTTTTATGCAGAGGAATCATTATGTTCAAGCATTGTGTTCTGTCTCCTGTAATTTAGTCAAGGAGCACTTGATACGTTCCTTTCCTCCGTTTACTTGTGATTATCAGTGGGAGTTAAATGCAGTGGTCTGATCCGTTTAAATTCATGAGTTTCCTCTGAGAAAGAAAAAGAGCATTTTGCACAAAATTGGTCCATTGGTCCGAAAGAACAGAAAGACAGATGGCATAAAAAAGGCAAAATACATCAATGGAGTTTCTTAAAAGCAAAAAAAGCACATCGAAACTACGCATATGTCTCAGAAAGAGAGGCTTTTTTGTTTAAACGAATGCATTTTTGCAACGTGCAGCCTCCGCAACCAAATGTCTTTATTTTTCAAACATGATTCATCAAGACAAAAAGTATTTTAATGTAACCCCTCCTCTCTTCAATTGTTCTTTCGCGCTGTCGCCCTCTCTTTCCCCTCTCTCTCTTGCACGCGCTCTCGTTCTCTCCATCCTTCTTTTTTTTCTGTGTGTGAGTGTGTACGGTTCATGAGCGTGCATTGCAGCTGAGATCTATGGGGGGGAACAATGTGATAAATTAGTTATGCATGCACACAACAAATTGATCCTGCTCTGTTCTGTCACAGAAAGCAGATGTTGCATGCAGTGATGTATGTGGATGAGCAGCATGACTACAGTGCATTAATATTATTTCTTATTCAAATGTAATGCAAAGGACAAACAGTGTCTCTCATTCATGGCAAGATGTGCAAACAATAATAAGCTGTATTTTTCCATTGCTTGATGTATGAACTAATACATCACAGATTCAGAGAGACAAATTTGTTTTTTTTGTCTTCTATAAAAACACATTTTTAGGATAAGTCATTTTCTCACTGAACTTATTTTCCTCTTCATTAGAATAAATTTGTTTACGATGTGACACACTAAATTATTGTCTATTTTGCATTTCCCTTCTGATTTTTTTTGTATTGCTCAATACATTGTCGGGAGACATTTTGATAAATATCAGCAAAATAGAGGCAGCCGGAGACATTTTCTACATTTTAACTTCCATTTACTGCAACCATTTCTTTTTTTCAGTAGTATTAGAAATAGAAATAACAAGTTAAAAACATGCCACATTCGTCAGTGAAATGCAACGTGTATGTAAACAGCATAAAAAATCTGAAGCAATCAGGAAGCAAGAGGAGGTATGATTATGTTGCAGTGATGAATATAGTCATAAACAAAATCAATCAGAATCTACAAAAGCTCTTTAAATAGCTATTAAAAGGACGATTAAATATCCAAAGATATTTTTACTTCTTCATTGAAAGACCCATCCAGCGACATCTGTACGGTTGGAATTAGTTGTCCTTGGTATGCCATAATAATTGATCCATATGTACATCAATTGAAGCCCCTTATTGCTCTTTGAGGCTCTTCATTCAGCATTCAGCCTGGGACCATGGAAAACATCCAGTATTACACAAGCGTAGCTGTCACGGATTGGTGGAAGCGGGCTCCGGGACAGATGTATCTTTGCTGTCAGATATCTCCTTGGCCCCCTCACCTCATAATATTCCCCAAGGACATGGCATAGATCCACTCCATGATTGCAATCAACCTTGACTTCCACACAAACAAACAGCTATCCTTCACCCTGACCATTGGCAAGCTGGCTCATGCCAGGCAATTCATGAGCACCAGCATTCATTGAATCGCTTCGTCTCATCTAACTGAGAAACCCCATGGCCTGTGCAATTGACTCTTCCATGAGCCATACAACAGCTCTGCAAGACTCAGAGCTGACAATAATAGAGAGCTTTGTGAGGCTAGTGTGCATCAAACTCTGAAATCTTTTATTTCAGGCTCTCTGCTTATAGTTGGTAGTGTACCCCTAATGCTCACCCCTGATGGTAGAAGTCATTCACATTTTGGAGAGACAGGCAGGATTGCCTTCCTCCTCTTTTGTAGGCAGAAAGGGTTTTATAGCTACCTGACAAAAAGATAGTATCCAGTTCAGATGGCCTAAATCCTTACATATTTCATTAGATTCCAAAAGCCTTCATAATTCATGGCACTGACCGCATTACTGCCCGCTTTTGTTTACGTTTTGCCATTTTCCACCACAGTGGAACGACACTCTTGCGATCATCATGCCTGAAGGGTACCTTCTTTGAAAGTCAGTTTGCTCTGCCGGGTTGAGATGAGGTCTTGAATGTTGTATTTGAAGGCGAAGGTCAAGATATGAAGCTCCTTTCAACCTGAGACACCTCTGTGTCTTTGTTCATCATGTTCAATAGATGATGGTGGCTAGCCGGTGTAAGATGAAAGTGTCCGCCTATGTGTAGGGATGTCTTGATGTATAGGAAATAATAGAGTTCAGTTGTAGCTGATAATAATTCAATTATCCAGTTAGAGATAGACAGAAGTGGTTAGCCATATGCAGAATGCAAGGTTAATAGACTAATGATCGCTAATACCGAATACAAGGTTATAGTTTCCTATACATCCTTTGAATACAACCCTGTTTATTCGACCCGTGTCCATCAGTATGCTAACAGAGAAGTAACTTTGATTTGTCTGAATAATACGTATCCTCTGCATAGCCTGGCAGGATTTTTTTTTAAGAGGCCAATGAATGCCTGGAGGAAGGGGGGACAGAAACAAGTCATTCTTTAAAGGCAGGTTGGATAATACAGATGCATGGTCATGTTTTATAGGGAAGAAAGATCAATCCTCTCTGAAAGAACTTGAATGTTAATATACTGAGGCACACCTTGCAATTTACCTCCCTGGTCTTCAGCACCGTTCCCTGCCAAGCTGTGCTAGACTGATAAGGTATATTAGTGTGTTCTTTCCTCCAATGATTTCTCTTTGTGCCGTTAGTAATGAGTCATGAATCCGGTAGGGGGCAAGTCACATGTAGACTAAGGGATGAATGGAGGAAAACCCCATTTGATCATATCAGCAAAAATAAAAAATGGGGGAAAATAGCTCTGTGCAACACTTTAGCCTTTTCATTCACAGGATCTCATATTATATGCAAGTAACTTTTTATCACATTAAAGAAACGGCATAATCACTAAAGCATTAGTTTAGATTTTACTACAAGAGGTGTAATTAACACTCTGTGTAGTCATCTTGATTACAAGTGTTGGTTCGATCTGAATTGCCCATGGGAAGTCGCAGCTTCTAGTGTTTAATACCAGGAGAAACCACTTGAGTGTGATGTCAAAATTAGTGAAAAACTTGCTGTTAATGTGCCAACTGAATTATGAGAACAGGAAATATAGATAAGAACTCTTTTGTTTCATATGTTATTATTGGCATTATATTGATGGAAAGGGCACTTTTGATGAACTTTCTTCATCAAAGTCATTATCATTGTTAACATTTTTAGTAGAGCAAAATGAGTGTGCATATTAACATTTAAACTTTTAATGACATACAGTTATGAACTCTATAAGTTAGGGATAGTTAGTCACCAAAATGCCTCACATTATGCCTATAATGCATCAGTATATCAGCTTCTATTTTTTTCCTGTAAATTAGGTTTTTTTTTTCTACCATAAAAATATTACAGTGTAATGATGCTGTGCCAAAAATGGGAAACCCTAAGCAGCAGGATATATATAACTGCAGGCATTTGTACATTGGAAATTAATATGATGTTGCATTCTGAACCCGTAATGAGTTAACCAGTCTTAATTACTGAGCACAAAGCGAACGTACTTCACCATTAAATATTGTAACTCTGTCCTTTATGTGGCCCTAAAAATTCCGACACAGGTATCCGGTGTCACACATCATTAGGTTATCATGGTTGAGATGGTGGAGAACTGCTATCTGAAAATGCTTGGCATACAGTTCTTTTGAAAGACAATCTGCATAGCAGACGCAGCAAGGACAACAGCAACGACTCAGACGCACTATGAAATCATCATCATTGGTGCTTGCTGTACATGTTACCAATACATTTAGGATTTTATTCACATATGCTACCTCACAAATGTTAGACTCACCGTCCCATTATAGCAGGAAATGAAACAATGTCCAAGATTAGATGTGCAGCATGACATTTAAACTGCTCTGTGCATTTGGTGGATTCTCTAGCCCTATCAGAAATGCATAACTGGTTTCTCTAAAAGTTCATTTTGAGGGTGGCAAAATAGCCATCTGAATAATTCATGAGCTATTTTGTGCCTTTCATATTGCTTTAAGGCTTTCAAATTTGCATTCCTTTAACATGCCTAGGAGAAGTCTTTCAGTGACATGAAGTACGAATCTTAAAAATATGAAGGGATCAACCCTTTTAGGTATAGCTCTCGGATAGCTACATTACTTGATGAGGGAAAGAAGCTCCCTGGACACTTCAAATTCCTCCAAAGATGTGGGTCTCCTGTAGTGGATTGTGCAAATTAGCATGACTATGTTGTCTAATTGGGGAGACATTTTCCTGCGGTGTTATGAAGGAAGCCATTGAAAATGTAGCCCTAAAATAATGCCTGGTAATGGGATGTTGAACGCTATGATAAAATACACATTAGCCTTGGAGTTCAAGAACTGTAAACATGTAATTGTTTACAAGAAATGAATATGATTTTTACTAAATGCCAACTTTCCAACCTTAAGGGCTCGTCACACTCAATTGAAAGTGTGACCATTTAAAAGCGTGCTGAGGTGAAGCATCGGGCGTGATTGATGTTACGAAGGTTATGGCTTTTGGTAAGAAAAGCTGGCTTGAGGGGACCACTCAAAGACTGTGATTTGTTACATTGCAGCAGTGTAAAAATTAATGGGAAGATCAATGTGTACATGTTGTGTGAGTGACCTTTATTGAATGTGAGACTGTGCAAGATTTTCAGCCATCCCTGGCAAAAGAATGTTGTATTGTGCTTACGAATGAAAATGTCTATGTCTGATTAGTGGGGACTGGGTGTGTCGTAATATATTATATTGAATCAACTGGAACTTTTTTTTTTTAGCCATATCTCAAATTTTGATCAGATATTCAGTAACTTTATATTGATGGTGTTCTTTAGAAATTCTACAAACTATAAGTAACTTTGCAACTACATGTTAACTGTTAGCCATCAGAGTATTTGTAGACTGTCTGCTAATTCTTTCCGTCTTTTCGTCATGGATGGAAATTTACTGCTTTCTGTATTTCCACTGCTACACAGAAGGGAGGCGCTATTGCACATCTTCTCAAAGAGAAGATAAGAAAAAACACAGGCGAAAGAAAATCAGAAACAAGCGATAGCATATAGTAAGTATATGTATTTGTAAAATAATACGTCGATAACCACCGTTAAACAGCATATAAATCCAAACGAATTAAATGTCGACCCAGTATGAGCAGTAGGACTGTGCAAGCATTAGGGGTGTTAATAGACTATCTACTCCTGTATTTTGATCATCGTTCTGAATCCGATTCAGATGTAGTCTTTTCTAGATGTAGTAGGGATTTTCTCAGCTTCTAGTTCAAATTGTTGCTTTTTTAAATAAAACATGCCCATATTCAAGTGATTAAAACATATCTTTGTTTTTGCTGTTGTTTAAAAGACTTTGTTCTTTCTATTGGTATATTTCATGCTAACACTTAGCAGCTAACTCAACAGTCTAACACTCTAAGTGGACTGTCAAAATAAAGTGTTACTGAATATTTGCTATCTATCTATCTATCTATCTATCTATCTATCTATCTATCTATCTATCTATCCATCCATCCATCCATCCATCCATCCATCCATCCATCCATCTATCCATCTATCCATCTATCCATCTATCTATCAATCATTAGTAAAGTATAATGAGGTAGTTTGACGTTGGACTTGACACAAACTCGTGTTTATAAGCAAAGCGAACAGTGCCCCCTTTTCCTCTCAGGCGAGCAGCGGTGTTGGTGTGAGGTATTAGTCCGCGGTGAGTGCGAGCGAGCGAGTGGGGCTCTGACTCCAGAAAGCAGTGCGGCTTTAAGATGATGAAGGCTGTGAAATTTATCGCAGGCTCCTCCTCTTGCGATGATGTCAACCGGAGGCGGAGAGGTGGGCAGTACTAAGGAACTGAGTTCATACAATACAACAGAGATTGCCAGAGCTCTGCGTACAACTACGGCAAAACGCCTATCTCAGTAGAGATGCTGCAACTATAGGCTCACTGTCCACCTGCTCCGTTGCACTTGACAGTCCATGAGTAATTTTCCAAAAAAAAAAGAAAGACATTTGCTCTTTATCACTCTGCCAAACCACGGGACGACATTAAATGACGCGTCCGGGGATGTTTTAAATGAATTACAAGTTTTAGCTGTTAATTACACGCACACAAAAACGAGAAAACAACTTGACCAAACAGTTTATGTGCACGCGACGAGCCTTCCCAGGTTTTCCCGTGATGACTGTATGAACGCACTGAAATAAGAAGTACCGCACATTGACAAACCCATTTGGAGCACCACTATCTCTCCGCGCGCGTGGGATTCAAGCTCTAGCCTGGCGAGAGACATCTGAGGAATTACATCGTCTCTTCTAAAAGTCATCCACAGATGTTTTTCGCCGTTCGTGCCCGGACCGTGGACTTTTTCATGGACGTGGATCGTTTTCTCTAGTTGGATACCGACCGGTCACTGCGTGAAGCTGTTTGATTCTGGGATTTTCTTCAGTCTGCTTCACGGCACTTCATCTCCTCCAGCAGTGATGCCGCTACGTGACGGGAATTGAGAGTTTCCATATTCACTGAGAAATCCGAGGTAAGACGCGTCTTCTTTATGCTCATATAAGGGTTAGGATTTCTTTATCTTATGTATTTTCCGTCAAGAAAAATTAGTAGAGTTTACCGCGCTCCCTACTTCATTAAGACTATCGGTCGTACTTACTTTAATATGTATGTATATATTTATAAAAAAAATCGTGAATTATGGTAAAAATATATTCAGGGTTACATGCACTTGCACTGTTCGGGTGGGAATGCAAAAGTCGTAGGGCCTTTGCGCACAAAAGTCGACGTGTTTAAGTTTGCTTGAGGAAAATGAATGCATTATTATATTTAAAGAAAATACAGGATATTGATAATAACACGAACGGTGATGTTTCCCAAGCTACTGTAGCTTCACTTTCTGTTTGGAGATGCGCTATTCTAGTTTCTCAGTTCGGATAATGACTTGGCTTTATTGCGTAAAAGTATCCGATTCAACGCGTTAAAGCGTTTAACTGTGAACGTCCACAGCCAACACGTGAATCCGAACAGCATAGCAACTTCTGAAAGCGTTCTGTTTTTAATCGTCGGCTTTTTTTGTTTTGTTATTATTTAGAATCTATGAGCTTCACAATAATATCTTGTTTCATAGCTTGCTATTAAGGAAATGGCCACATCGCATAGGTTAGACTACTCAAAAACGCACGGCTGTATGCAGCTCTTCAGACAGAAAGAGCATCAGCAGATGAAGTCGGAAGCTGATCCTGGATGCGTCATTTTCTGAAGCGGTGTGCTGGACGAGGGAGAACAGAAATACTTTGATTTAAACACAGATCCTGTCCCTTACACACACTCAAGCACAAAAGATAAAAAAGGGGGAAAAAGCCCATGGTAACCATAGTTCCCGCCAGAATTGCTCATATTTTCAGCCACAAACCCTTTTCTCAAGTACTGTGTTTGTCTATGTAATTTTTATTTATTTATTGCTGGATATATTGTTCTCATTAGATTCAAAAGTTATTTTTCAAATCAGTAATGCTGTTCTGGTCCTTAAATCAGTATATAAATAGTCAGGACAATAAGAAAATGATAGCTATTAATAATAAAACGTTTATCCTATTTAAGGAACTTAGTGGAAGTGTTTTCCTATTAGATCAGGCTTGAGATTTTGGTTCTAATCTTTATTATTAAAAGTCTTGGTGTTACATGGATGGTTGCTTCTTTAAAACTGTTGTTAACTTGATTCCGTCCATGTGCGATATAAACAATTAAGAATAACAAGGATTCTTGAAGCATTATTCACTGTTTAACAGGAGATCCCATATCCATTTATTGTTACCTAAGTAATTACTGTTGTTACTATGTTATTTAGCTCCTAAACTGCAATAGTTACCATGGTAATTTTTAGGGGAAGTGTACAAACATAAGCATACAAGTACACTGAAGCGCGATGTACTGTAGATGTAGTCCATTATGATTGCTTTACTCGCTTTCTGTCACTAACTTATGCATCACACGACCTTTGACGGCAGGTATGAGTGTCAGATCTGATTAATATCTCATTTAAATTTCCATGGGGACAAGAGCATTGTTTCATGCTTTTGGGCAAGATGATGCAACCGGTTTTCTTTTTTAACAGTGCATCTTTGTATTGTTGAGCAACACTCAGATATGGAGAAATTCAACAGGCCTTTTTCTTTATGCTCATTGTTTGTCGTAATTTTTACCAGTTCTCACAGCTCTTCATGAAGTGTGGAAAGCTCTGAGCCCCTAGAGTGGATTCTGAAAGAATATTGTGAAATTTTTAACAGTGTACAAGAAATGAAAAATCCCAGTTTTAGTGAGTGCCAATGTAGTTTGTTACTGCAAGTAAAGTTCATTCATTCCTGCATTATGTCCAGCTTATGTTTTCAGTTTATGTGGTTCTAAATATATTGAATTATATTTATTTAATTATATTGCTGTCATAAAACAGTAAATTATATGCAAAATAAAATCTTTATCTTTATAGATCAAAGTTTTGGCACATGTGTGAGTTAATAATCTTTTTTTTGGATATGAAACAAAATACTTTTTTCAATCTTGATTGAGCGCTGAATGCAGTTTACAGCGCATGTCACAAAACAGTTTTGTCTATAATGTAATTGACTGCCTCTAATCCAATAATGCAGCATAAATGGTTACGGCTTCAGTAATTGATTATAGCCACGTGATGAAGTCAAATGTTTTAATAAACATTTCTGTATTGCTTTATAAGCTACCAATATCATTGTTAATACCTATTTGAATGCAGAACGACAATTTTACAGTTATCCTCTTCAAGCTTAACATGATAGAGATACTAATTTGGCAGAAAAAAAAGATACCTGCGACAACGATTATTCCTGTCATTGCCGAATACTTAATCTGCACTGCGGTGCTGGTGGAGCTGGTTTCACTTGAGACAGTGTCCTAACATATTGTACAAAGTGGTCTTGCATGATCTTAACATTAGAATAAGAGTTCATCTCCCAACTATGTAATTATTAATATGAAAGGTTATTTATTGTATATTAATTGTTTGATTTTGACCACACTGTGACCACTCCAGTGCCCTCTATTGGCAGTTTTATTTAATTATTTATCTTGCCCTGCATTGCAATGAGAGGAAAATGATGCCTTACCTTACCACATACAATATACAGATAATAAAGCAGTGTATCAGTGTATGTATTCTATATATATTTACTTATTTTTATACATTTCAGTGTTATGTTTTAGAGCAAGGTTAGCTGATATTATCACTGAAATGAAAATGCATATATAAATAGTTTTGCTTCATAACTGTGTTTTGAAAAATTATTTTGACATAAATAACTACTCTAAATGTACGACATAAGACAAACTATAACTATTTCAGTCATGAAAGGGATTCAATCATCTTCTGGTCCATACTAAATGCTTGCCTTAATTTGTTAAATCCTTTGTGCTTCCCTGCTGTCATTTATAACTTATAGACATAATACATTTAATTATTTATTTACTTAAAGAGAAAAGTGAAGATGGATGGTGCATCACAGACCAAATACCATCCTTTAAGATTTAGTTTCATTGGCATGTTATACACTTTGCAATGTTTGTCCATATAAAAATCAAGCTAGGACAATGATTTATCAACAACTGACATGTTGTTCCACTGAAAGTGCCCACAATAAATTGCCCGATGTTGGTCTAAAGAATTAAATCAAGTTTTACTATGACTATTTATGATTCAAATTAGCAAAATCTCGATGATGATTCATGGCTCACTGAAGTCAGCCATTATTTATTTTGTCATCTGACCGCATAGAAACTTTTGATAAATTGATAAACGGCAGACACGACTGTTTAGATGCATAATCTTTGCTGACGGACATAAATCGACTCCATCACGTTGGCTACATCTGTTAATCCGTTGCGACTGGCAGCCTGTTTGGTATGTTAATACCTCCCTATTGATCATTCAATTGATCATTGGTCCTTAGGATCAGTGTAGTTGCCTTCAAAGCTACTCAAAGCCAGTTTGTGTATTTCAGTAGGATCCTAACTTCATATGACGCATCGGTCTAGCCTATTCAGGTATCTACGAGTGATTAATTAGCATATACAAATTGTGTTGCATAACAACAAAACTACAATAATACAAGTAATAAACATATTTAATTATAATACCAGATGCTTTTCATTACCACCTGTTTGACATAAAAAAGATGTCTTGATGATACACAAAGGCTGAATAAATGATTAAAAACATGTTTCCTGTTGATGCAAAGCCTGACATCCTGACTACACTATAAAGACAGCAGGTAGGCCGGGCGAACAGCTGGCAGGGGGCGATGGGTCTCAAGCTGCTGGTGGCAAGAGGTGGAGGGCAAACTCAAACGACATCGAAATGTCAAAGCAGGAGTTTCTTTAAACTGATAAAGGGAGCGATGTTTCTGATAAGAACAAGTTAAGTGACACGCTTCAGGCAGTTGTCCCAGTTTAACTTCCATAAGCGACTTTAATCATTATTCGAAATGTCATTTTACTTTAATTACAGCTCTTATTAAATTTGATCGTTTTAATCTGAGGCCCGTTTGGTGGGTGAACTGCATTGATTTGTACACCTCTGCATTATTCGGGTTCCGGCTGATTCATATAGACAAGATTCAGCATGAGCTCTCAGTTGACACGTAAAATTATTTTCTTCCTTGACAGCTCAGCTCAAAATCAAAAAACAGGCAGGCCTGTCCATCACATTGTCACGTAAAGCGCTCCAAAGTCTGTGTGCCGCTCACTCCAGACTCCGGTGGGAAGAACGGCTTTTGCAAACTCCCTGGAATGCATGGTCTGCTGCTCAGAATAGATCACTGGAACCCTGTGCAAGCAAGGAGAAAGTCTCACCGATACCCATGAGCACAATTTTCCCAGCTAATTCTCTCTATTCACTCTCAAAAACTGGAAGTTTCCAAAGATTGGGAAAGTTGAAACTCAAAGCTTTTTGCAAATCCATCCAGAGTATAGTTTTGAAAGGATCGTTCCCAGGAGTAAATCTGAAAATGGCTCCGCGAGTTTTCACAACAACATAAACTGTCCTAAATATGGGGAGGAGTGACATGTGGGCTCCCGTGTGGAATTGTCTAATCCCAGAACCTTGTCCCTGGGTAGCAGATCTCCATACAAAATGCCAGACATCACTTACTGAGAGCTAGAGCTTACACTGCCTACACTATTTGGTGCTATTTTGGTTTGTACAGGTTCATCAGTGTTCGCTCTCCCTGGGACGGTACGATTCGTTATTGTTGACAGTAAACTGATTACCTAGAGATGCAACGGAATGCGCAGAACGAGAAACCCGTGGCCCTTCTTGCGTGTTTTAAAGGCCCGTCCACGCTATGCTTAGCGTCAGTTGTGGTTATTTAGATGTAGATCATCTTTTCATCTTTTATGCACTACTCTGCAATGCACTCCTTAGCCAGTGAGTCCTCCTCATTATGCATTGTCGGATACCGCCTTGCACTCTTTCGAGCTTATCAGAGTACAGTAGGTGAATAGTAATTGCTTTGCTCTCGCCGACTCAAAAATGGTGCAATCTTCAAAAGCAAATCAAATCATTTTTCACTACCTTCTTCAAAGAACAACATAACAGTCTTATAATATGTGCAGATAGTAAGCTGGTCATTGATCACTGTCATGTAAATACTGTGAGTGGTGCTGGTCTGCCCAACAAACCTTTAATGAGTCCCTACAGTCCAGCTGGAGTATTCACTGTGAAAAACAGAACATCTCACTGACAGCCGAGACTTGAGCGGCTAAAAAAATGGGAGCTTCAACTCTCTGTGTTTAAAGAAATCAGACTTTGTGATGAATTTTTGATGTGTGAAAAATGTCTTGAAGCTCCATGATCATGTATCTCTGCTGCGTTCAGCTTTGTTTTTAAACAAACATTCTTTTGGCACATACAAATTACACATTAATGACTTGACAAATGGGGAGTCGTGGTTAATAGTATTCCAGGATATCCCATTACATATTTCTGTTTTTGTTTGCTTTCTCAGTGGCTATAATAACTTTATCTGATTAATTAGTTGGCTGAATCTATTAGATATTTCTGCTTTGAAAAAAAGTTAAACTTGTCTTTATAGTTGTTTATTATTACAATCAATTTGATTTAAAAGAAAGTCAAAGTCGGTGTGGGATTTCTGATGTTGTTAAGGTTAAAGGCACTATATTCAAACAGAAATAACACTGTACACTAACAGAACCCAGAGTCTGGAAGTGTTAGGGATCAACCTCACCAGTTATCTGTGACCTAGTTGAGTTGTTGGCACATTGTGAAAGCCTCATCCCTCTGGCTACTTTTATTTATATAATGCCCTGACAGGATTTGTGTGGCCATCGAGCAAGTTGGCAACAAACACTGAAATGCTGATTCATAAATCATGTCTTGGTGCTTTTGAATTATTTGTCCTTTTCTTCTGAGGATCATTGACAGTCATTTTGGGCCTATGTTTTTCTATTCTTAAACTTTAAATCATAAAAATCCTACTTACTCTGCAGTTACATCTTTACTACTCAGAGTATCAACATACTGATATAATGGATTGTAGTTCTGTTGAGCGTTGCCAATTGCACACAAAAGTCTGTTATCTGCCATCTAAAATCTGGAGATCCTCTCTCATACAGTTGAATGTTGTATTTGGTAGCATTTTACCATTTCAAACAATGATTCCCATCGTTAAAACTGTTTATTTTTCCTTGTGATTTAACAACAAATGAAAAGAAATGGTTAAAGGGAAGATTCACCCAGCAATGTAAACTGTTTCGCTTACTTACCCTCATGCCGTTTCAAACCTGTATGACTTTCTTTCTTCTTCAGAACACAAAGAATAAATGATTCTCTTTTCTGTGCCGTTATATTTCTTACCCCATTGGCAAATTGTTTTTCCCTCTCATTTTACACAAAAAACGTCAGTAGTTTGTGATTTCTATGAAAACAATGATCTTTTGTCATTTTTCTTATCAAGTAAAGGAGTGTTGTTTTTAGATGTTTATATGTTTTTACTTAAAAGCTTCACTGCAAAATTTTTTTCTATACATTGCTATTCTCATTACCATGACTGAAGGTTTAAAACCACCCCAATTATTTGTAAATGCATTGAAAAGAGAAACCGGCACATTTTTCTAAAGTTCCCTATCTGTGTTATACCGGTTTGGAAGGACATGAGAGTGAGAGAGCGAACAGCGTTTTTTTGTATTTGGCTGAACTGTCTCTTTAATCTTTTGAAGAAGCATGAAGGATCATGAAGCTATTTGTAGCAAAACTGATTCATAGTTGTGAATATGACCATCTTTCTCTTTTCCCATCTTCTTCCTCTAGCAGACCTCGCTGATCTTTGAAGATAGTGCAGCACCTACTCTGAGTATGGACTTGGGAAGTGAGGCCCATGTTCTGGTGGTTTTACTCACCTGCCTATTCTTGATGTGCCGGGCTCAAGAGAAGGACTACACAGTAAAAGAGGAGCAGTCGGAGAATGTGCGCATCGGAAACCTGCGCAAAGACCTAAACTTGAACCTAGATCCAGACATTAAACTGTCTTCAGCACTGCAGTTTAAACCTGTCTATAAGACAGGTGATGTGCCTTTGGTCAAGGTAGAAGCCAGCACGGGAGAGATTTTCACCACAGCCAACCGCATCGACCGGGAGAAACTCTGCTCCGGAGTCTTCAATGAGAAGCGCTGCTTTTACGAGATCGAGGTTGCCGTGCTACCCGATGAGATTTTCCGCCTGGTCAAGATACGCTTCCTCATCGAAGACATCAACGACAATGCCCCGCTCTTTCAATCGACGGTCATCAACATATCCATTCCAGAAAACACAGCCATCAACAGTCGCTACCCCGTCCCTTCTGCATTTGACCCTGATATTGGAATCAATGGGATTCAACACTACGAGCTTGTCAAGGTGAGTTCAACGTTCAGCTGTGATTTATTATGTGATGCTGCCATTTAATGGAACCTTAATGACCAGAATAAAAATAGCACAGTAAGCAATAAAAAATTGTTTTTGGCTCAAGGTTTTAAAAGTAATTTCCTCTGTTTTGTTTAAGGTAAGTCGGTAATTGCACTGAGATAGAAATGAACAATGGGGTGAACACTTCTAATTGATGTCTTCTGAGAAACTAGTGTAATATCTTCTGCTGGCTTAATATAGTCTGCTCGTACTGGAAAGTAGGATAATGCTATGCATGCTATTAAATGATATAAAGTAGCAGATGTGTTTGCATGTGTATTTAACTTGCATTTTCTGCACCTGAGATGGGGTAAAATTTCACTAAGCACATTCATCTGGGCTGTCAGTCACAACTCAGACGATTGCGACACAATGAATGAACTGGCGTTCCCTAGAAAGGTCGCTCTGTATTTTAATTAAAATTCAAATACAGTGTGAAATTCAAATACAGTGTGAAACAAAGAGCCCAAGACTGTCATTAAAGTGTGAAAGAGTAATTTGTACCTTTTCTTTTGAGAATTAGCCGAATCCTTGCTTTTCATGTCTGATTAAGTTACCAATTTGCATTTTTAAAGAGTCTCTCTCTCTCTTTCTCTCTCTGCCAAGCCTGCTGCGTCTCTTTCGATTGCTTGCGCTTGGAAAATGACCAGTGCGTTGCCTCATAAAATTACAATAAATATGTAAAGCCTCTGTTTCCTTTCAGATGATTTCATTTGTTCTTCATCTGCAAGTGTAGTGTTTCTTTTTATGAATCATGTATGCGAGTTTGGTGAGGGTAGATCTAAGTAAACAGAAATGGAAAGGGAGGATACGTTTCATCCTCTGAGGTTGTTGAAAGCATCCCACGAGCAGCATCTGGCCGGGAATCCACCTCTTGGACTGTGTTTGCATGGTCCTATGAGAGTATGAATCTCTGAAGCTCCCACACAGTAATGGTTTAGACCGGCTCACCGTCAGCGCGGAGCTGCACGATTAGCATTGTGGGCCACAGCTGCTACGCACGTAGCTTTGAAAGAGCTCTGATAGCAATCCCTCTTCTGCTCTTTACTCATTCCAGTCATGTCCCCTAAGGAGGAAGTCCTCGCTTATGACACAGAGGGCCGTTATTGCCTACCCTGTTTTTAATTGCGGTGCCATATTAATTGTTCCATCAGCATTAGTGTTGCCATGTCACCTGGAACGGTGCACAGAAGCACCTCTGGACACTATCAAGGTCAGCCTACAGAAAGTAATACCATGCATGGCTGGAGGAGTGCTTTCCATTAGAAGAGATTTTTATCACTTAAAGAGAACCTCTTTACAAGTCCTATCTGGAGCCATGTGGATCAGATCAGGCTCATGGGATGAGGATATTGACTTTTCTGTTGTGGGTTCCACCCAAATCATTGTTATTTTTACTCTGCCGTTTAAGCACTCTAACCTCACATTAAGAAAGCTGTTTCTCTCTTTGAAGCCATTTGTGTGTGTGTTTTAATCACCTGGGACCCGTGGTATTGTCAGTTTAGATCTGCGCCACAGTTGAAACGTAAGAAAAGAGAGTCTCCATTGGATCACATTTGGGGGAGTCAAGGTCAGCGTTAAATTTTCATTAGATTATCATTTTATTGCAATAATTTAGGAACATTTTGGTTTTCATCTGTGCCTGATTCCGATTTGAAATGGAAGATAAATTAGCTCAGCCTAAATAATTTATTGAAAGTGTGATTTTTATTTTATTTTTTAAGTTCTCACTTCTCACTTCTCCAGTTGTTTCGGTTGAAGACAATGAGTGGAGGCAGTTGAATGAAACATTAATGATCAAGGGCTGACAAGTAACATGTCGTAAAGAGTTTCTATGAATGTTGCACTACAAAGGCTTACGATTGACTCTTGAGAAAGATATCATCCTCTTTGAACAAAGTAATTGTTGTGCCTGAAGTTGAGCTGAAGGGTTCTGACTCTTTCCACAAAAGGCTTGTTGCCCAGGAAAAAAAAATAGCTCATAAGAGTATAGATGCTCATTAAGCCAAATATTTTGTAATTTTACTGCCTTAAGAATCAGCCTGAGTAAAAGTGCATCAACTTTATGGATGAGTGGATAAGGTAAACTGATTTATGTGAGTGTTCTGGACTATAGTGGAGGCTGGGGAAATTGTATCAGATTCTAATCACATTACTGGCTGTCAGTTGGTTCCAGGTTTCATTTGTACCTAATTTTTGGCTGATTCTTCAGCCAAGTTTGATCTCGGAGACAATGCTGTTTTGGTCTCAGTCTCAAATCGGATGTAATCTGATTGTAGTTGGGGCTAAATTTTAAAAAGGTGACAACATTTTCAGATAATTCATATGCATTTATTACTTTATACTGTTTCTACCACAATGGAATGGTAGAAGGGTCTAAAATATTCAGTTTCTCAGTTGTTGAAACTAAGCTCATTCGGAGTCGTTGCTGTAGAAGGTCATCTCATTGATTCATACAACAGATACTTCAGCCAGTCTGCAAAGCTGAGAGAAACTCTGGGGTTGAACTATGCAAAATGAAGCCCACTGATGCTTAATATTCTACTGTTAGGATACCACTCTATTTTCGGTTATTTATAACTGACATTCACTTTTGCATGCATTTATTGATTGTACTAGACAATTGGGTTCAGTTTAAGCAAGTTTTTTGACATTGTCTTACACCCAGTACCATCCACAGTCAGTCCCATGTGTATCTCATAATGCTCTGTGGGCTAGTTAGTATCAATATGTAGATTTTTATACACTACCTTTATTAATTTCAGACATTTGTCTCTTCCCTTGTGCCTGTGATTCATGTTCTTTTGACTCTACCTGAGTCTTTCTGAAGATAATCAGAATTCCCCAGCCTCATTTTCTATGGGCCTGGCTTGAAAAATGACGATTCATCCCCAAATTGATATTTTAAAATTAGACTCATTAGCCAAACCATGTTTTAGCTCACTGAATAAATCTGAAAAAGAATTTACCTGACAGAATATAACAATTTATTACAACCAAAAGTACACCAAACAAACCGCTTCTCACAGATGGTTGTTGATTCTCATAAAAACATCTCCACTGCAGTCAGTTTTGTTGATTTTTGTTGACTATGTATGGAGTTGTTCTACAAACAGTTCCTTTTATAACCTTTCTGTTTTTAATATAATTATGCCTTGGAGGAGTTTTGATATGTGCGTTTTTGCATGTGTTGGTAGTACTGACAGTAGACCACAGATGGCCACAAAAGTGTGCCAAGAACCACCAAAGGGGAACGTTACATGATTTTAGCATGTACAAAGCTTACTTTGTCAACCTGATATATAAATTGTAGTTTATTGTAGCTGCCTGTAGTGTGCCAATAAAAATGGTTTGTTAGTGCCAGACTAAATGACTTGAGATTATCCATGGCATGGGAAATGCATATACATATCGTAATCACATTTGAAATATGCGCCTAGACAGAGTAATCTTTTCTAGTTTATGTGCGGCAGGAAGCTTATCTCTTAAGGAAGTTGCTTTGTCTTGTTCTAGCATGAAAATGTTTTTGACTGAAAGAGCTTCAAAGAGCCTCTTTGTTTCACAAATGTGCTTGACTCTCATTCAGACACTGTTCCCCTGTCTACCTTGCTCGCCAACCGTGGAATATAGAATATGCGTGATGTCTTGCCACACCATGTAGCCTGATCTGCAATCATAAATATTAGGGCTAGTTTTGGTAGGAAGGCAATTATTTTAAACATTCAAAGCTGGTTTCCCATGGGGATTACATATGTATTTGTTTTCGTTTTCTTCAGGCTTTGCTGTTGCCTAGATTTAGCTCCTTGCTGGGAGAAAAGCTTTTTTTAATGTTCAGATTTTTCCTTTTCTTTAATCTGTGGTGGTCTTGCAGTATATTTAAAATGGAAGCTTATCTTTTTGTTACTCCTTTTTTAGTTGCTTTCCTCACATATGAACTTGAAACTGCACAAGCTGTCTTCTATACACTAAATCAGAGTCTTACTAGTTGGGTAAAACAATAAGTTGCGTGTAGCAAGGCAGAATACACCAGAGGATAGGACTAGACTTCATTATTATACTGCTATGAGATGCAGTGTGGCTTTGTTACTTGTATTGTTTGGTAGAAAATTTTGTTTTTGTATGTTAAATCTGCAATTTTATGTCAAGCTGGCAAATGGTTGCAAAAAAGTATGCTAAGCATGCTTATTAAGGAATCAGCAAAAGGTCAGGGAGCAAAAAAAATAAAAATAAAAAAAATCATGAGGGCAAATAAAAGGCTTGCAGTAATATTTCAGACATATGTGCATCGATTTATGCTCACCCAAGTAAATATGGAATGACACAAAGTAATTTCCCCTCCAACAAACAATTTTTGATTGTTTACCATATCTTAGACCTATTTACTTTGGTGAGAGAAACAGTGTTCAGTGCGTTGTTTATGACACATATTTTAGTTTTCAGGTGCTCTATGCAACTGTTTACTGTGTGGGAATCCAGTGTTTGCTTTATAGGATAATATCCCCTTGATGGGCTTTTCAAGTAAATATTTTGAAGAGATTGTGCATTTTCTCATAGGATTAAAGAACTTTAACCTCAAGGTTTAATGCTGAAGTTAAAGCCAACATCTGTTGAAAGCCAGAATAAATGACTGGCTCAAGCACATTAGTATGTGTGTTTCCTACTTGTGTTTGTCAGTTCTGAAAGAGAGATTATCACAGAAAACATTCTCACATACATAAGTAAGACAAACTAGTAATAGACACAATAACAACAACTACAGCAATATTAATTATGAATGTATGTGTAACAAGTATAAAGTGATGTCCTCGTACTAACATTTAGCTAAACACTTTAAAAGTTGTACCAATTTTGGTTAAATACTGCAAAGCGTTTACAAGACTTTTTTTTCTTCTTCTCCAGAGTGTGAGCGAATTTGGCCTGGACATCATTGAGACGCCTGAAGGAGACAAATGGCCCCAACTCATTGTCCAGCAGAGCCTCGATCGGGAGACGAAGGACACCTTTGTGATGAAAATTAAAGTAGAGGATGGTGGCACCCCTCCAAAGTCCAGCACAGCCATTCTGCAGGTGACCGTTTCAGATGTGAATGACAATCGCCCGGTGTTCAAGGACAGCGAGGTGGAGGTAAATGTTCCTGAGAATGCCCCAATGGGAACATCTGTCACTCACCTTCATGCCACAGATGCTGATCTGGGATCCAATGCTCAGATTCACTTCTCCTTCAGCAACCAAATCTCCCCTGCCACCAAACGACATTTTGCTATCGACAGCACAACTGGACTGATTACCATCAAGCAGCCATTGGACAGGGAAGTCAACCCAGTGCACAAGCTTATAGTGCTGGCCAGTGACGGAAGCTCTACCCCTTCAAGGGCTACAGTGATAGTCAATGTAACAGACATTAATGACAACGTTCCTTCTATAGATACTCGTTATATAATTAATCTAGTTAATGGCACTGTGTTGTTGTCCGAAAATGCTCCCCTTAACACAAAAATAGCTCTAATTACTGTGACAGACAGAGATGCAGATCTGAATGGTAAAGTGACTTGTTATACTGATCATGATGTACCTTTTAGACTGAAGCCGGTCTTCAATGACCAGTTTTTGCTTGAAACTGCCGCACCCTTAGATTACGAGACCACTCGAGAGTATGCGATTCGAATAGTCGCATCTGACTCCGGGAAACCTCCTTTGAACACTTCAGCAATGGTTCTGATTAAAATCAAGGATGAGAATGACAATGTCCCAGTTTTCCCTCAGCCTGAAATCCAGCTGTCCATTCCGGAAAACAATGACCCCCGAACTCAGTTGATAAAAATCAGTGCAACAGATGCAGATAGTGGTTCTAATGCCCTTATTATTTATAGTCTTGCCCCAGATGCTCCTGATGATTTTAACATAGATCCCCGATCTGGTATCCTTTCTGTTGTCAAAAGGCTGGATAGAGAAAAGCAGGAGAAGTATTCATTTACAGTCATTGCCAGGGATAATGGTTCTAACGCTCTTCAAAGCAACGTCACCGTAAAGCTAATAGTTCAAGACCAAAATGACAACAGTCCAGCCTTTACCCATCCCGAGTACAACTTCTATGTGCCTGAGAACCTGCCTTTGTATGGAACAGTTGGCTTGATCACTGTTACGGATGCAGATGCTGGCGACAATGCAGTCGTCACCCTCTCGATCATAAATGGAAAGGACAATTTCATCATTGACCCAAAAACTGGGGTAATCAAACCAAACATTACCTTCGACAGAGAGCAACAAAGTTCCTACACATTTGTTGTCAAGGCTGTGGATGCAGGTCAAATGCAAACCACCTCATATGCCAAGGTCACCATAAATGTTGTTGATGTGAATGACAATCGACCGGTATTTGTCATCCCCTCCTCAAACTACTCCTATGATCTAGTACCTTCAACCACCAGCCCTGGATCTGTAGTGACCAGAGTGTTTGCCATTGACAATGACACCGGCATGAACGCAGAGTTGCAGTATAGTATTATTGGAGGGTCGCCAAGAGGATTGTTTGCCATTGACAAAACGACAGGCAACATTACTCTACAGGAGAAGATTATTGCGACAGACCAAGGTCTCCATAGGCTGGTGGTAAAGGTTAAGGACTTGGGACAGCCTGAATCCTTGCATGCAATCGCGCTTGTTCATTTGTTTGTGAATGATACTGTCTCTAATGCCACGTTCATCCAGGAGCAACTACGTAAGAGTTTGGAGACTCCCTTGGAGCGGAACATTGGGGAAAATGATGTGACTCCCCAGACCAATGGCTACGTAATTGTCGTTATTGCCATTATTGCTGGGACTATGACTGTTATCTTGGTGATCTTTGTGACTGCTTTGGTACGTTGTAGACAGACCCCGAGACACAAAGTGGTTCAGAAGAGCAAACAGAGTGGTGAGTGGGTATCGCCAAACCAAGAAGGTCGGCAGATTAAAAAGAAAAAGAAGAAGAAGAAGAGGTCTCCAAAAAGTTTGCTGTTGAATTTTGTAACCATCGAGGAACCCAAGTCTGATGACCCTACCCATGAGCACATTAATGGCACCTTAGACCTCCCTGTTGAACTTGAAGAGCAGACAATGGGAAAATACAACTGGGCTACAACACCAACTACCTTCAAACCTGACAGTCCTGACTTAGCCAAGCACTACAAATCCGCTTCCCCTCAGCCAACATTCCAGATCAAACCAGAGACCCCTGTGGCTCCCAAGAAGCATCATGTCATCCAGGAACTCCCACTGGACAACACATTTGTTGTGGGCTGTGACTCACTATCCAAATGTTCCTCAAGCAGCTCAGACCCCTACAGCGTTTCAGAGTGCAGCTGTCAAGGGAGCTTCAAGGCACCTGGACAAATCCACACCAGACAGGTAATTCATAACTTCCTTTCTTAAACCTCGTGCTGCTCTAGCTCCCATTTGTACTGTCCTTCTGTGAGAAATATGTGGAATGGAGGGTGACAGCCACATGATCTGAGGTTCAACAAGGGCTCAAAGATGCATGCATGTCAGGATACAACACGCAATTGAAAATATATAACTTAAAAACTCTGAGGTTGTTGATTTTACGAATGTGCGTCATATTAGCAATAATGGCATTTCACTTCTTCACTGAAGGAAAAATGACAAACTAACATTTGAAGGAACTTTCTACATATTAGGAAGACTGTGACAGATTCTGAGATGTTGGATAGCTTTGATTTGTTTTTCCCCCCAATCATACGTTCTATTCTAAAGAGTAATTATTAGCAAAACAACTTTTTGTGTGTACGGAAAACAAGAGTGCTAGCTTGAGATTACAGCTATGTTTGTTCTTGATTGACATGCCAAAACCAAGCATGCTTGACAGAAAACCAAACAAGATAGGGTTGCGTTCCACAGGCGCAACTGAACAGATGCACGCTGCTGAAACAATTGTTTCCCACAGAAATGCTTGATAGAACTCATTAGAGCTAAAACTTGTAACATAGTAGGGAAAGGATGATTATTTTTTAAATAGAATTCCGAACTCAGTCCAAAGGAAACATTATAAGTTGTCTCTGAGGGAAATTGTCGGCATTAATGAGACGAAGGTTCATTTGAATACTAGTATTCTAGTCTATGGTTCCAAAGGAGATGTGCCAAATGCAAAATAGCTAATAAATAAAAGCAGGTGAGGGACATAAATGTAAATTGGGGTGGAGAGAGAGGTGGCTTCGCTGCGGCAACTGGTCTTTCTTACTGAGTGGAAGACTGAGCTGTGCGATTGTAGGTCAGAGAGATCAAGGTGAAGACAGAGCTGTGGGACCGTGCGACTTAAATAGAAGCATATTCACTAATAGCATGAAACACCATTCATTTTACCTATCAACTGCATGTTTTTAATGACCAGGCATTGAGTCTGCCGCATAGCCATTTTCTCGAGTAGGTTAGAAAGCACAGGACTTGG
This sequence comes from Rhodeus uyekii, assembly GCA_037043235.1. Classification (NCBI taxonomy): domain Eukaryota; kingdom Metazoa; phylum Chordata; class Actinopteri; order Cypriniformes; family Acheilognathidae; genus Rhodeus; species Rhodeus uyekii. The sequence continues at coordinate 598,139 of JAWRVZ010000227.1, forward strand.
GTCAGGAATATAAGTTGGCAAGACTCCAGAGGCCCAGATTCAAACAAGACTGAGTATCTAGATAGTGATAGGACACTACATAGGACACTATCGAAATGATCAGTAACTAGCTTCCCAAAACATTTATTACATGTTTTTTTTTTCTGTTTTTGTTCAGCGTTAGTATTCAATCACAGACAATCTTTTTTTTTTTTTTCTGTAATATCATGTCATCCACTGTGAGCTCTTGTCCTTATTGAAGAAAATCCCCCTCTGCATATTTCTTACAAATTACAGTATATCCACTCAGATACATTGTGCACATGGTAATTTAAGGTGACACCCACACATAGCTGATGTTCCATTTTCACCATGAGGCCTTTATTTTAAAATGCAGTTAAAAGCAACGCTCTGCCATGGTGCATTATACATAAGCCTGCTTACATAGTGAGATTATGGAATGACACATAATTCAGGTTAGATTTGTAATTTGCCCTGCCAAAGTTGTTCTCCTGCTTCTATTTTTTTTATATGCAGAAATATTTGTTGAAGGTTTTGAAAACTTACATCAGATTCTTCTTGACATTTTTGTGAAAAAATCCTGTTCAGATGGTGCCTTGTGGTGCCTTGTAATGCCTTGTAATGTCTATATATATAGATATATAGACTACATACAGTAGAGAGAGAGATTTTATTTTGTACTGTTATTGTATTGACAGGGATATACTGTAATAAGAAAGGATTTCTCAAAAAAGGAAAGATTTCTCAAAAATCCTCCCTTTCAAACTAACATTGACCCTTTCTTTGAGCAGTTCTAAACCTACCGCAGGGCAGGCTTGGACCAGATACTTTTCTGATTTCTTTGTTCATTTGGAGAATGAAACCTAAAACTCTTCACGATTTAAAGACATTAGGTTAAATAACAGTGCATGCCTTAGAGATATGTTATATCTTATTATCCTGTTTGCTTTAACAGGCATAGACTATTGAAATAAACCATTAAAAGTTATATGATCCTGAATCATCTCATATTCTGAAGTAAAGTGCTTTCACATATCAGCTATTGTTTTTAATAATTCTTCTTACTTAGTCATTGTAAACAACACTTGGAATGCACCTGAGAGACATTACTGAAAAAACAGACACCAGATATTGAAAAAAAAAAGAAACTTGAATATCAGATCATGTCCCATACCCGTCGGCCCCATATTTGTGCATAAACTCTAGTGTCTCATGTTAGCTATAAAGCATTGACACAAATGCCAGCATTACTTAACTTTAGTGACCCCATCTCAATGTCTGAGAAACATCATGTCTGAATGTGCCATGATGAATAGGAGCAAGAACATTTGTAGCAACCATTAAAGGAGGCATTTCTCCCAGGAAATACTCGTTGATGAAGGTCAATGGGATACTTAGGGGGCTGGGAATGATGTCAGCATCAAAGAAAAGCTTGTCAAAATACAACATATTCATGGGCCATATGGCTCATAATACCATCAGAGGTCCATTCCGCATTCCACTCAGCACCACGAACCTCTTTCCCACCCCTTTCACTCATCTCTGCCTTTCTTTTATCTTTTGCACTCCCTGTTCTCAGACACTGATTTTAGAGGTCAGTCCCTCCGGTGGTGGAGGTAGGGGGTGGTGGGGGTGCTGTCTGAATACACACTTTAGTTGTGGCAGATCAAGTAAATTCCGCCGTACTTGACTGATCCCTGGCAAGGCCATGAATATGCAAGAACACTAGTCAAATCAAATGCAATAAGGCCTCTATAGTCAGAGTAGGCGTGTATTTGAGGTCAATAACTTCACAATTCTAACCTCATGTTACTTGCATATCGTCTTCATTTGAATTGGTGTGAATATGCTCTTACAAGCTT